>CM062295.1:403655258-403905872 GCA_031216915.1 Pictodentalium vernedei
GTCAAAGGGAGAAAACCTGGTTAAATTGTCGCAGATCAAAAATCTTGGAATATGCGCATGTTCACTTAGTAGTGATGATGTCTGAAAGGTTTTGTCCAAATTGATTGATAAATGTAGGAGTTGCACGCACAAGAATTTCATGTAGAAATCCATAATAAATCTAAGTTAAAGGGAGATAACCTAGTTAAAATTGCCACAGCTCAAAAATTTTGGAATATGCGCATGTTCACTTAGTAGTGATGATGTCTGTAAACTTTCGTCCAAATTGATTGATAAATGTAGGAGGAGTTGCGCACACAAGAATTTCATGCTGAAACCCATATTAAATCAAAGTTCAAGAGAGATAACCTGGTTAAAATTGTCGCAGATCAAAAAGTTTGGAATATGCACATGTTCACTTAGTAGAGATGATGTTTGAAAGGTTTCATCAAAATCGGTTCATTAATGTAGGAGGAGTTGCGCACACAAGAATTTGTTCGAACGGAAAGACATAATAAATCTAAGTCAAAGGGAGATAACCTGGTTAAAATTGTCACAGATCAAAAATCTTGGAATATGCGCATGTTCACTTAGTAGTGATGATGTCTGAAAGGTTTTGTCCAAATTGATTGATAAATGTAGGAGTTGCACGCACAAGAATTTCATGTAGAAATCCATAATAAATCTAAGTTAAAGGGAGATAACCTAGTTAAAATTGCCACAGCTCAAAAATTTTGGAATATGCGCATGTTCACTTAGTAGTGATGATGTCTGTAAACTTTCGTCCAAATTGATTGATAAATGTAGGAGGAGTTGCGCACACAAGAATTTCATGTAGAAACCCATATTAAATCAAAGTTCAAGAGAGATAACCTGGTTAAAATTGTCGCAGATTAAAAAGTTTGGAATATGCACATGTTCACTTAGTAGAGATGATGTTTGAAAGGTTTCATCAAAATCGGTTCATTAATGTAGGAGGAGTTGTGCACACAAGAATTTGTTCGGATGGAAAGATACAATAAATCTAAGTCAAAGGGAGAAAACCTGGTTAAAATTGTCGCAGATCAAAAATCTTGGAATATGCGCATGTTCACTTAGTAGTGATGATGTCTGAAAGGTTTTGTCCAAATTGATTGATAAATGTAGGAGTTGCACGCACAAGAATTTCATGTAGAAATCCATAATAAATCTAAGTTAAAGGGAGATAACCTAGTTAAAATTGCCACAGCTCAAAAATTTTGGAATATGCGCATGTTCACTTAGTAGTGATGATGTCTGTAAACTTTCGTCCAAATTGATTGATAAATGTAGGAGGAGTTGCGCACACAAGAATTTCATGCTGAAACCCATATTAAATCAAAGTTCAAGAGAGATAACCTGGTTAAAATTGTCGCAGATCAAAAAGTTTGGAATATGCACATGTTCACTTAGTAGAGATGATGTTTGAAAGGTTTCATCAAAATCGGTTCATTAATGTAGGAGGAGTTGCGCACACAAGAATTTGTTCGAACGGAAAGACATAATAAATCTAAGTCAAAGGGAGATAACCTGGTTAAAATTGTCACAGATCAAAAATCTTGGAATATGCGCATGTTCACTTAGTAGTGATGATGTCTGAAAAGTTTTGTCCAAATTGATTGATAAATGTAGGAGGAGTTGCGCACACAAGAATTTCATGTAAAAATCCATATTAAATCAAAGTTTAAGAGAGATAACCTGGTTAAAATTGTCGCAGATTAAAAAGTTTGGAATATGCACATGTTCAACACAAGAATTTCATGTAGAAACCCATATTAAATCAAAGTTCAAGAGAGATAACCTGGTTAAAATTGTCGCAGATTAAAAAGTTTGGAATATGCACATGTTCACTTAGTAGAGATGATGTTTGAAAGGTTTCATCAAAATCGGTTCATTAATGTAGGAGGAGTTGCGCACACAAGAATTTGTTCGGATGGAAAGACACAATAAATCTAAGTCAAAGGGAGAAAACCTGGTTAAAATTGTCACAGATCAAAAATCTTGGAATATGTGCATGTTCACTTAGTAGTGATGATGTCTGAAAAGTTTTGTCCAAATTGATTGATAAATGTAGGAGGAGTTGCGCACACAAGAATTTCATGTCCGGAAAGACGTACGACGGACGGACGGACGGACGGACGTATGGACGTACAGACGTACAGGGCGATTCCTATATAGCCCCCACTTCTTCGAAGCGGGGGTATAAAAAGTTATAGTATTACCAACACTACGATAGTGAGAATCATCAACAGATAGTGCATGAAGCTCACTAACTCTTCTAGCCGAAGAGAAGGCTAAGAGAAAAGCTGTCTAATAAGATAAGAATTTGAAGTCCATCGTATCAAGAGGCTCAAATGGCGCTTCTTTTAGCTTTAGAAGAACCCAACCTAAATTCCACTTAGGAATTAACCTAAGGGTTCTAGGTCTATTTATCGAACAGTTTTTCACTAACTTAGATAAAGAGACATTAGATCCAATTTGTAAGCTATCATGATGTGCAAAGGTATCCGATAGCATAGACATATAACCCTTGGCTGCAGTTTGGTCTCGTCACACAAGTAGACCAGAAAATTAGCAATGTCTGGAATGGAGGGATCATAAATATCAATAGAATGATCACTACACCACCGAGAAAAAACCTTCCACTTAGCAACATAATTTAGAGAAGAGGAGTCCTCCTACAGTTAGAAATTGCGTCCACTGCTCGTCCTGTAAAATGCTTGCCATGCAAGAAGGACCGCACAACGGAAATACGTGAAGGTTGAGACCTTGTGGGTTGTGATGCAGTGTGCACGATTTCCCCTGCGAAAGAAGATCCTCCTGTGGAAGAAGCTTCCGCGGCATGTCCCACAAAAGACACCTGAGTAGATTTATCCATGGTCTCTGGGGTGACAGAGATGCTACCAACAGAATCTTGCAGTGAGATTGCTTTATTTTAGCAATATCTGCTGAATCAATGGAGCTGAAGGATACACGTATCCTATCATTCCGTCCCAAGAGATCGAGAGGGCGTCTACTGCAAATGCTCGAGGATCTGGGCATGGCGACACATACGTCTGCAACTGATTGTTGAGATGCGTCGCAAATAAGTCTATCATAGGACGCTCCCATTGGTAGCAAATCTGATTGAATACTCGTTTGTTGAGAGTCCATTCTGACGGCAACATACGACCTTTCCGAGAAAGCGAGTCTGCTAGAACGTTCAGACGACCCGGAATATGACCGACCGATAGAACTTGATGCTCTAGGACAAACAGAAGGATTTTTTCCGTTAAGTTGAACAACGGAATGGAATGAGTGCCTCCCTGGTTCCGAATATACGCCACTACTGTCGAATTGTCGGACAGAATTGAACATGTGAATTCTGAATAATGTTCATCCAATGACGTAGCGCAAGCCAAATCGACATCATCTCTTAGATGTTTATGTGCTTGTTTAGGAACTGCGGATCCCAAAGACCCTGGCACCTCAAATCTGTTGGGCTCAATGTTGCGCCCCAACCTGTTTGACTGGCATCCGACATAATCGTAAAACTTGGATCCGGCAATTGCAGTGGAACTCCCTGAGTTAACCACTGAATATCTGCCCAAGTCTGAATCTCTCGTTTCACTTGATTCGACAAGACGATGTTCGTTTCGAGTGAATGAATGTTCCCACTCCAATTCTCAGTCAAAAATATTTGGAGTGGCCGAGTGCGTAGCCGTCCCATCAGAATAAGATCCGCGGCGGCTCCACACAAACCTATCAGTCGCATGAATTCTCTCGCTGTTACTACATCTGAGTGAAGACAAAAGTGAGCGTAACAACTGATTAATTTCGCTCTGGTTAACGGCAGATGAAAGAGATTGTTGTGCGTCTCGAAGCTCATTCCCAGGTGGGTGAATGACTCTGACGAAACCAGATCCAACTTCTTTTCGTTTACTATGAAACCAAGAAGTCGGAGCAGCTGAAGCAGAGTCTGAACATCGTTCTGAAGCGTTAAATCGTTGCCGTACCTCTGAAGAATGTCGTCCAGGTAGGCCGACGCTACCGCAGACGAATGAGCTCAGAAATGAGTCATTACCAAGTTCATTATTCGTGTGAAAGCCCAGGGCGCTAGATTCAGACCGAAGCACATTGCTCGGAACTGATAAACGACTCCTAGGACAGCGAAGCGAAGATACTTTCTGAACGCCGGATGTACCGTGACGTGAAAGTACGCATCCTTGAGATCTATGCTAGCAGCATAATCGCTCACTCGAATGCTCGCTCTGACCAGTTGGATGGTCTCCATATAAAATTTTGGAGCCACGATCAGTTTGTTTATCCAGCTCAGACTGGACGAAATGAGCCGTCTGGTTTTGGAACCAGGAACAGATGACTGTAGAAACCTGGAGATTCCTGGATTTCTACGACCTCTATCGCGTTCTTCTCCAGAAGAGATTGGACTTCTGATAGAAGCGAATCTCTCTTCTGAGGATTTGACGGAAGCTGAGTCCATCGTGGACTTAGAGTGAACGGGGGTTTTCCTTTGAAGGACAGTTTCAGACCTTCGGAAATCACCCCTCGAGCCTTTCACTCACTGGAACGCGATAGAGGTTTACACCATCACCTCCTGGATCTGCAAGGCTTGCGGTAGGAGAAACCACGTCCTCCGTGACCCGCACCTCGCCCCGTAGACCTAGGGGCGTCTGACCGGTTGTCTCGGCCAGTATTACAACCCCTACCTGAGTTGCTACCCTGACGGTCTCTGGAGTAAGACCTAGAGGTTTTCTTAGATCCTCTATAGGAACTTCCCTTGGACGTACTTGCCCCAGAAGTGCCTGCCTTACTCCTCTCTGCTGAATCCGACTTTTTTGAAGTGGATTTAAAAAGCAGAGAGTCTGAAGCTTTCTTAGTAATCTGATCATAGATTATGGAAAGCGTACCATCGAAGAGAAGCTCTCCAGAGACTGGAGCGACTCAAAGAGAGTTTTTCACCTTACGATCCACTCTAGTGGATGCAGCCAGGGCAGCATCACGTATAACTAACTCAAGATTTGCCATTGAAAGGGCAGAGTTATACGTAGAGTATGCTATGGCCCTCGAAAGAACTCTTAAGGAAGTTTGTACATCCTGGAATTCTTTTCCTTCGAGACGTAATGATGATGCTCTGGTAAGGTGATCTGGGCACGATAATGCGTCTAAACTGATTCTGTTAGACGATATTGACGTTTCCAGCGTACTGGATTGAATCGACATAGATGACGGCAAAGACAACTCTAGGTCTTCAGCCTGGTCGTCCAGACGCAGAGGAACTCTCGGCACGCCCTGTCCTGCCGTTTCAAATTTATTTCTGCTATTGATGCAAGGCAGCTGTAGAGCATTAGGTGATAAGAAACCGGACTTGCATGTCTTAGAGGCTAGTTTGAATAAAGCGTCATTTAGAAGTTCAAATGTCCGTGTGACATTTCTGGACTGGGTCGGAAACTCAGGCGCAATGTCCCTATTCCGACCAAAAAAATCTGTGTCCAGTGACGCTATCAGTCTCTTATCCGGTAATGCAGCATTTTGGTCCGGAGGAACAACTTCTGGAAGGTGTTGCCGGATGAAATCTACAGCTACCTTATGTTGTTCGGAAAGGGAAAATTCCAGAGCCGCTGAATCCCTTTCGCCATCCGACTGGACCACTTGATAATCTCGGTCGTCCCTTTCTGACTCTGCATGGGAGTGAACCGACCCAGCTTCCTCAGACAATTCCTGTTCCGAAAAAGTTTTTGATGGCTGCTGGGATGCTGCGATGAGTTGAGCTATCTGCGATAGCAAGTCTGTCACGGAGGCCTGTGGAGCTGCGGTCCTACATGATTTAGCCGCTGGAAGCTCCTGGGACGTTGATTCCTGCATACTTCTTTATGCGAACATCCCAACTGTGAAGGCCTTGTGTCCCTGGCTACCGGATGGCGTGACCTGGTCAACGTGGAATCCCTGGTCGGCGAAGCTGGCTGGATATCAGCGGTCACGTAGCCAAGGTGCGGTCGTGTGTGCTGCCGTGAGGATGAGGAAGCCAATAGGCTAGTCGCGCCGGACTGTCTATGCGACGGAGCGTCCCGAGCAGGAGGAATGGACATCTGCTCCGACTGACGAACGTTATGCACAACAACATCTGGATCCAGATGTTGTTGAAAGAGAGAGGGGCCTCTCTCGCTCGCGGCCCGGGTAGACCTGGACGAGCTAGCTACCGGACTGACTGGCTTCCTCCGTTCTATCCTCTGATCCGTCGTCGTCGGGTGTGCACGATCCGTGTTTATAGTGGTAACAACACCCAATCTCCTTTCCTGGACCACAACGGACGAACCCGGCGTCACAACCATTTCGTGAACGATTGCTTCACCGGGCAAGCTAGCAGGCAACAAAGCCGTCGATCCTACTTGGGACCTCTTAGGCATTTGTCGAATTTCATTGAGCACTTTGGCCGCTAGCTCTTCATTTGACTGCGACGACGGAGGCACGCTTCTTGAAGACATCACGGAAACATCACCCTGTTCTTGTTCCTCTGAAAAAGAGACTGAAAAACTAGAGTGACCTTGTGGCGAGAACACCGGCATGGACCTCTCACCACTAACAATATACCGTGACACACGTCCCCAACGTTTGTCATCCCAATTGGCACACACTGAGCAAGAATTAATGCGAGTACACTGACTACATGAAACACAATGAACATGAGAATCAGAGGAAGACTTCCTCGATTTGCAATTTGAACAATATTCTTTCATATTGAAAAAATATAAACAGTCATAGTACTCGCATTAGCCCTTGAAAATAAAGATACATGATAATAATATAATCCATTACAACATTTCGAAAAAATAATTCAAAAGAAAAAATTTTTCGAAAAATTGTCAAGTGAGCCCAAGTTCCCAATGGGAATGATAAGCCCAAATGGATCCCAAAAAAGCCTAAGTGTGAACAAAAATTTTAAAACATATTTAAAAATTAATGTTACACTTACGGACAATATTAATGTATCTGGCTGGCTATGAGCAGAACTAAACAGAAGACAAGGGGTACGTTTCCGTGGGCCATTCGAGAATACTAGTGTTATTCTGGACATGCGCAGATAAGGCAGAATGTGATTCGTGTCGTCTTGTTCAAGAAAATGTTTTCTGGAATAATATTCGGAATGTATTCTGTTAATCCACCTCATGAGGAGGAATAAATGTCATTCTAGACATGCGCAGTATTGCGCACTGACTGAATAGTTTTGCACATCACAAATCTTGAGGCCGAAATTTGTTTTCAACGGTGGCGTAATAGTGCCAACCCGCCTCCAGTTATTTATCTGTTACAACAGATTAATAAACTTTTATAACAGATTCATAATTTGTTTTAACAAATTAGTAATGTGTTATAACCAACTAATAATCTGTTTTTAAGTGTTTATACAGTTATAGCCAACTAATATTCTGTTGGAACAGATTAAGTTGGCCTCATCTATTTTTACCAATTAATAATCTGTGAAAGTTATCTTTCAAAGGCAACTAATGGGGAGCACGGCGGTTCATTGACTGGCGCATCGGACTTGTGACCGATAGGTCGACAGTTCGAAAGAGGTCCATACCACTTGCATTTTGACAGTGAGCAAGTCACCCCTAACTGCGCATACAGGGGCACATATGCAAAGTGTTCTTAGATGTGCTGCACGATGATGGCACGTGTGCATTCAACCAATGCTCATCTGGCTTGTGTCTGGTGAGTCCGTTGGAGAGCCTAGCAGTTACTTGTCACTGTGCGATGGTTTCTCTAGATATTCCCGCCTTCTCCATCTGTAAAACTGCTCGACACGATATGGCCTTGGCATTCAAAAGTCCCGTAACCCTCAATAAACAAACTAATTATCTTTTATAACAGTTTAGTAATCTGATTGATTGGGTTTTATTATAGGAAAGTGGTGGGACCGAAAGATTCTTCTTTTCCGGAATTGCAATTGCAGAAGTTATGTAATTGGGGGGGTATCGTGAAAATGTCACAGCAGAACCTTTCAGAATGGTGTTTTCGTGGTCAGTACTGTAAGCCAAAATACCCCCCCCCCCCCCCCCGCCCCCCTTCACCCACACACGAAAAATAGCGTACAAGTACGCCTTCAGGGGTGAGAATTAATGTGACTTTTTTTTGTTTAGGTATGTAACAATGGAGGTGTGTGTGTGTGTGTGTGTGTGTGGGGGGGGGGGGGGGGGGGGGGGGGGTGCATGCCTCCTAGTCCCTTCATGTTACACTTGTGCCGTTTAAGAAAAGAACTGACAAGTTTGTTCATCTGTGCAACCATCAACCTTTCGTACGCGATTGTGCAAATAAAACCTTGATGGTTCACAGATGCGGTATTAAAATGGGATTTTAAGGCTTATGTGACTGGGTACAGACCTTGTAAAGTAGTAGAGCGATATGTGCTGGTATGTACAGTATATGGCTAGAAGCCCACATGTATCCCCATGCCTATGGTAAGGGTCACTGAAGAAGGTCCATGACCGCTGAAGCAGTTTTATTTACGTAAACAAATCCGTTGGATTTTCCAGGATTAGCGAGGCCTTAACATCGCTGGGGCTTTTGGGCATTTCCAATACGGCTCGACCCGATGCTTTTACCGATGCTATTGCACAACGCCTTCTTTCCGTAGCCTGTTTACCCTATATAGCACTGTACCCCCCCCCCCCCCCCCCCCACACACACACACACACATACCTCTATTGTTACAATGGCACGAGCATTCTCAGTACACAGCCGCCCTCTCGCTCTGATGTCTCTCATGCCCATGACTCTTTTGGGATGTCACTCTAGTAGCCTACAAAGCCTCTTTGACTCAACCGCGACCACAGAATTGTGCCCCACCCAAATGGGCCTTATCATGCTTTACCCCATGTAACACTGTACTGCTACGGCCCATTCGCTTTAACATGCGAGGACTCGGAGCAAGTCCCATGCAGCTCTACCAACTTTATACACCGAGCCCAAACAACTGACTGCCACCTGGTCTTTAGTCGACTTTTTGTGACAGGTGTCAAACGCGCGCCCCTACCTCCATTTCTTCTTGCGAGTTTTTCTGCCGTATCATACGGGAAATCTTTTGGACTGTTTAATTCCCCTGTTCTACAGCACAACGCAGCCACACGCATAACATCTTCATCCACTAGGTGATTGAATTATGCAACTTGGCATTTTGACTGGACCCTCCCCAGCCCCCTGCCCCAAATACACACTACGCCACTGACCTATTTAGAAATAAGCCGTAACACATTACTCCCGTTGGCCCGATATATATTTACTGGCCAAGTTTCTGTGAGGCAATGCCTTATCCTGGTACCCATGTCTGTACTTTAGCTCTCTAATTTCATAGAAAAATAAACTGAGACTATCTTTATAATTCCGTGTCGATGTTGAAACCAATTTGTTTCAGCCACATCTCACTCTACCATTCAAAAATAAATTCAGACTATTCTTATACTTCCAATTCGGCGTTGAGACCAAATTGTATCAACCACGTCTCACTCTACCATAAAATAAAACATCGTTGAAAGCTATTGCAAGGTTCAAAGCTTCCAAAGGTTTTGCACATTGCAGTTACATTTAGTGTCGAATCTACTTCCATTCACAGGCACTCGACAAAATATCAGATTTTATCAATTTTAATAAAATATATGTTATATTATCAAAACTAATTTTTTTAGTATTGATAATATAATATATATTTTATTAAAAATGATAAAATCTGATAATTTGTCGAGTGCCTGTGCACAGAATAATTCTTGTTAGCTGCCGATAACGCAACCAACTTTTTCTGTGTCGTCGGTTAATTCTTCGACGTGAAACGCAATCTTGATCAATATCGATTATTCTGAATATCATGTAACGTGAAATGAACGTTTCCTTGAGAATAAGATTCGATAATTGCACTGTGCATGACATACTAGTCGGTTGAATTCTGACTACATTCGGAATGGCCCACGGAAACGTACCCAAGGAATCACTATCAGAAGTAACCGTTGTCAACGTAAACAAAAGTGTATAAAAACCGGAAACAAGACTCCAGGCACTGAAAACAAGGCACGAAATCAGTTACCAACATAAACACTATCCAATGTAAAACAGGGACTTCCAGAGAAGAAACTGCAGTACATCGGATGGTAGATGCACGACCAAAATGCCTAACCACCCTCGGGTGAGGACATAACCATGGGGAAAAACAGAATAATCATTGTTACCAAGCCAAAACACCCAAGAAATTTTAGTAAAAAAATTACAAAAATTATGCCAAAAGCATGGGAGAAAAGCAAGGGGGAGAATCAAGGAAAGGGAGAGAGGAAACACTGAACAAACAATGGAAATTTCATAGCAAGAATGAAAACATCAGGCCCGTGCCCCGAAATTCGGGAACATGAAACAAATTCGTAAAAAAATTATAAGTTACAGCCCTGAACACATCCTTCCACTGTTTCTTCCTCTCATCCCTTTATTTCATCCTTAGATCCACCATTTTTTTCATGATTATGTGTCTGGCATCATTTTAACTGAGATTTACAAGCACAAATATCAGTGAGAGGTTACTGATTTCAGGGCCAAACAAAGAATGAGGATTGGCGCCAATTTCGGTACTTCCTTGACACTGCACATGCGCAGTGGATAAAAGTATGGAGGACCACATAGGACATTGAATTTTTGGATTTTGATGCAAATTTGGGGGATTGGGGGACAAAATTTGTGTTTGGCCCTAGAATTTTAAGAGTTAGCACGAGCTAAGTCTGGGTCATTGGTACAGTATAAAAATATAGAAATTTTGGGAGGGGCAAATATTCTTGCCCCTCCCATTACGAAGCCAAATATAGCCCCACAAACTTCTCTTGAACAAATCTGAGTCTACACCTCAAAAGGAAGCTGCACACCAAATATCAAGTCTCTGCTACTGCTGGTTCATGAGAAGAAGATTTTTTAAGATTTCAGCACACGTTTTGGGTGTGGCCGTACCAATGGGCGAGGCAACTTGATTTGAACAAAATCAAATTGCGATGTCATAACAAACTATTGTCTCAAATATCAATTAAATTGGTTCAGCGGTTTGGGAGGAGAAGACGCAAACACCATGTTCATGGACGACGGAAGACGGACGGTCAGTGATCACTATAGTTCTCCTGACTGAAAGTCAGGTGAGCTAAAAACATATAATTTTTTTAGGCCTTAGATAACCACCAGATGAATGATAAAATCGTTCCTCTCAAATTTTATGGCCTGTTTTTAAACAAGTTGAGCGGCAGTGTCATTGATACTTTCGTTCTTTTTCCCATGTGTTGATAATTGCGACACCTGACATCATTTCTTGGGAAGCCCTTTCCAAGAAATATGTCAAGTCAAAATTACCATCAAAGGTCAACACCAACTCAACTCAACATCAACTCATCATCATCACCATCATCATACCATCAACTCATCACCCACTCATCATCATCACCATCAATTCTTCATCAGTAACCTTATCAAATCATCATCATCAAATAACCATCATAATTATCATCATCATCAATTCATCATCATCATCATCAATTCATCATCATCATCATCATCATCATCATCTCTCTATGAGAAGCAGTTTGCTTTGAATGCTTTCTATTTAATACACATCTCATTTATTAAAGTATGTTGTTTGTTTCATTATTACCAACGTTACAGATCATGTTTTGGGGCACTCAAAAGAATTAACACCCACTGGAGCTTACTTTCCAACAAAATATATATCCCCTCACGAAACATTCACTCTCAGTGACAGTGCATTGAGATTTTAAAAATTTCTTCAGAGAGAGGCCCCTGGACACTCCACCAATGGCAAGGACACATCCTATAGCCTCTGTATGACCTCTTAGACCCAAGATGGTAAGGGGTTTTACAAAAGCTAGTGACAGACAACCTTCTCCCATTCAGCCTTGCCCTTCCAGATATGCCTGTTGCACAATGCACATCAACCTCCGAATCCCCTCCCCCTTCAGAAATTTCCACCACTGACTTTCATATGCTTCATTACCTTTTAATCAGTCAATATGCCTGGAAAATGAATAACGTTTAAAACGAGACACAGCTCAGTCACTTAGTGACATGTGCCACTAAAAAATCTGATAGCGACGGTACGTCCATTATTTTATACAACTGGCACATAATGGCCTTATCCGCAGAGACAGAATGGCCAAACATTTGGCCTGGTAAATGTTAGCAGCTGACAGGCCCATATGGCAACAGTGGCGGCCCTCTACCAATTTACTGGGCCACCCATGCATAAACTGCAACCTCCCACTCCCCACCCACCCCTCCCTCGGTTGTGTCAAAAAGTTGTGTTTTTTAGTTATGAAATTTAAATTTTATAGTAAATTTCCTTTCTTATTATACCTACCACAATTGTTTACTACAGGCTTGCACTATGTACAGTGGAAGTCCCTAACTCGGAAAATATACTCTCTATTTTAACCTTTCCCCAAGTGATTTGGGAAAGAAAAGTGGTGCAAAAGTACCAAAAAACTAGAGGTACTGTGAGCAAGCTCCCAAAGTGATACCCCCCGCGCTTGTCAGAACGGAATTATATTGCTTCATGCACATCTTCATATGGAGTTCTTCCAATGTGTAAAGTTTCATGAAAAGTCTTCAAACGGTTTAGGAGGAGTTGCGCTTATAAGGATGGACAGACGGACAGATGGATGGATGGACAGACGGACGGACAGGGTGATTCCTATATACCCCCCAAACTTTGTTTGTTTGTAAAAACAAGAGCTGGACTTTCGTCTGGTGCATACCCCCACATGGTGTACCGCCTAGTGTGGGCATACCTATGACCAACAAATATTATTTATGAATATTCTCGTACAGACTGACGGAAGGATGCACATAAGGACAGATGCAATCCAGAATAACCCCCCCCCACCCCATATTTTTTGAAAGTTTTCAACAATTTCTAAGTCAAAAGGTATGGTAAATTGTTTGGTGTTTGGAAGTTTTATGCAATGAGGCATAAGCCTTTGTCATAGGCAAACTGCATGCCATATTTCACTGAAACCCAATAACCAATACCCGAGATACAGGCTGAACAGACAAATAATGTCTATTTCCTACAATTTCTAAGGCAAAAACGGACGCATGTAATCCAGTATACCCCCATTTTCTTCGAAAGAAGGGGTATAATAAACCAAAACTGGGTCGAGTGCTACCGGCACACACCCAGTAGGGGATGCTCTTCTAGTACAGATCCACAGCTTCCGGTACAGTGCGCAGTCATGTAACTAATGAATCATTCTTTTGAATCCGCCAGCATTGGAGTTGTGTGGTCAGCAGGGAGGAAGGATTCTTACCCGAATAAGAAGATGGGAGGGCCTCCATGTAAACAATTGTGGTAGGTATAATAAGAAAGGAAATTTACTATAAAATTAAATTTCTTAGCAACCTACCTTACATTAGTTTACTACAGGCTGAATAGACAATAGGAGGAGGGAATCGCATAACCAATATTCCATATTGCACTTAGTTAAAATTCGACCTCCATTAGAAAGCCCAAATCATAGCCCAGGGACTCAATTTGAATAAACTTGAATCTGATCCCCCTAGAGATGTTATATAACAAATATAAAAAGATTCTAACTGGTGGATCTGAAGAATTTTTTTAATTTTTTAAAAAATTTTAATTTTATAGTAAATTTCCTTACTTATTATACCTACCGGAATTGTTTACAACAGGCTTTCACTACAGTGGAAGTCCCTAACTCAGAAAAAATATTCTCTATTTTCTTCTTTCCCAAGTGATTTGGGAAAGAAATTGGTGCAAAAGCACCAAGAAAAAATAAGCCAAACTGGGTCAAGTGCAACAGCACACACCCAGTAGGGGAAACTCTTCTTGTACTAATCCACGGCTTCCGGAACCAGTGCGCAGACGTATAACCGTGTCATTCTACTGAATCTGCCAACATTGGAGTTGTGTGATTAGCAGGGAGGAAGGATTCTTACTCAAAAAAAAACAAGACTGGAGGGCCTCCACATAAACAATTGCGGCAGGTATAAGAAAGGAAATATACTATAAAATTAAATTTTTATCAACCTCCCTTACAATAGTTTACTACAGGCTGAATAGACAATAGGAGGAGGGAATCGCATAACCAACCCCCACATAACCCAACTGCACTGGAACCGTTGTCAGAAGAAGAGTTCCCTAGGCCTATCAAACCATAGCATCACATTCACAAACATTAGAAAAAAACAATGAGAGATAAGGCGTATAGCTCTACGTGATGCAGAGACAGAAAGGACAGTAAAACAGCACAGGGCTGGAAACTACCTTGAAGAAGCCTAATGGCTAGGGCAGACAACAGCCTCAGCAGAAGAAAGAGGGCCCAAAGAAAAATGGTCCTCAGACTGTTCCTGCAACTGATGCAGATAGACGGTGGAGAAAGGAAGCATTTCTCCAGTAGGCTGCCTGCATAACATCCGACAACTTGACGGAGTTGGCATAAGCCCAGGAGGTAAACAAGGCACGCATCCCGTGGGCAGAAATACGATTGGCAATACAACCATCAGTTGCTAGACGAGCATAAGCTGAGTGAATAGCAAGACAAATCCATCGAGAAATGGACAGAGCAGAGGGCGATTACCCTCAGCAGAAGGAAGAGCCCTGATACAGATAGGAGGTGAGCTGTTTCTGGTATCTGAATTTTGGCCAGAAAGGAGCAATCAGTGGTAAAAGTAACACTGTTGGCAGAGCTCCTGAAAAAGGCTGGATCAACCGAGAGGGCGTGAAGCTCACTAATCAATTTGGCTGAGGCAAAAGCCATCAGAAAAGCCGTCTTGTATTTGAGAAAACGCATATCCACCTGGGATAAAGGTTTGAATGCCCCCCCCCCCCCCCCCCCCCCCCATCCCAAGCAAAACACCACCCAAGAAAGATTCCATCTTGGGGTAAGCTGCAAAATCCTAGGTCTTTTCAAAGAAAAGTGGTGAATAAGCTTTGAGAGGCATGGATTAGTGCCGATATGGTGCTTTCCCACATACGAAAAGGTCTCCGAAAGCATGGACTTGTACCCTTTGATGGTAACAGGCTTGAGACCCTGAGAATCAAACAGATATACTAGAAACTCCGCAATCTGTGTTATCGAAAGATTGGCATAATCAACCGAGTGATCAGCACACCATCGACAGAACACCTTCCACTTAGCGGCTTAGCGGCATAGGCTAAACCAGTGGAGTGCCGCCTTGAAGAAGAAATGCACTCCTCTGCTCGTCTCAAAAAATCCTCTACGGAGGAGACAGGACCTGACAAAAGGTATGCATGAAGGCACAATGAAGTCTGGTCAACATGAAACCTCCTCGGGTGACCTTGGCAAAGAAGGTCAGGATGTAGAGGGAGATTTGCCGGAACCACAGCCAACAGAGAGTGGAGCTGATTGATCCACACCCATTGAAGAGACAGGGGAGCGATCAGAATGACTCGACAACTGCAGATTCTGATCCTGGCCAGACCCTGAGGCAGAATCGGAACACGTAGCTGACTAGACCATTCCAATCGAGTGACTGAGTGTCCACGGCGAAAGCCAAAGGATCTGGACACGGGGACAGGAAAATGTCCTCCTGATGGTTCCAATGGGTCGCAAAGAGATTCATGGTGGACAACCCCAGAGATCGCAAAGCGACTGGAACACTGCCCTGTGAAGCAACAACTCAGTGGAAATTACCCTACCCCGTCGGGACAGGGAGTCGGCTAGGACATTCAAATGACTAGGAATGTGACGATCAACCACTCCGGTGTTGACATCCTGAGCTAGCAGTAGAAGATCCTGAGCCACCTCGTACATGGGAACCGAGTGTGAGCAACCCTGGTTCCGAATGTAAGTGACCACTGTTGAATTGTCAGACAACAGAAGGACCTGACGATTCGAAAGGTGGGGGATCCACTGCCGGAAAATCAGAAGAGCACGAGGCTCTTTCTGGTTGATGTGAAGAGCTGCTAGATCCAGGTCCCATACCCCGTGAAAGGAAAGACCTAGAGGATCCAACGTCGCACCCAGGCCTTCATTTTAAAAAAAATCCTGGCGTGCTATACATTGCGTGCCCAAGATGACACCAAGGCGAGCGGTTTCTTCAGTGGCACACCGAATTTGAAAAACACTTCTTATGGCACAAAAAGGAAAAAGGAGATGCAATTACGAAATAATAATATAAAGCACTGAGATAAAGTGCAAATTGGTTTAATGATACAAACACAACTTCTTACTACTAAATTTCTAACTTTTAAGCATAATACAGTGGAAGATTTAGCGAGGAACAAGTAAATGCAGTTCAAAATCCTGACAACACAAGTAAAAATCAAAGCACCCTCTGGACTTTCATTTGGGTCATTTTGGGGGATCTAGAAATTGTCGCTTGATGAAAAATGCCAGGAATGTAGCACAATGTGTTTATTCCAGCCAATCGGGTGATCTAAAGACAAAATGACTGGGAAGGGGCCAGGTCTGACTTCTCGTTGACTCGGAATCCTAACGACGTGAGCAGGCTCAACAGTGTGTCGACATCCGACTCCATTGGAGTGCCCCTGCAGGATACCGTCCAGATATGTCTAAGTAGTCACCCTGGAATGTGTGCCATGGAAGGCTATAATATGCGACATAAGTCGGGTGAAGGTCCAAGGAGCCAGGTTGAGGCCAAAAGGCATGGCCTTGAACTGGTAAACTCGCCCCAGAAAAGCGAACCTGAGATACTTTCGCAATGTCCGATGAATCAGAACGTGAAAGTAAGCATCTCGCAGGTCGATGCTGGAAGCAAAATCTCCCTGGTGAATGGAGCAGCGAACCAACCTGAAAGTCTCCATGCTGAACTTGGGAGCAATGATAGATTGGGTCAGGATATTCAGATTGATAACCAGTCGGAGTTGGCCATCCTTCTTCGGCACCAAGAACAGGCGGGAATGAAATCCCACTGAAGGAATGTTCTTGACAACCTCGATCACCCCCCCTTTGACAGATTGTCTATCTCCATGATCAAAAGTTCCCAACGAGAAACGTCTGAAGGAACTTGTGCTGGAAGAGGCACTCTCGATAGAGTGGGGTGCCTCCGGAAGGATATTCGCAACCTGGACCGAACAACATCTAAGACTCAAGGATTGGATGTGATTGTGGCCCATTGTCTACAAACTCTGATATCCTTCCTCCAACCTGGAAGGAATCGAGTTGAGGACCTTCCTTTCGGGCCACGGCGGGGCCCACAAGAGGAGAAACTACCTCCTCTACTAGATGAAGGATGCTGAGTCCTCCCACTGGCCTGCCGACGCTTACCCTCACCACATGAGTAAGAAGTAGAAGCGGTGGCAGGAGGATCAGCCCTTGGCTTCATAGAGGAAGCAGAAGGGTGATTGTTAGGCTTAGAACAGCCTCTGCCTCCAACAGGAGGATGATCAAGCTGGCAAAGCAGCAGCTGGTCTGTGGAATGATGAAGGACGTCATCTGGGACCGTCACCACAGAACCACGGAATAGTCACAGACCCGCCAAAGAAGCGGATCGAAGAGCAGCGCGATACCCCTCAGGAAGGGAACAGCTCGTGTCCAACACAGTGTCCCGGCGAACTAATTCCAAGTTAGCCATGTTACAGGCATGCATGTGAGTAAGATGCATGAGCGCCTTGGAAATCACATGCAACAGAGCCTGTACGCCAACAAACTAAACTGGAGGCAGATAAGCAGCCAAAGCAGAGACGACGTGATCCGAGAGAGAAAGC
This sequence comes from Pictodentalium vernedei, assembly GCA_031216915.1. Classification (NCBI taxonomy): domain Eukaryota; kingdom Metazoa; phylum Mollusca; class Scaphopoda; order Dentaliida; family Dentaliidae; genus Pictodentalium; species Pictodentalium vernedei. The sequence goes on from CM062295.1 coordinate 403,672,993, forward strand.
ATGCCCAGCATCTCCCTCGATAAGCCCAACATAGACTCCAGTGTCCAGTGTCCTCATTTCGAACTAAGTTACAATTTAAGCTCCCACAGTGAGCCCAAATATGGACCTAGGGACATGGCTTGAACAAACTTGAATCTTACCCCCCTGAGGATGCTGTATACGAAATATCAAAATATTCCGACTGCTGGATCTGAAGAAGATTTTTAAAGAAAATTCCTCATTTTGAACTAAGTTACAATTCGAGCTCCCACAGTGAGCCCAAATATGGACCTAGGGACATGGCTTGAACAAACTTGAATCTTACCCCCCTATGGATGCTGCATAAAAAATATCAAAAGCATTCATCTGCTGGATCTGAAAAAGAAGATTTTTAAAGAAAATTCTTCATTTTGAACTAAGTTATCATTCGGGCTCCCTCAGGGAGCCCAAATATGGACCTAGGGACTTGGCATTAACAAACTTGAATCTCGCCCCCCTAAGGATGCTACACACCACATATCAAAACATTCCGACTGATGGATCTGAAGAAGAAGATTTTTTAAGAAAATTCCTCATTTCAAACTAAATTACAATTCAAGCTGCCACCCACAGTTAGCCCAAATATGGACCAAGAGACATGGCTTGAACAAACATGAATCTCACCCCCTAAGGATGCTGTATACCCAGGGGTGCAGAAATTCAAATTTAGCATAACCCGAAAACCGGTTATGCAAATTCTTTTTTGCATAACCCAATTTTTTTTGCATAACCCATTGTAGATGCCAAAGGCATCTACAGCGAGTGCCGAAGGCACGAGCAGATTAGGGGGGTCTGGGGTGGTTCTCCCCCCCAGAATAATTTTGAAATGTGCTATCAAATGAAGCCTTTCTCTGGTGGCTTTGGGGCTGAAAATTCACTTTATTTTTTGGTCACCAAAATCAACTTTTTTAAACAGCATTTTTCAAATTTTCCTGATTGTTACATGTACTAACTTGGAAATTTTATTTTTTAAACAAGCTTTGAAATTGACAAACATGAAACTGCTAAGAAATGTGTTTTTGCCATTCAATGGCGTTCATTGTCGAATGTGATGCGGGTGACAATATCTCACTTAAGTTAAGGCTTTTGACTATTACTGGTGTACAAGTCACAGCCCAGCTACATGTAACTGTAAGACAATAATTTCAAATTTGCCTTTAGATAGTGATGATCATGTCATCATGGGTACTACAACAGAATTAGTTAAGTTTTGGGTAAAACACCTTGAGCTATGATTCATTGTCAACATAAGGCCCACAGTCCCATAGTGCCACTAATGTTGTGATGGGGTTTCATTCATGGATATATTGGAGAGAAAACACAACAGTATATCATGCAACAAATGAAACTTTTATTTTTTTGAACAGAATTAAAAGTAAAACACAACTAAAACAATATTATACCATTTTAAAATGTGATAATTAAAATTTTCACTCAGGAAATAAACATTGATGCTGTACTTCAGCTGCAACAGTGATGTTACAAAAAATTTAAAGGTTTGGTCCAGTCATGGATATTACTTTTCATGTACTGTATTCAACTGATTCATCATTCAGAACTCCATATCATTATATCTAATGTATTACACCATGCACTGTGATGCGCATCTGTTTTTTTTTTTGTGACATGGATACCTCTTTAAAACTAATGGCAGATTGCCCCCCCCCCCCCCCCCCCCCACCTCTGGTACCAATTCTGCTGGTATATATCATATGTAAACTCATACAAATTATACGTGCCCTTCCAGAAGGTCAGAACATTGCCCAAATTCTATGGAATGTCACCCACAAAAACTAATGCCCCTCTCACACTGGCCAGTGCAAACTTGCACCCAAAGTGTAATATAATTTCTGGTGTAGTACCTCCTCTGGCAGGACGTACCACACCACCAAAATTATTTTAACAGACTTTGTGCCACAGTTACCCCCCCCCCCCCCCCACCCCAACCACAGCTGGACAGCTCACCTCCCTGAAAGGACCCTGGGAATTTCACGCAAAATGGTTACCAACCCCGGGGATATTTTAAAAAATCCATTGCAGAAGTCTGCAGAGCAATCCCCTAAATTCATGGAACGTCATCCCCCAAAACTAATGTCTCCCTCTCTCCTCCCCACACACACTGACCAGTGCAAACTTCGACCCAAAGTCTGTAAAATAATTCCTTGTGTGATACAAATGTATATCATGTGGCAGTACATATCACACCCCGATAAATTAGTTTTACAGACCAAGTGCCCGAGTTAATCCCCCAACCTTGGAAAGATCACACAAATGATCACTAACCCTGCAAGTATTTTTCAAATCTATTGCAGAAAATCATTGCCCAAATTATATGGAGTGTCGTCAACAAAAATGCCCCCTCCCCCCCCCCCCCCCCCCCCCCCCACACACACATACACCTGCCCCCACCAGCCAGCGCAAACAACTTGGTCCCAACATTCTGTAAAATATTTTCTGGTGCGATACATCCTATGGCAGGACATATCTCACCCAAAAAAATATTTTACAAACTTTTGGGACACACACAAACACACATACACGCTTCACACAAACTGATTACCAACCCTGGGTGTATTTTTAAAATCTATTGCAGAACATTACACCATCGGCAACAATATTTCTTGGAATATTCGTTTTTCACCAAAGAAACGTTACAAAAAATAATGTTGGCGTCTGTACATTTCCCAAATCGACAAAAATGAATTCCCCAGCCACAACCCGTAATCTATTTTTCAAAAGCCTTTCCAGTAAGATACACTATTGCCATATTTATGGAATATTGTCGCCCAAAACGTTGCAAAAATGAAGTCGAGGTGCCCCCCCCCCCCCCCCCTCCTCTCCCATCCCGCATCAATCACAAACTCAACAGACTATTGAGTTTGTGATGGTTCAGGGTCGTTTCGGCCTCGGGAAAACTTTACGTCTTCGGTTTCAAAAAACATCGAGGCCGAAACGTCCCGGTGCCAAACTGGTAAAAGAGCCGAAACATCCCACTTGAAAATATACTGCACTGTATACCACCGGCATCGGGCGGTGAGTCGTGTCGAACGAACCTCACAATCGACATTTTGGGGGGTTTTAACAGCCGTATTACAACAAATCTTACCATTCTTGGAAACGAAAATTTAATTCGTTGTACAGACGGGGCCACCCTGGTCGTATTATCCGAATTTAACATATAATATTAGACAATAGCTTAAAATTGACTTTTTTATATAGGGCCTATTATAAGCTACTATCAACACTGAAAACACTATTTTATAGTGTTCATATTATATTTTAAAAATGATTGAATATGTTAAATTCTGATTACATGACGAGGGGAAGAGCATGTCACTTTCTGCATGTTCTTGATTAGCCTGTTGCCATGTCTTTATATTTCACTTGGGGTCAACAAATGATGGACGATTCGAATCCAGGTTAGGATGGTCTGGAAACCCGAATGATTCTTCCCTCAATATTAAATGCTGAGTGGTTGAAACAAATACTTGCGGGATTCGTTTGTTCATTTTCCTTCTTGGGCAGAATAAATTCGTGTTGCGTGGTGTCGGGCTGGGAACATTATTCTGAAGGCTGTGGAAGTATGTTAATTTTTGGTCCAGCCTCTCATAAGCAAGTGACTTCATTGAATATTAATGATCTATTTTACAACCGGGATTTCTGTTGGCCCAGCCTCTCACAAGCATGTGACCTCATTGAATATTAATGATCTGTTTTTAAAACCTGGAATTTTCCCTTCTCTTCTGTCGTTCTGTTTGCTTTTGAAGTTTTGTGTTTTCTCAGTGGAGCCTGGAGGCTTCGTTTACTCAGTATGGTAACTATTCCATGGCATGTGCACTTTTATGTCACGACTATGCATTAACCACATATCTCTGAACTTAGGTCAGTACATCATACCTTGGCAAGATTTTCATTTGCTCAGTATGGGTACTGTTATTGTTAAAAATGTCGTCACAGATCAGTTGTTGGATAAAATCTAGGTCATAAGTCCAAACATGTACCCAAAGTCCGTAATATAATTTTTTTCATGTGGTACAACATGTGGACGCAGCACATCAAATATTATCTTATGAACTTTGGGTCCATGTTTGGACTGGTCGATGAAACAAACCAATGGCACCATGCCTTGACCATTTGAAAATTGATAATAAAAAAATTAACCACACTGTATACAAATGTACAGTCATTGAGCCCTTGGCCCAGAGTGGAGGGAGGAGGGAGAGGAGGGGGGGGGGGGGGGGGGGGGGGTTGGAGCACTATATGTAACAAGAGGCCCCAGGGGGCCTGAGGGTGCTCACCTGACATGGTAGTCTAAATATCAAACCAGGGACTTGACTTGAATAAGCTGCATACGCCCCTCCTAAGAAAAGCATATACCAACTAGATGAAGCGATTGTGCCCACACAATACGCAGGATTTTCCTTCTATTTTCAGTTCCTGCACTTTTACGTCCCTAAATTGAGATAAACGCATAAAAAACAGATTTTTCTCCCAAACAAAAAACTTTCAGCCTCAATTTTTTTCTTCTTCTTAAAACGCATAAAAAACGATAAAACTAATTTCAGGATTTTGGTCCAAAATTTTCTAAGTCCCACCCGGACCCCAAATTTTCGGTGTAAAAAAAAAAATTTTTTTTTTGTCTTAAAATTGACAGAAACGCATAAAAAACAAAAAAAAAAACAAAAAAATTATGGATTTTGGTCCAAAATTTTCGAAGTTCCACCCGGACCCCCAAATATTCAGGGTAAAAATTTTTTTTTTTTTTTTTTTTTGTCTTAAAACTAACCGAAATGCATAAAAAAACAAAACAAAAATTTCCAGATTTTGGTCCCAAATTTTCGAAGTCCCACCCAGAACCCAAATTTTCAGGGTAAAAAAAAATTTTTTTTTTTTTTGTCTTAAAATTGAGAGAAATGCATAAAAAACACAAAAAAAAAGTCCCACCCGGACCCCAAATTTTCAGAGGAAAAAAACAAATTTTTTTTTTTGGTCCAAAATTTTTTTTTTTTTTTGTCTTAAAATTGACCAAAACGCAGAAAAAACAAACAAACAAAATTTCCGGATTTTGGTCCAAAATTTTCAGGGGAAAAAAAATAATTTTTTTTTTTGTCTTAAAATTGACAAAAACGCATAAAAAACAAAAAAAACAAAAAATTCCAGATTTTGGTCCAAAATTTTCTAAGTCCCACCTGGACCCAAAAATTTCAGGAGGAAAAAAAAAATTTTTTTTTTGTCTTTAAAATTGACAGAAACGCATAAAAAACAAAACAAAAAAATTTCCGGATTTTAGTCCAAAATTTTCCACCTCCAACACGGATCCCAAATTTTCAGGGGGAAAATTTTTTTTTTTTTTTTTTTTTGGTCTTAAAATTGACCAAAACGCAGAAAAAACAAAAAAAAAATTTTTCGGATTTTGGTCCAAAATTTTATAAGTCCCACCCCCGGACCCCCAAATTTTCAGGGAAAAAAAAAATAATAATTTTTTTTTGTCTTAAAATTGACCAAAACGCATAAAAAACCCAAAAAAAAATTTTTTCAGATTTTGGTCCAAAATTTTCTAAGTCCAACCCGAACCCCAAATTTTCAGGGGAAATTTTTTTTTTTTTTTTGTCTTAAAATTGACAGAAACGCATAAAAAACAAAAAAAAAAAATTTCCGGATTTTGGTCCAAATCCCACCCTGACCCCAAATTTTCAGGGGAAAAAAAATAATTTTTTTTTTGTCTTAAAATTCACAGAAACGCAGAAAAAACAAAAAAAATTTTTTTCGGATTTTGGTCCAAAATTTCTAAGTCTGCAAGGGGACTCCAAATTTTCAGCCTAAATATGAACCTAGGGACTTGGCTTCAACAAAGTTGAATCTCACCCCCCCTAAGGATGCTGCATACCAAATATCAAAACATTCTTATTGCAAAATCTGAAGAAGATTTTTAAAAAATACTCCTTATACTGCACTAATTTAAACATTTGGGCTCCCATAGAGAGCCCAAATATCGACCCAGGCAATTGATTTCAATAAACATGTGAAACAATCTTCCAAAGATGTTATATGTGAAATTTGAAAGCTTTTGGACCAGTGGTTTAGGAGAAAAGTAGTCTTATGTTTTTCCCATTACCCGCAGTGTTAAAAAATGCTGACTCGGCACTTTTTCAAAGTCCCCAAAAAGTACCCCATGATAAAACCGATGGCAATTTTTTTTACCATTCCATTCTGTTGGTCCTAAGGAAGCCTCACAACAAATAAGAATTCTCAGTGCCATGTAGTTTTGGAGATATGGGCGTTTTAATTTTTTTCTATTTTTAGCTACTGTGGTTCCCACAGGGCTATGGGGAAAATAAAATTCTGCATAAATTAGGTACTTATGACCCAATAAGCACTCACGTAAAATTTGGTTCAAATCGGCCTCGCGGTTTGGAAAATAGAAATTTGGGGCGGGGCCAAAATTTTTGCCCCTCCTTTAACATCGTCAAATATAGCCCCTCCAACTTCCCTAGAGTCTACACCTCAAAAGGAAGCTGCATACCATATATCAAGTCTCTGCTATTGCTGGTTCTTGAGAAGAAGATTTTTTAAGAATTGGAGCATTTTTGCCCCATCCCTCAACTCAATATGAGCCGAAACCCAATTTGACAAAAAATCAAAATGCCCTTATATAACCCCTAATCAGATGAAATTTCATTAATATGCGGCCAGTGGTTTTGGAGAAAAAGGCCCAAACACCACCTTCACGACGGACGCCGGACCAAAAATGCTGACTCAGCACTTTTTCAAAGTCCCCAAAAAGTACCAAAATCCTGAAATTAGTTTTATCGTTTTTTATGCGTTTTAAGAAGAAGAAAAAAATTTAGGGCTGAAAGTATTTTGTTTGGGGAAAAAATCTGTTTTTTATGCATTTATCTCAATTTTGGGTCGTAAAAGTGCAGGAACTGAAAATAGAAGGAAAATCCTGTGTATTGTGTGGGCACAATCGCTTCATCTAGTTGGTATATGCTTTTCTTAGGAGGGGCGTATGCAGCTTATTCAAGTCAAGTCCCTGGTTTGATATTTAGACTACCATGTCAGGTGAGCGCCCTCAGGCCCCCTGGGGCCTCTTGTTTTAGTTTATCAACAATTTTCTTTGCAAGCGTATTCTGCTTCCCGCATTAGGTAAAGGGTTGATATAGCCAAAGGGAAGGGGTGGGGTGTGGGGGTAGATTGAGTTGATGGCACTATGTACTTGACTCTTTGCTTATAAATGTTTCATAAACATATCTTATGTATCTCAATGGAACAAGCTCATTGAGCTTGTTGCACTGTGGGGTATTAAGCTATGTTTTTTTGAGAGTCAGACAAAACATAATAGAATTTCAAATGGCAATTTTTGAAAATTACATTGGTAGATGGTCGATTTTGACCATTATGTTGGGCTGGCCAAAGAATTATATGTATCAATTTATGGGTGTTTTTGTGTTACAGTAGTACTGTATAAAATAAGTTCTCTTACAACAGGCCCAAACGTTTTCTATGCCCAGTTGAAAAAAAAATTAAATTTTTTTTTTGTTCAAGTATTGATCTGGCACTTGATTAAAAATTCAAGAGAAATAGTCAAAAGTTCAAACATTAACTAACAGATTTTCACCCATCCCACTTGAAGCATGTCAGTGTGAAAATGTCACATGCTCACCTGGTGGTCCATTTCACAGATTTCACCATCTGATGTGCATGAAATATTTTCATGATCACTGTCAAATGACATGATTGATTCTGTATCAGAATCTGAATTATCTGACTCAATGAGAATTGTTTCTTTGGTTTCTATTTGGTTGTCATTAAATGGTGCACCACTGAAAGAAGGCTTCAAACCCCATCGCCACCTAGTAGCCTTCAAGTACCTATCAACTGCATTTTTTAAAAGCTGTTCCTCATAATCTGTTTCTGTTAGAGTGCAAGTGTTTAAAATTGGAAGATTCAGTTGGATCATTAGCATATCATTTGGAATTTGATTTTGAAGCTTTGTTCTTTTTTCATTCATAAACTGCCTTAAAGTTGAGAAATCCTCTCTACAGTACCCTGTGCCCAGGCAATAGCTAAGCAAATTTCTGCTAGCAGTAATATGTTTTTAAATGACTCATGATTATACAAGAAAATTTTTCTCCAAAATGAAATCTTGTTTTTAACAGTTTTATACTTTTTCATTTGAAATTTTTTAAGTTGTATGAATTCACGCTTTGCCTCATCCAAGTTAAAATGTTGAACTGCAAGCTGCTCAGAAAACTTGTCTGATAAAGTGTCTATTTCCCCCATAGCATACTCATTATCCATTTCATCCCACCTTGTATGATCTATCAGGGATGCCATTGAACAAATGGCTGTGTCTGACTTTAGGCTCTGGAATCTCTTATTAACACATTGTTTTATTTCTGGAATGAGTGTTGTTTTTAGGTTTTCAAGTTGTTGAGTACCAGATTTGACATTTGTTAGTTTAAATGTTTCATTGTGTTTTATTTCTTTTACTAGTGATTTGCTTAAAGTTGTTTTCTGTGATTCTGTCAAATGAGCTTCTTCTGTCATCGCCAAAGTAGAAGGAAGATTGGTTGCAGTAGTTGTGATGTTGATGTTATCAGCATCATCCCACCTATTGCACACAAAACTTCCATAAGATTTTGGTGTGTGATTTCCCCTTTCCATTATTTCGTTTAATTTTTCTTCACAGGCATCTAAGGCATCAAATATGTCACTTATTACACTACTCTCACACTCCATTGTGTAAGTGACATGTGCTGTTTTTTCCAATACTTCTTTGTACAATGCAATGCTACCAACAAACTGATATTGTAACATTTTTTGTGCATACCAGCTACCTTTGCTGTCATTGTGGGTGTTAGGAGACCAGTAGACTCTTTTGCATTTTCGGCAAACAATAAAAACACACAAAAATTATACAGCAAGAATTTTAAGCCCCGTTCTTTGTGGGACTGAAATCTTGTACCATTTGTTTGGGATAGCGTCTGACATTTACCCCTAATCGTTCAGGTATCAGTAAAAAAAAGTCGCCAGTTTTTGCCACTACTTTTGAAAAAATAAAAAAGAGATTCCATCAGATTGTCAACAAATTTAAAATGATCAGATTGTTTGAAGGCATTGTGAATTGATAGTTCGAATTTATGTAACAAACAATGCACAAGGGGAACACAGTCATTGATTTCTTTTTTCAGTAGTCATTGCACCATTTTTTACACCCATATTCACTGATGCCCCCATCAGCACATAGGGACACAATTTTTGTCTTATCCTCCCCAGTTATGTCAAGTTCAAAATCACTGAATGCATTCAAAAATGCATTCTTCAGAGACAGTGCCCCAGTACCACCAAAATTTTTCATTTTTTGGTACTTTAGAAACACAAATACTGGGGTACCAAGTACAACTGTTTTTGCATAAATGAGTTCTTTTTTCATCCCTGGTCTTGCGGGCCTCCAATCCATCGCAAAGACCCGAAATAAATTTGGCATTATTTCAGAATTGTTCTTATGTCATCTCTTGATAACAGATGCAATTGTCTGTATCATTTCAACACAAGCCTCCTGTTGTTTTTTACCTTTCATTATTTTAAGGCCATTGTCCCTTCTGCAATTCAATCAATTTTGGGTATTTGGTGAAAGCTTTCTCATTGTTTACAATAAATAGAGCTGTTCGGAACATTTTAAGACAGGAATCTTTATTGGACTTGAGGAAAATTTGTGTCTAATGTTGGGTTTGACAACGATGGCTTTGCAGGTGACCCAGAAGCCAAGACTGTTTGCTTGGTCATTGTGTTGGAATTAATATTACATGCTTGTGTTGTGTCACTGCAAGAGAGTTTGTTCTTCAGGGTCAATGCAAATTCATGCAATGAACCAGGTTAATTTCGCTTCCTTCTGTATATAAGCCCACATTTCGCTGCAAATTGTACAACGTTAAGTTTTCAATTTTCCCGTTCTCATTCAGATCATATAAAAATAGTTCGGAACTTGACCACTTTTTAAAAGTATTTTCGTTCACGGACTCTTGCTTATTTGCCATTTTGAAAATTCGCACTACACGTGTTTTTTTATTTACTATAAAAGCCGAGTATATTCTGTTTATACAATCATGTTTTCACTGATAACCACTTTTATGTGGATCGCAAAACGCGATTGTAGAAATAGTCTATACCTATTGACCAATCGGCGATGCGCATCGTGTGAAATTAGATCACTTGTTTATTTGTCATGACAACCCAGCCACTTCGAAAAACCAGTCTCAGCTTGTCGACTCAATCCGGACTGTGGTCGATGCACATTGCTTTTAACTGATAAATAATAACGAAACACCCGAACTTGGAGAATTTTTATTTCATTAAAATCATGTAGATGCAGACACTTTTTATTGAATGCAAATAACACCATGCACAATTTATTTCCGGGCACATCAAAGTGGGTAGGCCCAAATTTGAAGAAGAACAGAAACACGGTTTTGCCAATTGCAGTTTGCACGAACGATGCACGAACGAAACGGTCATTCGTGCAATTTCTGCACCCCCTGTATACCAAATAACAAAACATTCCGACTGCTGGATCTGAGAAGATTTTTAAAGAAAATTCCTCATTTTGAACTAAGATATCATTCAGGCTCCCACAGTGAGCCCAAATATGGACCTAGGGACATGGCTTGAACATACTTGAATCTCAGATTTTTCTATAGTAAGCCCAAATATGAATCCAGGGGGCCGATTTGAACAAACTTGAATCAGATCCACCCCATAATGCTGTATTCCAAATATCAAATGATTCTGCCCACCTTGTGCTGGAGAAGAATGTTTTTTTAGTAATTTCTCTAATATACATAGGGTGCTATCGGAGTTATGCCCCTATTGAGCCCCAAGTGAGCATGTCCATTTCGTTTGAACAAACTTGAATTGACATATGGTAATGAACATCCACATCAAGTTTCGAGCAAGTTTCCCCCCCCCCCCCCCCCCCCCCCCCCCCCCTATAGATGTTGTATATAAAATATGAAAGCATTCTGACTGGTGGATCTGAAGAAGAAGATTTTTAAAGAAATTTCCTCAAATTGCACGAAGTAAAAATTTTGGGCTCCAGTAGAGCCCAAATACTCACTCAGGGACCCGATTTGTACAAACTTGAACCTGACCCCCCCCTATAGATGTTGTATACCAAATATGTAAGTATTCTGACTGGTGGATCTGAAGAGGAAGATTTTTAAAGAAATTTCCTCATATTTTCACTAAGTTAAAATTCGAGCTCCTACAGGGAGCCCAATTATTAACCCAGAGACTCGATTTGAACAAACTTGAATCTGACCCCAATAGAGATGTTATATACCAAATATCAAAAGATTCTAAATGAAGGTTCTGGAGAAGAAGATTTTTTTAATTTTAAAAAAAAATTTATGGGTGCTATCAGAGTCCCTAAGGACGTGGAAAGTTTATTTGTATAAGCTTGAATTGACATATGATAAGGAACATGCACACCAAATTTGGTTCAGTAGTTTGGGAGGAGAAGTCGATAATGTAAAGTTCACGATGGACGACGACGGACGACAGACGACGAACGACAGGTTATAAGTTAAGCTCCCTTCGGTGAGCAAAAATTCCTCATTTCGAACTAAGTTACAATTCAAGCTCCCACAGTCAGCCCAAATATGGACCTAGGGACATGGCTTGAACAAACTTGAATCTCACCCCCCTAAGGATGCTGCATACCAAAGATCAAAACATTCCGACTGTTGGATCTGAAGAAGATTTTTAAAGAAATTTCCTCAAATTTCACGAAGTAAAATTTTGGGCTTCAATAAAGAGCCCAAATACTCACTCAGGGACCCGATTTGTACAAACTTGAATCCGACCCCCCTATAGATGTTGAATACCAAATATGTAAACATTCTGACTGGTGGATCTGAAGAAGAAGATTTATAAAGAAATTTCCTCATATTTCACCTACACGGAGCCCAATTATTAACCCAGAGACTCGATTTGAACAAACTTGAATCTGACCCCAATAGAGATGTTACATACCAAATATCAAAAGATTCTAAATGATGGTTCTGGAGAAGATTTTTTTAATTTTAAAAAAAAATTTATGGGTGCTATCAGAGTAATGCCCCTTGTGGTTCCCCCTAAGGACGCGGAAAGTTTATTTGTACAAGCTTGAATTGACATATGATAAGGAACATGCACACCAAATTTGGTTCAATTTGGTCCAGTAGTTTGGGAGGAGAAGTCGATAATGTAAAATTCACGATGGACGATGACAGACGACGACGGACGACGACGAACGGCAAGTTATAAGTTAAGCTCCCTTCGGTGAGCAAAAATTCCTCATTTCGAACTAAGTTACAATTCAAGCTCCCACAGTGAGCCCAAATATGGACCTAGGGACATGAATCCAGGGGGCCGATTTGAACAAACTTGAATCAGATCCACCCCGCAATGTTGCATACCAAATATCAAAAGATTCTGCCTGCTGGATCTGGAGAAGAAGATTTTTGAAGAAATTTGCCCGAAATGCACTAAGTTTGAATTCGAGCTTCTATAGTGAGCCCAAATATGAATCCAGGGGGCCAATTTGAACAAATTTGCATCAGATCCATCCCACAATGTTGCATACCAAATATCAAAAGATTCTGCCTGCTGGATCTAGAGAAGAAAATTTTTAAAGAAATTTGCCTGAAATGCACTAAGTTCAAATTTGGGCTCCTATACTGAGCCCAAATATAAACCCAGGGGGCCGATTTGAACAAACTTGAATCAGATCCACCCCACAATGTTGCTTACCAAATATGAAAAGATTCTGCCTGCTGGATCTGGAGAAGAAGATTTTTTAAGAAATTTGCAAGAAATGCACTAAGTTCAAATTCGAGCTTCTATAGTGAGCCCAAATATAAATCTAGGAAGCCGATTTGAACAAACTTGAATCAGATCCACCCCACAATGTTGCATACCAAATATCAAAAGATTCTGCCTGCTGGATCTGGAGAAGAAGATTTTTTAAGAAATTTGCCTAAATGCACTAAGTTCGAAATCGGGCTCCTATACTGAGCCCAAATATGAACCCAGGGGGTCGATTTGAACAAACTTGAATCAGATCCACCCTACAATGTTGCATACCAAATATCAAAAGATTCTGCCTGCTGGATCTGGAGAAGAAGATTTTTTAAGAAATTTGCCTGAAATGCACTAAGTTCGAAATCGGGCTCCTATACTGAGCCCAAATATTAACCCAGGGAGCCGATTTGAACAAACTTGAATCAGATCCACCCCACAATGTTGCTTACCAAATATGAAACGATTCTGCCTGCTGGATCTGGAGAAGAAGATTTTTTAAGAAATTTGCCTGAAATGCACTAAGTTCGAATTCGGGCTTCTATAGTAAGCCCAAATATGAATCCAGGGGGCCGATTTGAACAAACTTGAATCAGATCTACCCCGCAACGTTGCATACCAAATATCAAAAGATTCTGCCTGCTGGATCTGGAGAAGAAGATTTTTGAAGAAATTTGCCTGAAATGCACTAAGTTCAAATTCGAGCTCCTACAGTGAGCCCAAATATGAATCTAGGGAGCCGATTTGAACAAACTTGAATCAGATCCACCCTACAATGTTGCATGCCAAATATCAAAAGATTCTGCCTGCTGGATCTGGAGAAGAAGATTTTCAAAGAAATTTGCCTGAAATGCAGTAAGTTCAAATTTGGGCTCCTATACTGAGCCCAACTATAAACCCAGGGGGCCGATTTGAACAAACTTGAATCAGATCCACTCCACAATGTTGCATACCAAATATCAAAAGATTCTGCCTGCTGGATCTGGAGAAGAAGATTTTTTAAGAAATTTGCCTGAAATGCACTAAGTTCGAAATCGGGCTCCTATACTGAGCCCAAATATGAACCCAGGGGGCCGATTTGAACAAACTTGAATCAGATCCACCCTACAATGTTGCATACCAAATATCAAAAGATTCTGCCTGCTGGATCTGGAGAAGAAGATTTTTTAACGTTTTTCCCATTGCCTACAGTGTTAAAAAGTGCTGACTCAGCACTTTTTCAAAATCCCGAAACTGTACCCTATGATAAAACCGATGGCAATTTTTTTTTACCAATCCTTTCTGTTGGTCCTAAGGAAGCTGCACACCAAATAAAAATTCTCAATGCCGTGCAGTTTTGGAGATATGGGCGTTTTAAATTTTTTCTATTTTTAGCTCCTGCGGTTCCCACAGGGCTGCGGGAAATTTTTTTTTTGCATAAATCAAGTACTCATGACCCAATAAGCCCTCACATAAAATTTGGTTCAAATCAGCCTCTCGGTTTGGAAAATAGAAATTTTGGGCGGGGCAAAAAATTTTGCCCCTCCCATAACGACGCCAAGTATAGCCCCACAAACTTCTCTTGAACAAATCTGAGTCTACACCTCAAAAGGAAGCTGCACACCATATATCCAGTCTCTGCTACTGCTGGTTCATGAGAAGAAGATTTACAAAGATTTTGGTGCCCCTTGGGGGCGTGGCACCACCCAGGAGGAGGGGCAACTTCATTTGAACAAATCTGAATTGGCATTAGGTAATAAACATTTAGCCAACATTTGAATAAAATTGGGCTAGTGGTTTAGGAGGAGAAGTCGATAATGTAAAGTTAACGCCGGACAGACGACGACGGACGACGGACACCGGACGACGGACAGAAAGTGATTAGTAAAGCTCCCCTTGAGCTTCGCTCAGGTGAGCTAAAAATGTAATACACAGAATTCCCGTAAATATGACTGCCAACAGGCATTTTGAATTTTTGGCCAAGCCCCAAAGCAGTCGCTACCATACCATGATGATAACAAACGCAGTCCTAGAAGTTCTGTACCAAAAACTGATTGCAACTAATTTCAGTATAAAATGGCCGTCGGCAGCCATCTTGAAACACTCGTTTCTGTCCCAAGGTGATAACAAAGGTACCCCAGAAGTTTCGTGAAGATCAGTTCATAAATACACCGGCTTGCCCGAGCCGTTTTGACATGTGCACTAACTGTGCATAAGTAGCACTGAATAAATCAAAGTTCATCTAATTTGCATAATTTCTACACGAGAAGTAAAATCGTATTATATGTGAAGTATTTCATGTTACTAAACATTTATTCAAAAATTTATTCAAATAGGAACCTTCATACAGAAGTTCTGTACCAAAAATTGATTGTACCTAATATTGGTACAAAATGGCCACCGGTAGCCATCTTGAATTTTAGACCACACCCAAAAACACTTGTTCTTGTCCCAAGGTGATAACAAATGTACCCAAGAAATTTCGTAAAGATCGGTTCATAAATACGGCCTCTAGCCTGAACTGTGTAGAAGTTGTGTACAAAAAACTGATTGGACCCAATTTGGATACAAAATGGCCGCTGGCAGCCATCTTAAATTTTGGGTCACACCCAGAAACACTCGTTCCTGGCCCAAGGTGATAACAAAGGTACACCAGAAGTTTCCTGAAGATCGGTTCATAAATATAGCCCCTAGCCCGAGCCGTATATGTGTACTAATTGTGTGTAAGTAGCACTGAAAAAATCGAAGTTCATCTAATTTGCAGAATTTCTGCACGAGAAAAAAAACGTATTATACATGATGGATTCCATGTTACTAAACATTCAGACAAAAATTTATTCAAATCAGAACCTTCATATAGAAGTTCTGTACAAAACTGATTGCACCTAATTTTGGGATAAAATGGCTGCCAGAAGCCATCTTGAATTTCGGGCCAAACCCCAAAACACTCATTCTCGTCCCAAGGTGTTAACAAAGGTACCCAAGAAGTTTCGTAGAGATCGGTTCACAAATACGGCCTCTAGCCTGATCTGTATTGAATTGTTGACAGATGGACAGATGGGCCATGACAAAACCTCAAATTTGACTACGTCAAAGTTGAGCTAAAAATGTACGGTCGTCTTCTCGTACAATACTAAAAGATGACGTACATCAAGCTGTTAATTCAGTGAGTGAGAGAAGACAACACTAATCTCCTCACATCTTAATTACCATCTGCTGACGAAGCATTATATTGATAATGTTCTGTAAATTGTTGTGCACACAATCATTTTCCAATGTAATACAACATTCAGAAAAAAACCTCCGCCACAACAATGCTACGAATTTCCAACTACTGGTATTTTTGCATGAAAAATTTCCCCAACTACTTTTGAGAAATATGGAGGGAGGGGAGGTTGAGGGCAGTGGAGGCCCAAGAGTGGCTGGGGCACTCCGGACATACTTAAGCAAGGGGCCTATATATGCTGAAGGCATATCCTAAGGCTGCAGGCCTGATGTGATGCTTTTTTATAAGAGGGGTATCCCCCTCATTTTATTGGGGGTCTGGGGCAGTGGCAGAGCTATGTGTTGTCTAGGAGGTCCATCCCTCCACACAAATCTCCCCCACCCCAATTCAAGCCCCATTTCAGCTATATTCACCAATTAACCACATAATACATCCACGTTAAGGAAAAAACACCGATACACGTTTGATGTCGTGTAGAGCATGGAGCTTTTTCATTTTTTTGGATCGTTTTTGGTTTTTGCCGCAAAGCGAACTGTTAGGCGCCAAAAAAATGGTCATACGTTTTTTGCATACTTTGACATTAAACTTCGAAATTTACAACGCCCCCTTGTAATCTCATTTTTAAAATGTCGGCAAACGTCAGCAGAATGGACAAATCCAAAAGCGACGATTTCTGTATAATTATGTCAGTGTATAAGTCAACCCCACGTATGCGTTGCACCCTATATTTTCAGCCAAAATACCTCCCTGTGACTATTACCTTTATATATGTTGTACCCTGACTGTGAGAATTGTGAGAATAGCCAGCGGGGCCTATACAAGAACGAATATGGCCAGTGAGTGTGGGCTTTTACTGCACGAAATTAGAGTAGTGTAGGAACACGAGAAGGGTTGTTTGTTTTTTTTTTTTGGGGGGGGGGGGTTCATTTCAGTCACATTTATCTCATATTAAATGCACGAAATAAAATTATAATCAAAATTATATAGAGCCATTTACTTTATTTCCCCATGTGATATTTGTTGATGGTGTAAATCCATTTTATTTGGTACATAACAACCTGATGAGGGAGAGATCATATTCAGTACTTCGAAAGGAGGCGAGAGGTCCAGTGAGGGAACGGGAAACAGTACAGTGAATGGACTCCATGTATTACGGCGTTGTTAAACATAACAGAAAAGTTACAAGCCCAAATTATTTATTTAATTGAAATTAAAACTGAACATAAAATGAAAGTGTCATTTCAATGACACTGTAGGTCAACTTGAACTTCGTAACTTATAAATGAAACAGCAAAATTTAAGATCATTGGTACCAATGTTATTTGATGAAATTTCAACATAACAGCAATGTGTGTGCACAACGTCAAGAGTAATCCATGCAATTTTTAAATGTAAACAGTAAGACTGGCTAAATGAAGAATGTTGATACACAAATGCAGTATGTTCAGAGGTTATTGTAAATGGTACCCCAAACACACATACCAAGTTTCAAAGTGATCTGATCAGAAATGTGCCCTGAAGGGTGTGTTAAAGGGAAATATTGAGGTCTGACTAAACTAAGTTCAAAGGTCAGCAGCAACATTTTTTGACAGAAAAGAAAGAAAATCGACAGCTCCCATATAGATGTCACTCCATACAAGCACACTAAGTTTGCAAGTGATCCATTCATAAATGTGCCCTGCAGGGTGTGTCAAATGGAAAAATAAATTTTATAGTAAATTTCCTTTCTTATTATACTTACCGCAATTGTTTACTACAGGCTTGCACTACAGTGGAAGACCCAAACTCTGATAAAATACTCTCTATTTTAATCTTTCCCAAGAGATGTGGAAAAGAAAAGTGGTGTAAAAAAAAAAAAATAAGCACGGGATGCTCTTCCCTTAGTACAAATCCACGACTTCTGTTAACCAATGCGCAGTGCGTCATCAATTCATCATTCTTTTGATTCCGCCAACATAGGAGTTATGTGATCAGTGGGGACGAAGGGTTCTTACCCGAATAAGAAGACAGGAGGGCCTCCATGTAAACAATTGCGGCAGGTATAATAAGAAAGGAAATTTGCTATAAAATTTATATTTCTTATCAACCTACCTTACAATTGTTTACTACAGGCTGAATAGACAATAGGATGGAGGGAATCACATAACCAACCCACACTTAGCTCAACTGCACTGGAACCATGGACAGAGGAAGAGATCCCTAGGCCTATCAAACCATAGCATCACAAACATTAGTAAAAGACAATGAAAGATGAGGCGTATGGTGAAGTGCGACGCACAGACAGAAAAGGCAGTAACAGCACAGAGCTGGAACTGACCCTGTAAAAAAGCTGAATGGCTGGGATAGACAACAGCCTGAGCCGAAGAAAGAGGGCCCGTAGGTCAAAGGTCCTCTGTCGGCTCCTGCAACTGTCGCAGATAAAAGGAGAAGGCAGCATTTCTCCAGTAGGCTGCCAGTATAACATCCGACAACATGACAGAGTTAGTAAAAGAGGAAGACAATGCACACACCTCGTGGCAGAAAAAACGATTGGTAATACAATCACCAGTAGCTAGACGAGCGGAAGCTGCACGAATAGCAAGACAAATCCATCAAGAAATGGATGCAGGAGAGAAGTGACATGTGAGAAAACGCATTATCCATCCAGGATAAAGGCGCGAATGCCACCCCCCACCCCACCCCCCCCCCCAGCAGAGCAGCACCCAAGAAAGTGTCCATTTTGGAGTAAACTGCAAAGTCCTAGGCTTTTTCAAGGAAAAGAGCTGAACAAGCTTGGAGAGGCAAGGATGAGTGTCAAAACAATGCGGTACCACATATGAAAAAGGTCTCCGAAGCATGGAATTGTACCCATTGCTGGAGACCCCCAGAAACAAACAAATACCAGAAACTCTGCAAGCGGTGTGATCGAAGGAGTGACAGAAGCAACAGAGTGATCGCACACCATCGACAGACGAACCTTCTACTTAGTCAGAGGCTAAACCAGTGGAGTGAATGCCTCCTTGAAGAAGAAATCAACTCCACTGCTTGTCTCTAAAAACCACTACAGAGGAGACAGGACCCAATAAAGACATGCGCGAAGGCACAACGAAGTCAACTAGAAACCTCCTCGGGCGACTTTGGCAAAGAAAGTCGCGACGTAGAGGGAGAGATGCCGGGACTGCCGCTAACAGAGAGAGGATCAGATTGATCCACACCCACCGAAGCGACAGGGGTGTGATCGAAAGGATTCGACAACTGCAGGTTCATATCTGGGCTAGAACCTGAGGCGGAATCGGAACAGGCAGGAAGGCGTAGCCGACAAGACCGTCCCAAAGGAGGGCCAGAGCGTTCACGGCATAAGCCAGAGCATCTGGACACGGGGACACGAAAGTGTCCACCTGATGGTTCCAACGAGTCGCAAAGAGATCAATGGAACACCGCCATGTGGAGCATCCACTCGGTGGAAAAGAACCTGCCCCGTCGAGACAGGGAGTCAGCTAGGACGTTCAGATGATCAGAAATGTGACAAACAACCATCCCGGCGTTGACATCCTGAGCGAGCAGTAGAAGATCCCGAGCCAATTCGTACATTGGAACTGAGTGCGGGCCGCCTTGGTTCCGAATGAAGCAACCACTGTCGAATTGTCGAACAACAGAAGGACCTGACGATTCGACAGGTGAGAGATCCACTGCCTGAAACTCAGAAGAAGAGTAAGAAGATCCTTCTGGTTGATGTGTAGAGATGCCCGATTCTGGTCCCACATCCCGTGAAGGGAAAGACCTAGAGGATCCAATGTCGCACCCCATCCGAGATCGCTGGCATCTTCCGTCAAAACGCGATCGGACGTGGGTAAGTCCAACGGGACACCCTGCGTGATCCACTGAACATTCGTCCAATGGAGAAGGTGAGGATGAAGAGATTCTGGTAACTGAAGCATCAGATCCAGAGAATCGACATTCGGTCTCCAACAACTGAGCAGAAAGTGTTGGGAGGTCTGACATGCAGCCAACCTAGAGGAATGAGATCCGTCACCGAACCGCAGAGACTGAGCAGCCGGAGAATACCCCGTGCTGTTGCGGATGTGGACTGGGACAGCGTCAGAGAAAAAGCTGAGAGAATCACAGCCCTGGCCTGGGGAACCGTCACCGTATTGAACTGAGTGCGGAAGGCCATGCCCAGATGACAAAAACGACGGAGAAGGGACCAGATCCGACTTCTCCTCATTGACTCTGAATCCTAGCGACGTGAACGAGCTCAACACAGTGTCGACATCCAACTCCAGAAAGGCAGTATTAGAATGCTTCTGGAGGATATCGTCTAGATATGCCGAAGTAGTCACCCTGGACTGTGTGCGATGGAAGGCTATCACATGCGACATCAGTCGGGTGAAGGTCCAAGGAGCCAGGTTGAGACCAAAAGGCATGGCCTTCAACTGGTAAACTCGCCCCAAAAAAGTGAACCTGAGAAACTTCCGCGACACCCGATGAATCGGAACGTGAAAGTAAGCGTCTCGCAGGTTGATGCTGGAAGCGAAATCTCCCTGGTGAATGGAATGGCGGACCGACCTGAAAGTCTCTGTGCTGAACTTAGGAGCAATGATAGACTGGTTCAGGATACTCAGATCGATAACCGGTCGGAGTCAGCCGTCCTTCTTCGGCACCAAGAACAGGTGGGAATAAAACCCCACTGACTGAATGTTCTTGACAACCTCGAACGCCCCCTTGGCCAGGTGATTGTATATCTCCATGGACAAAAGCTCCCGATGTAAAACGTCTGAAGGAACTGTGGTTGGAAGAGGCACTCTGGACAGAGTGGGGTGCTGCCTTCAGAAGGATATTCGCAACACGGACTGAACAACATCTAACACCCAAGGAGCGGATGTGATGGTGGCCCAACGGTCTGCGAACTCTGCTATCCTTCCTCCAACCTGGGATGAATCGAGGTGAGGACCTTCAGTTCGAGCCCCGACGAGGCCCACGAGAGGAGAAACCACCTCCTCCACTGAATGAAGAATCCTGAGATTTCCCTCTAGCCTGCCGATGCTTACCCTTACCCTGTGAGTAAGAAGTAGAAGCGGTGGCAGAAGGATCAGCCCTTTGCTTCGCAGAGAAAGCAGAAGGGTACTTGTTAGGCTTTGAACGGTCCCTGCCTCCCCTAGAAGGCTGATCAAGCTGACGAAGCAGCAGCTGATCTTCGGAATGACAGAGGACGTCATCCCGGACCGTCGACGCAGAACCCATGGAACAGTAGCGGACCTGCCAAAGAAGCAGATCGAAGAGCAGCGCGCTGCCCCCAGGAAGGGATCGGCCTGTATCCAGCACAGAGTCCCTTTGAACTAGTTCCAAAATAGCCGTGTCACAGGCATGCGTGTGAGTAAGATGCATGAGCACCTTGGACAGCACACGCAAAGGAGCCTGTAGATCGTCAAACCTATCTGGAGGCAGATAGGCAGCTAAGGCAGAGACGACGTGATCGGAGAGAGAAAGCATACCCAGCATTCCTCTCGATAATCCCAACATGGATTCCAGAGCCGTCATAGGAATGATGGCCGACTTGGGCTTGGAAAGTAACGATAACGCACCGGAGGCAAAAAAGGTGTCAACCCTGGTGAAGAACGGAGCCTTCAGAGCCTTGGAACTCAGTCTAGAGTCCAAGGCTGAAAATGCTTCAACCACCTGTACTGACTGGCACGGTCAAAGACGCCCAGAAGCAGGTTGCTCCACAGGCTGTAGGCGCGCGACCAATGATCGCGGCCTGGCTGACACTGTCGGCTGGTTTGATGGTTTGAGATCCGGAAGGAACCCAAACACAAAGTCAAGAGCTGCCCCCAAGTCAGAAGACTGCAGGCTCTCAACATCAAGGATGTCTGACTCCTCCCCGGAGTCTGTCGATGCATAGCCCGTCGTGGGCAAACCAGCCGACGCCTCCCATGGTGTAGGCACCAGGGGGGTCAGAAAGCGGCCTGTTTCCAATCCCGGGAGGCGGCGCCATAGGGGGCGCCTGGAAACCACTCGCTGCCTCGCTGGAAGCAACGGGAAGGCTCTTGGACAGAACCTGAGTAAGGAGAGAGCCTCCCTAAGCTCACTGCCCGTACCAGCCGGTTCTACATGGGGACGAACCAGCAAAGTGGCTTCACACCTGACCCTCTTAACCAGCGAAGGGTCACGATCCTCCAATACACCCAAAGTGGGTCGATGGGCAGCAGCCGAAACATCTGAGGGCAGACGTGTACAGGGGTACGACACACTCCGAGGATCAACATAGCAGAACTCAGGAGAGTTGCCGCAGACCTCTGCAGGGCAGAAGGTCCAGGCTGCACAGTAGGCGTTGGTCCCGCAAAACTGGCCGTGTGACCAGAATGAGTGGACAGAAAACGCCAATGACAAAACTGTGGTACTGGACGGCGCAGAGACCACAATAGAGGGTCCAGCCGGCAGCCACTTCCAACTTCGCCGAGTTGAAGTCAGGGAAGGCTGAGGCCGATACCCCCATGTCTACACTACAGACATCGCTGCAGACCACTGCAGGTATAAAACTGCCATGCTCAACGGCTGAGAGGACACAGCAGGGGGTTCAGTCGGCAGCCACTTCTGACTTCGCCGAGTTGAAGTCGGGGAAGGCTGAGGCCGATACCCCACAACCAAACTACAAACATCCCTGCAGACCCTTGCAGGGATAAGCCGAGGCCGGCTAAAAACGGTGCCCAATGACGTTGTAGACTGAGTAGCAGCAGATACGACGGGAGCTGTTGGAACTGGTGGAAAAGGGGAGAGAGCCACCTAGCTCAGCCTCCAAAGGAGGAGTCACAACCCTAGTGACAGCCTCAGATGTCGACTGGAGAGGGCGCATAGTCCCGGAACCAGGCATCTCTTCACTAGAAATCCAACAGCTCCTGCAGTATCCACCACGGTAAAAAAAACTGCACATCCCCCACAGAAGGGGAATAACTCTCACCAGACATGGTCAAGTCGGGAGGCCCCAAAACGACAGTGCGGGTGGAGCTGCACATCCCCCACGCAGGAGGAGTAATTCTCACCGGATGTGGTCAAGTCGGGAGGCCCCAAAATGACTGTGTTCCCCACCCCCTGCAGGTGTGGGATGAGCTGCACATCCCCCACGGAGGGGTTATAACTCACACCATACGTGGTCGAGTCAGGAGGCCCCGAAACGACAGCGTTTCCCCTCACAGGTGCGGGAGGAGCTACACATCCCCCATGGAGGGGGTATAACTCACACCAGACGTGGTCGAGTCGGGAGGCCCTGAAACGACAGCGTTCCACACCGCCCGCAGATGCGGGAGAAACAGCCACAAGAACGCACCAAGGTGAGGGCAAAAGGAATTGCCCTAAAGGAACCGAACTGGAAATAATAGAGGTGAGAGCAGAAGAAAAAGGTGAACTCAACAGATACAGAAAATAGAAGAACACCCTCAACTACGAGAGAAGGTGGCAGAAAAAACGGTGGGTACACGACAAAACCCAGACGGCCATCAGGGACCGAAAAAACAGAAATTCAGCCCTCAACAGAGTGAAGAAATCCTGTCCACACAGTCCCTCAATGACACCTAACTCCAATAACAATTTAAATTTATCAACCGAAAAATTTCATTGTCCAGCCGCGTTGACACGATGTCGAAGTCATTCGCGAAAACGGAATAATAAATAATATACAATGAGAATGTGGTTGAAAATATTAACGAGAATATATAAAACACAGTCCTGTTATTATACGATCTTCAGATCCATAATCCAGTCATAGGAAAACCATTATCGACGAGTTGAATTATCACTGTTTCGTAGCAAAATGGCCACACATCCTTCACGTGTGCGGATATAAAAAAGAATGATGAATTGATGACACACTGCGCATTGGTTACCGGAAGTCGTGGATTTGTACTAAGGGAAGAGAATCCCATACTGGGTGTGCGCCGATGGCGCTCGGCCCAGTTTTGGCTTATTTTTTCGTGGTGTTTTTACACCACTTTTCTTTCCCACATCTCTTGGGAAAGATTAAAATAGAGAGTATTTTATCCGAGTTAGGGTCTTCCACTGTAGTGCAAGCCTGTAGTAAACAAATGCAAGGTAGGTTGATAAGAAATATTGATGCTAAGTTTTTACTAAGTTCATCGAAGGTCATTGCCAGTGGCAATATTTTTTTACGGAAATCGACGAAAATCGATAGCTCCCATCTAGAGGAAACCCCAAACAGGCGTACAAAGTTTCAAACTGATCTGATCATAAATGTGCCCTGTAGGGCATGCCAAAGGAATATATTGATACTTGACTAAACTAAATTCAAAGATCGTTGCCAGTGGCAACATTTTTTGACAGACGGAAATGGAAGAAAATCGATAGCTCCCATCTAGAGGTCACCCCAAACAAGCATGTCAGGTTTCAAAGCAATCCGATTATAAATGTGCCCTGTAGGGTGTGCCAAAGGGAAATACTGAGGTCTGACTAAACTAAATTCTAAGAATGTTGGCCGCGGCAACATTGGACGGAAATGGATGAAAATCGATAGCTCCCATCTAGAGGTCTTCCCAAACAAGCATGCCAGGTTTCAAACCAATCCGATCATAAATGTGCCCTGTAGGATGTGCCAAAGGGAAATATTGAGGTCTGACTAAACTAAGTTCTTTTTTTCGTGGTGTTTTTTACACCACTTTTCTTTCCCACATCTCTTGGGAAAGATTAAAATAGAGAGTATTTTATCCGAGTTAGGGTCTTCCACTGTAGTGTAAGCCTGTAGTAAACAATTGTAAGGTAGGTTGATAAGAAATATTGATGCTAAGTTTTTGACGGAAATCGAAGAAAATCGATAGTTCCCATCTAGAGGAAACCCCAAACAGGCATACAAGGTTTCAAACTGATCTGATCATAAATGTGCCCTGTAGGGCATGCCAAAGGAATATATTGATACCTGACTAAACAGGCCTGGCATTCTGAAAAATTTAGGGGGGGCTAAAATCGCTCTCCTGAAATGATCTAGGAGAGCCAATGGCTCTCCTAATTGTTTTTGACATGGAAGGCAGTCGAACCATGATATATCATATGAATGCAGTTAAACACTGTGACCAGACATGCTCTACTCATAAAGTTGCATTGCGTAATTTGGATATTTGTAATACATGTTACTTCGAAAGTTACTCAATACTGTGTTGAAGTCGTCGGTCCCAAAAACTCACAACTGTCACAAGCCATGGTTCAACTTCATCCCCTTCAAGTTCATCCCATCAGATAAATTTTGAATTTCAGTTCATTGCACCTGGGCCAGCAGTACAGTACATAACATAACATACGTATATGTCCGTGTATAAGTCGCACTTTTTTACCTGAAATTTATGTCAAAATCGGGGGTACGTCTTATACATGGGTACGACTTGTTTCAGAGAATTTTCAGGGCACTGACGTCTTCGCACAAACGTTGTTCCTACCGTTTGTCAATTGTAGAACCATGTGGTTTTGACTGAGTGCAGATTCACCAAAATTATTTTCTTCTCATTTTATTTCAGTTTAAATTCTTCAGAAAATAAATTGTCAATAAAATATTATGTGTGTTTTCTGTTACTTTTATCCATGAATAATAATAAAGAAGTATTTTATTTAGTCGTTGTTGTTGTTAAATCGGCCCATGTGTTTACATCAGTGCGTGTACCAGAAATTAACAGGTTTGTGGGGCCAATATGGATGAAACCATAAAAAATACAAAACCATCAAAATAACAACCAAAAAATAAATAATAACACATTAAATGTATGCCAGCAATACCTGGAGAGAAGTATTTATTTATTCCATGAACTCCAATTCACTGATGTGTAATGTCTGGTTATAAATTACGCACACGTGCACCAGGTAAAGTTAGTTTCAATAGCACCAACAATGCTTAAGTGGGACAACAATTTGAAAACAATTTGCGCTGTAACCTGCACGTTTGATGTATTTTTACTGGTTTTTCCGGAACGTTCTCATGTTCCGGAAAAACCAACTTAATCACAACAACTGCGCAGGTTACGGCGCAAATGGTGCTCTGATTCTGAAACTATGAAGTTTCAGTCAAAACGAGCTTTGGATTTTCTTGACAACGAAAAACAAATAAATGCGAGTATTTTTTAATAACAATTTTCCTTTATTCTTTTATCTTATTTGCCACGTGGTAACTTGTGAAAACTTACCTATTTCCGTTGCATCCCAAAATGCCCCAAATTGTCAAAACGTATCTTACAACTAATTCTTTTTGACTGCATATATTTAAAAATGGGGGTGCGACTTATACATGGGCTTTAGGCAAAAGGGAGGAATTCCAAGTGTGAGTTTGGGGTGCGACTTATACACGGGGGCGACTCATACACGGACATTACGGTACTTATCTTTGTGCAACCAGGGGAGCAAAATTTCACGGACCTTAATGGTTCTAGGCGCACGTCAAGGCACGCGATCTGAAAACGCCAGGCCTGACTAAACTTAATTCAAAGATCGTTGCCAGCGGCAACATTTTTTGACGGCCGGAAATGGAAGAAAATCGATAGCTCCCATCTAGAGGTCACCCCAAACTACCATGTCAGGTTTCAAAACAATCCGATTATAAATGTAGGGTGTGCCAAAGGGAAATATTGAGGTCTGACTCAACTAAGTTCTAAGAACGTTGGCCGTGACAACATTTTTCGATGGAAATAGAAGAAAATCGATAGCTCCCATTTAGAGGTTACTCCAAACAAGCATGCCAGGTTTCAAAGCAGGGGTTGAAATTAGCGGGCGCCAGGTCGCCAAATGCGACTAGCTTTCATGATTGGCGACTCACTTGTGTTAAGTGGTCGCCACACTGGCGACCTCAAATTTATTCACATGTCGGATATAAACACCAACCTACGTAAAGTAACAACATTGTGTGACTAGTGTTGAAACGATTAGCCGACTAATCGACGCCGACACGATTATTAAATTAGTCGATCCCAAAATTTGCTAGTCGATTAATCGGAACACCTGTCAAAACCATACACCATCCCCCTAAATTCACCCAACACAGTAGCGAACATCACAAATCAACTCCAGAAATCAAAACATCACACTGAAATAACACACTTTATGTTTCTGATTGCATGATTAAGAACCCTAGTAGGCCTACCGCTCTGATAATAAGCCCAGGGGTGCGTGAAGTAAACAGGGAAAAATATATGAGTGAGCTTATTCTCGAGGGAGCAGCCTGCAGGAAAATTATGACCCAAAGTTGACATGAAATTAGGCCACCCACGGACATCAATTTGTTAAGCTGGTACTGGTAAGTACGAAATGTCTCACATAAACATCAAAGAGAAATTATGGAAGAACACATACCAGGTCGTATTTGGAAGAATTTGTAATCATTAAAGAACCAATTATAAAATCCATGTGTTTTTATTTTCATTTTGTAAATACATGTGGACAAATTCATGGAAATCAGAGAGTTTCAGGGAAATTGAAACCAAAACTAGCTTTTCTGCGAAATGCAACTGAGTTAAGATAAGAGGAAACCCAATCAGGTCAAGTGATGATTTTCAAAGCAGACAATATGGAAATTAGTAGGCGTGTTCGATGTGTGCACAATTATTGACGGGCGAGTGCTAAAGTCATAATAAGAGAAGTTATGTGGGTGTGTTCTGTGTACAATTGTTGATAGACTGATGACTGCTGTGGGTGTTAACTGTGCTTAATTTCTGACAGGTGATTTGTATCTTGCGCATAGGCAAAGAGCACTTCATTTCTTGACAGTCGAGAATGGGATGGAACAAATTTAAAAAAAAAAACAACCTGAATAATTATTTATTTTCATAAAATGTCAGTGGGTGTACTGAAAAAAATGATTTTAAACACAGAAGCTACCAACATACATTCTCTCTGGAACTGACATGAGTGATTCTTAATAGTGCTGCCGCGGTTATCCGGATAACTGGTTAACCTGTGGTTAAAACTTTGACCAGTCATAAAACTTTGACCGGTCAAGAAAATGTTTTAATCGGTTAACCTTACATTCACTATACTCACCGTATATGTCCGTGTATAAGTCGCCCCCGTGTATATTGTATAAGTTGCACCCCAAACTCACACCTGGAATTCCTCCCTTTTGCCTAAAGCCCATGTATAAGTCGCACTCCCCCCCCCCCCCCCCCCCCCCCCCCCCCCCATTTTTAAATATATGCAGCCAAAAAGAATTAGTTGCGTAAGTTACGTTTTGCCAATTTGGGGCAGTTTGGGATGCAACGGAAATAGGTAAGTTTTGACGGGTTACCACGTGGTGAATAAGATAAAAGAATAAAGGAAAATTATTACTAAAGATTTAAAAAATACTCGCATTTATTTGTTATTTTGATGACTTTGTATTTTTTATGGTTACATCCATATTGGCCCCACAAACCTGTTGATTTCCGGTACACGCACTGATGTAAACACATGAGCGATTGAACAACAACGACTAAATAGAATACTTCTTTATTATTCTTTATGGTCAATGTAAATAACATTGGCCGGCCCCGATATAATAGTTACAGTTGAAGCAAGAACACACTACAAATATAGGTACCTTAAATGCGGTTAACCATGGTCAAACACGCTGGTTAACCGGTCAGAAAAAAGTCTTAACCGCGGCAGCACTAATTCTTAAGTCAGCTATAAATAAACACACTCCAAGCAAATACTGGTTAAAGGAAGCCAACTCTTTATCGCTGTCACACATTCAGAGTTCTGCAGTCAAAAGCTTATAAGTCAAGGTCAGAGGATTCCCACCGATGAACTTGCAAATTTGAAACATGCTGCTAAAAACATAATTTTGAAGGCCAAAAAAATAAGTTGAATTTTCATCCTAAAAGCCGCCAGAAGGCTCCATTTAATAGCAGATTTCAAAATCTTCTTGGGGGGAGAACCCCCCAAGCCCCCCTAATATTGCTCGTGCCTACGGCACTCGCAGCAGATGCCTTCGG
Source organism: Pictodentalium vernedei (assembly GCA_031216915.1). Classification (NCBI taxonomy): domain Eukaryota; kingdom Metazoa; phylum Mollusca; class Scaphopoda; order Dentaliida; family Dentaliidae; genus Pictodentalium; species Pictodentalium vernedei. The sequence continues at coordinate 403,701,985 of CM062295.1, forward strand.
CATCTGCTTCAGTACATGTCTTTTCATGTGGCGACCTGATTACAAAATTGGCGACCAGATTTAGGGTCAAGGTACACACTTTGGCGACCTGGAAAAAATCTAATTTCAACCCCTGTTTCAAAGCAATCCAATCATAAATGTGCCCTGTAGGGTGAGCCAAAGGGGAAATATTGAGGTTTGACTAAACTAAGTTCTAAGAACGTTGGCCGCGGCAACATTTTTTGACAGAAATTGAAGAAAATCGATAGCTCCCATCTCGAGGTCAGCCCAAACAAGCATACCAAGTTTCAAAGCGATCTCATCATAAATGCGACCTGTGAGGGGTGCCAAAGGAAATTGTGGACATACGTACTAACGTATGTACGTACGCCGGCGGACGAGAAGTAATGGCAATAGCTCAGCTTGACTTTGTCAAGTTGAGCTAATAACAGAACAGGTATAAAGGGTATAGCAGTGGTGGTGTCGGGATTTTGGTTTGGGGGAGGGAGGGGGTGCTTGGTAAGATGGGGGGGGGGGGGGGGTCGTAGACATGAGCCAGGGGTGTGGGCATGGGAAAGTGTGTCCACTACCAATTGGTTTGGGATCTGTGGGCCTTGGCCCAGGAAAAAAAATCATATTTGGATAATTTGGATGCCATGGGGCGATATCTGAGTGTTTCTACAATGCCTGGCGTGGTCTTCAAAGACACCCAGATTGTGTCAGATAGCAATTTGAAGTTTGGTTTTGGGAGGCCAGCGGAATAATTGGGGGTGGGGGGGGGTGGGGTGGGGGAGGGGGGTGGTAAGGGTGATGTATAGTATTTACCAAATAGAACATATACAACAAGAAAATAATCAAATGACATACAAATCTACCCCAAGTTCATATTAACACTTCGTTAACTGAGTGCTAGTGAAGCGTGTTACATGTATCTCCCACTACTCCCAGTACTACCAGTAGGACATAACACACTTTAAACAGCTCTCAGGTGACATTTCTATGATCTTTGCTAGTAAGACAATAGTGATTTAGATTAACTGAAGAGCCTGGAAATAATACCGAAAAACCGAACTGAAACCAAGGTTTTAACAAAAATAAAACCAAAACCTTTATAGGTGGGAAATCAAGGACAAACGCGACTCCAACGTCAATATGGGCTATTGTCATATGTTGAAAACTGATCGATCATGCATATGTGAATAATTTGTCCAATGTCCATCTCTTCACCTGTCCTAGCGTCCATCCAAACTTATCTTGGTTTCTGTACAATAACTTGAGTAATGGAGGGATCATCACATTTGATAAGTAAGTCATTTGTAAGGAAGACTGAGTGAAAATAGGCCTACTGACATGCAGATATTTGGTTACAGTCACTGACACCATATCTGACATTTGGAGCCTGGGTAACTTGTGGCTGTAATTCTAAAGAATTGCATATTTATGAAACTTCAAACAATCACCAATCATTTGCCTATGAAAGATCTGTTTGAGAATCTGTTCCTTGTGAGAACTATACAAGCATTAGCATGCCTGTCTTCAAATTCAAAAGTTTGACATATAGATAGAGCTGGGAGGTTAACCGCGTCCACAGGTCGGGATCGACAGCGTGAGACTACCAAAAATCGCAACCGCACTCCAATAAACACAACTGCAGATTCGGTTTAAAATTCCAGTGTGTTTTAAGATACTGCGCATAATATCGAATTACCAGATGACTACATAATTCACTTTATAATAATTGCAATATCTACGAATCTGCTGGCCACAGTCAAATAATTTCGGCATACGTTTGAATGGAATTAAGAAACAAAACTGTTGTACACTATACTTGCACCAATAACATTTTCAAGAGTGTAAGCCAAGATCTGAGGCTTTGTGTATCAACACACAAGACTCAAGACGATGTTTATTAATATTCATGACCTGTCAACACCAAGGCTGAAGCAGTGTAAAATGTTCATGAGTTTATCAAATGCAGTTTCCTTTTGATGAACTATAACTTGCTCTTCATTTATAATGTCTGATATATATACTGTTCGAAAAAGAAACGCAAAATGGGTACAGTCACGGTAACATGGCAAATTTTGGAGAATAAAGTGATGAAGTGTGGCTGTAGATATGGTTAAGGACATATCGTGGTGGTCTAAACATTATGTAACATTTTGGACACTGGGGCATAATTTTGGCCACAGTCCCCCCCACAAATTTTGGAAATTAACACCAGTGAGTGAATACCTGATCATAAAGTTGCACGCTCCGAGCAAAGCGTGTGGGGGTATAAATTGACGTGGAAATCGATTGGAATTTGCACAGCATTAAAGGGATATTGCTCATGCAAAATGACGCATTTGACTGAAGCTCAGAGAAATAATGCCATTGGCCGCTTGGAAAAGGTTGAAACAGGTGAACCAGCTTTGAATGTGGCGAGAGTGTTCAATGTCTCACCGAGCACCATCACACGCCTGTGGAACCACTACCAAATCCAAGGGACAATGCAGGACCTTCCAAGATCCGGGAAACCCTGACTGACCACCCCAGCTCAGGACCGAAACATCCGGTACTTTATTTGCGGAGACAACAACAACCGTGACCTCTAAAGTCAATGCTACCAGGTCAGCAGAGAATTTCAGATCACACCGTTTGCAACAGCCTACACGAGGAAGGTCTGCGTACGAAAGGGCCAGTTCGTGGCATCATTTTGATGGTGTAGCATCATCGACAGCGACTTCAATGGTGTCAGATGCAAAGGCCATGGCCTCATCAAAGATGGAGAACAGTATGGTTCAGTGACGCAGGCGGGGACTTTTGAAAAATCTAGGGTAGCTACTACAGCTCCCCTAAACCTGTGCCAGGCGAGCTATTCTTTACTTACGTCTGTAATTAATAAGGGATTTGATGGTTTGAGGAGAGCTTTTACAGCTCTTAAGGAGAGCAATTGTGGCTCTCCTTACATTGATTTTGCAGGAACCATGGAGGGTGGGAGCTATAGCTCTCCTCAAAAGGCCAGGTCTCGTGACAAGTCACGTCTCCTTCATTATTGAATTGGTGGACGATGCAGTGTGAACAGACATCGTGGAGAACATATTGTGCGCAGTTGCTTTTGGGAGGTGGACAGATTTGGTGGCAGGAGCTTTATGATGTGGGCAGCCATCCCACACACTGGCAGAATGGACCTCGTCCATGCTGAGGGTAACTTGATGGCGCAGAGGTACAGAGATGAAATTTTGCATCCACCCATGCTCCCCATTATACAGAATGCCAGCGCCATTTTCCAGCATGATAATTCACAACCGCACACAGCAAGGCTCACAACAGCTTACCTACAAGATAATACATCGAAGTCCTGCCCAGGCCCTCCAGATCTCCAAATATGAAACTGATCAAACATCTATGGGATCAACTGGATCAACGTGTGCGACGTCAACCACAACCTCAAGACGTTACCGAAGTTGGCGCATTGCAGGAATAGTGGGCCACCAAACCTCAAGCTTCCATCCAGAATCTGATTGCTTTAATGAACAGAAGGTGCCAAGCAATTTTGGACTCAAATGGTAGTCTCACTCGATATTTAAATTTTATAGTAAATTTCCTTTCTTATTATACCTACTACAATTGTTTACTACAGGCTTGCACTACAGTGGAAGTGCGTAACTCGGATTATATACTCTCTATTTTTGTCTTTCCCAAGCAATTTGGGAAAGAAAAGTGGTGCAAAAGCACCAAGAAAAAATAAGCCCAAACTGGGTCGACTGCAACCGGCGCAGACCCAGTACGGGACGCTCTCTTCCAAGTACAACTCCACGACTTCCGTTGCCAGTGCGCATATAGGTCGCTAATGACTCATTCTTTTTGAATCCGCCAACGGTAGAGTTTTGTGATCAGCAGGGAGGAAGGATTCTTACCCGTATAAGAAGACGGGAGGGCCTCCATGTAAACAACTGTGGTAGGTATAATAAGAAAGAAAATTTACTATAAAATTTAAATTTCTTATCAATCTACCCACAATTGTTTACTACAGGCTGAATAGACAATAGGCTGGAGGGAATCGCATAACAAACCCTACACATAACCCAAGTGCACTGGAACCGTGAACAGACGGAAGAGGTCTCGAGGCTTATCAACCATAGCATCACAAACATTAGTAAAAGACAATGAAAGATGAGGCGTATGGTTCTGTGTGACGCACAGACAGAAAGGACAGTAACAGCACAGAGCTGGAACTGACCCTGTAAAATGTTGAATGGCTGGGATAGACAACAGCCTAAGCCAAAGAAAGAGGGCCCGTAGGACAAAGGTCCTCTATCGGTCCTTGCAACTGTCGCAGATAAAAGGAGAAGGTAGCATTTCTCCAGTAGGCTGCCAGTATAACATCCGACAACATGACAGAGTTAGTAAAAGCCCCGAGAGGAAGACAATGCACGCACCTCATGGCAGAAAAAACAATTGGTAATACAATCACCAGTAGGTTGACGAGCGGAAGCTGCATGAACAGCAAGACAAATCCATCGAGAAATGGATGCAGGAGAGATCATCTGGCATGTGAGAAAACGCATATCAATCCAGGATAAAGGCGCGAATGCCCCCCACCCCCAAGCAGAGCAGCGCCCAAGAAAGTGTCCATCTTGAAGTAAAGTGCAAAGTCCTAGGTCTTTTCATGGAAAACAGCTGAATAAGTTTGGAGAGGCAAGGATGAGTGTCGAAACAATGCAGTACCACATATGAAAAAGGTCTCCGAAGCATGGACTTGTACCCATTGCTGGGGACCCCAGAAAAACATATACCAGAAACTCCGCAAGCAGTGTGATCGCAAGGAGTGACAGAAGCAACAGAGTGACTGCACACCATCGACAGAAGAACCTTCTACTTAGCCACAAAGGCTAAACCAGTGGAGTGAGTGCCTCCTTGAAGAAAAGCAGCTCCACTGCTTGTCTCGAAAAAAACACTACGGAGGAGACAGGACCCGATAAAAGATAAGTGCGAAGGCACAATGAAGTCGGGTCAACTTGAAACCTCCTCGGGCAAATTTGGCAAAGAAAGGAGGGAGACATGCCAGAACCGCCGCTAACAGAGAGTGGAGCAGATTGATCCACACCCACCGAGGCGACGGGTGTGATCGAAAGGATTCGACGACTGCAGGTTCATATCTGGACGAGGCGGAATCAGAACAGGCAGGAAGGCGTAGCCGACAAGACCGTCTCAAAGGAGAGCCAGAGTGTCCACGGTGAAAGCCAGAGCATCTGGACACAGGGACACGAAAGTGTCCACCTGATGGTTGCAACAAGTCGCAAAGAGATCGATGGAACACCACCATGTGGAGCAACCACTAGGTGGAAAAGAATCTGCCCCGTCGGAACAGGGAGTCAGCTAGGATGTTCAGACGACCAGAAATATGACGAACAACCACTCCGGCGTTGACATCCTGAGCGAGCAGTAGAAGATCCTGAGCCAATTCGTACATTGGAACAGAGTACATGCTGACCTGGTTCCGAATGTAAGTAACCACTGTCAAATTGTCGAACAACAGAAGGACCTGACAATTCGACAGGTGAGGGATCCACTGCCTGAAACTCAGAAGAGCGAGAAGCTCCTTCTGGTTGACAGGTAGAGATGCCTGATCCTGGTCTCACATCCCGTGAAGGGAAAGACCTTGAGGATCCAACATCGCACCCCATCCGAGATCGCTGACATCTGCCGTCAGAACGCGATTGGACGAGGGTAATTTCAACGGGACACCCTGCATGATCCACCGAACATTCATCCAGTGGAGAAAATGAGGATAAGAGATTCTGGTAACTGAAGCACCAGATCCAGGAATCGACATTCAGCCTCCATCGACTGAGCAGAAAGTGTTAGAGAGGTCTGACATGCAGCCGACCTAGAGGAATGAGATCCGTCACCGAACCACAGAGACCGAGCAGCTGGAGAATAACCCCCCCCCCCCCCCCCCCCCCCCCGCCCCCCCGTGCTGTCGCGAATGTGGACTGGGAACAGAGTCAGAGCAAAAGCTGAGAGAATCACAGTCCTGGCCTGGGGAACCACCACCGTATTGAACGGAGTGCGGAAGGCCATCCCCAGATGACAAAACGACTGAGAAGGGACCAGATCCGAATTCTCGTTGACTCTGAATCCTAGAGACGTGAGCAAGCTCAACAGAGTGTCGACATCCCACTCCAGTAAGGCAGCATTGGAATGCCTCTGGAGGATATCGTCCAGATATGCCGAAGTAGTCACCCTGGACTGTGTGCGATGGAAGGCTATCACATGCAACATCAGTCGGGTGAAGGCCCAAGGAGCCAGGTTGAGGCCAAAAGGCATGGCCTTCAACTGGTAAACTCGCCCCAGAAAAGCGAACCTGAGATACTTCCGCGACACCCGATGAATCGGAACGTAAAAGTAAGCATCTCACAGGTCGATGCTGGAAGCGAAATCTCCCTTGTGAATGGAACGGCGGACCGACCTGAAAGTCTCCATGCTGAACTTGGGAGCAATGATAGACTGGTTCAGGATACTCAGATCGATAACCGGTCGGAGTCGGCCGAACTTCTTCGGCACCAAGAACAGGTGGGAATAAAACCCCACTGACTGAATGTTCTTGATGACCTCAATCGCCCCACTGGCCAGGAGATTGTCCATCTCCGTGGACAAAAGCCCCCGATGTAAAACGTCTGAAGGAACTGTGGTTGGTAGAGGCACATCTAACACCCGAGGATCGGATGTGATGGTGGCCCAACGGTCTGCGAACTCTGCTATCCTTCCTCCAACCTGGACGAATCGAGGTGAGGACCTTCAGTTCGAGCCCCGCGAGAGGAGAAACCACCTCCTCTACTGAATGAAGAATCCTGAGACTTCCCTCTAGCCTGCCGGTGCTTACCCTTACCCCATGAGTAAGAAGTAGAAGCGGTGGCAGAAGGATCAGCCCTTTGCTTCGCAGAGGAAGCAGAAGGGTACTTGTTAGGCTTTGAATGGTCCCTGCCTCCCCTAGAAGGCTGATCAAGCTGACGAAGCAGCAGCTGATCTTTGGAATGACGTAGGATGTCATCCCAGACCGTCGACACGGAACCCATGGAACAGTAGCGGACCTGCCAAACAAGCAGATCAAAGAGCAGCGCGCTGCCCCCAGGAAGGATGGCCTGTGTCCAGCACAGAGTCCCTTCAAACTAGTTCAAAAATAGCCGTGTCACAGACATGCGTGTGAGTTAGATGCATGAGCGCCCTGGACAGCACCCGCAAAGGAGCCTGTACATCGTCAAACCTACCTGGAGGCAGATACGACATGATCGGAGAGAGAAAGCATACCCAGCATTTCTCTCGATAAGCCCAACATGGACTCCAGAGTCGTCATAGGAATGACGGCCGACTTGGGCTTGGAAAGCCCGAGGGAATTGGAGTCCTGATCCAAAACCGTCAAAGTCTGGCAGACTGATGGATTGGGGAAATCGTACTAACGATAAAAAGGTGTCAACCCTGGTGAAGAACGGAGCCTTCAGAGCCTTGGAACTCAGCTTAAAGTCCAATGCTGAAAATGCTTCAACCACCTGTACTGACTGGCACAGTCGAAGACGCCCAGAAGCAGGTTGCTCCACAGGCTGTAGGTGCGCGACCGATGATCGTGGCCTGGCTGACACTGTCGGCTGGTTTGATGGTTTGAGAGCCGGAAGGAACCCAAACACAAAGTCAAGAGCTGCCCCCAAGTCAGAAGACTGCTGGCTCTCGACATCAAGGATGTCTGACTCCTCCCCGGAGTCGGAAGACACATAGCCCATCGTGGGCAAACCAACCGACGCCTCCCATGGTGTAGGCACCAAGGGGATCAGAAAGCAGCCTGTTTCCAATCCCGGGAGGCGGTGCCATAGGGGGCACCTGGAAACCACTCGCTGCCTCGCTGGAAGCAATGGGAAGGCTCGTGGACAGAACCTGAGTGAGTAAGGAGAGGGCCTCCCTAAGCTCACTGCTCGTACCAGTCGGTTCGACATGGGAACGAACCAGCAAAGTGGCTTCACACCTCACCCTCTTGACCAGCGAAGGGTCACGATCCTCCAATACACCCGAAACGGGGCGACAGGCGGCAGCTGAAACATCTGAGGGCAGACGTGTATAGGGGTACAACACACCCGGAGGATCAACATAGCGGGAACTCAGGAGAGTTGCCGCGGACCTCTGCGGGGCAGAAGGTCCAGGCTGCACAGAAGGCGTTGGTCCCGCAAAACTGGCCGTGTGACCAGAATGAGTGGACAGAAAACGCCAATGACAAAACTGTGGTACTCGACGGCGCAGAGACCACAGTAGAGCGTCCGCCAGGCAGCCACTTCCAACTTCACCGAGTTGAAGTCAGGGAAGGCTGAGGCCGATATCCCCACGTCTACACTCCCAGACACCGCTGCAGACCATGCAGGTATAAAGCTACTGTGCTCAACGGCTGAGAGGACACAGTAGGGGGTTCAGTCGGCAGCCACTTCCGACTTCGCCGAGTTGAAGTCGGGGAAGGCTGAGGCCGATACCCCAAAACCACACTACAGACATCCCTGCAGACCCTTGCAGGGATAAGCCGAGGCCAGCTATAAACGGTGCCCAATGACGGAACAGCAGTAGCAGCAGATACGACGGGAGCTGTTGGAACTGGCGGAAAAGGGGAGAGAGCCACCTAGCTCGGCCTCCAAAGGAGGAGTCACAACCCTAGTGACAGCCTCAGATGTCGACTGGAGAGGGCGCATAGTCCCGGAACCATGCATCTCTTCACCAGAAATCCAACAGCTCCCACAGTATCCACCACGGTAAAAAAAATGCACATCCCCCACGGAAGGGAAATAACTCTCACCAGACGTGGTCGAGCCGGGAGGCCCCAAAACGACAGCATTCCACACCCCCGCTGGTGCAGGAGGAGCTGCACATCCCCCATGGAGGGGGAGTAATTCTCACCAGATGTGGTCGAGTCGGGAGGCCCCAAAACGACAGCGTTTCCCACCCCCCTGTGGGTGCAGGAGGTGCTGCACATCCCCCACAGAGGGGGTATAACTCACACCAGACATGGTCGAGTCGGGAGGCCCCAAAACAACAGCGCCCCCACCCGCAGGAGCAGGAGGAGATGCACATCCCCACAGAGGGGGTATAACTCACACCAGACGTGGTCGAGTTGGGAGGGACCAAAACGACAGCGTTCCACACCACCCGCGGGTGCGGAAGAAACACCCACGAGAACGCACCAAGGCAAGGGCAAAAGTAATTGCCCTAAAGGAACCGAACCGGAAAAAACAGAGGTGAGAGCAGTAGAAGAAAAAGGTGAACTCAACAGATACAGAAAGAAGAAGACCATCAACTACGAGAGAGGGTGGCAGAAAAAAACAGGTGGATACACGACAGAACCCAGACGGCCGACAGGGACTGAAAAAACAGAAATTCAGCCCTCAACAGAGTGAAGAAATCCTGTCCAGACAATCCCTAATTGACACCTAACTCCAATAATAATTAAATTTATCAACCGAAAAAATTCATTGTCGAACCGCGTTGACACGATGTCAAAAAAAAACATTCGCGAAAACGGAATGGTAAATAATATACAATGAGAATGTGGATGAAAATATTAACGAGAATATATAAAACACAGTCCTGTTATTATACGATCTTCAGATCCATAATTCCAGTCACAGGAAAACCATTATCAACGAGTTGAATTATCACTGTTTCATAATGCATATGGAGGAGACACATCCTTCACATGTCTCGGATAAAAAAAAGAATGAGTCATTAGCGACGCATATGCGCACTGGCAACGGAAGTCGTGGAGTTGTACTTGGAAGAGAGCGTCCCATACTGGGTCTGCGCCGGTTGCACTCGACCCAGTTTTGGCTTATTTTTTCTTGGTGCTTTTGCACCACTTTTCTTTCCCAAATTGCTTGGGAAAGACAAAAATAGAGAGTATATTATCCGAGTTAGAGACTTCCACTGTAGTGCAAGCCTGTAGTAAACAATTGTGGGTAGGTTGATAAGAAAGGAAATTTACTATAAAATTTAAATATCTAATGAGACTGCCATTTGAGTCCAAAACTGCTTGGCACCTTCTGAGTTTGGATGATGTCGACTTGTGACATCTGAAACGTCTCCATTTGTGCTTCATTCATCCATTAAAACTTTGGTTATGAATTGATTTCGTTCTCAATCTCAGTATCCCATAAAGCAGGGACGTACCTCATCACAGAAAACATTTTTGCGTTTCTTTTTTTGAATAGTATATTTATTTCTACACATAATTTTGAAAGCTTAAACATCAAGATCGGTTTCAAATTCACAGTTGAAGACGGATGGAAATTTGGGGATACAAGGACCTAAATAAGTGACTTTTACTTTACAAAATTTGAGGGCCGGCATAATTTTTAGGGTCAGTCGGGTTATCCTTCACGCATTTTTTTTTTGGGGGGGGGGTTGCCCCACATTTTTCAACATTACAAGCATAGGTATGTTATAATTATTTATTTAACTGATACAATCAACAGAAGGTGCCTTGTTAGTTGCTAGTGGAAGATGTTGTAATTATAGGGCAGATCTGATAGGTATAAATGGAGAATTTCTACATGCTCATGGACAACCGAAACCGCAACTGAGGTTTTTTATTTAAAAAACCGAAACCGTAGTGAAAATCCCACAACCTCCCAGCTCTACATATAGGCCTACGTCATACAGCAAGCACGTGCCGCGTGGCTTTTAAGTGATGTTGGGCACACGTTTGCGGTTGCGGCAACAAATGTAGGGTTCAATGCTTTATTTCTACTGGATACCTTCTCTGGTGTCGCTACATTCCTGGGAGTGCAGAGGGGCTGCATTTACTCATTCTCTTGCCTCGAGAAAACATCAGTTGACTGATCTTGATTCGTGATATACTTGATGAACAAATTCCCTTGATTCGTGAAAAATATATCCCCCCCACCCCCATGTGTATTTTTTAACGTCAGTGGTCATCACCACCATCCTTATTTATTATGACAATACAAATGCCACGTAGTCGGAATATTAATACCATTCCCAATTTATTTATTTGTACTGTGTTTAGTGCTCAAGGATTTGTCGTCAATAAATTTGATAATCCTGATAACATGAAATTTGTTGAATAATGATGTCTCAAAAAAATAGGTTATGACCCCTCACTGGAACGAGCTCAGAGAGCTCGTTCCAATTAGGAGTCGTAACCTATGTTTTTGAGATCTCATTCCAGGTTAACATTCACATCATCATCACAATCAAGTGTTATTGTCGCAGCAAAATGTAATTATTTGTTTTTACGAACTGAAATAAAAGTTCAAAGTGAACTGATAATACAATAAAATTTCTTGAGAACAACTTTTGGCCAAATGTGCTTTACATATCCAAGAACAAAGCTTGGGCATCAAAATCCTTCAAAACACAGCGACAGAGTTGCATGGGGGTAAATTCCAAAAGTGACTGCTTTGTTTACATATATTCTTACTATTGACTTCTGGTCAGCGTCATCGGACAGAAAAGGCATCAAAAAACGCCATCTAAAATCAAATAATGAGAAAGATCACCTTAATACAGCATGCCATTATTATATAGAGACTGTACAGTTGCCATATTGGGGGTGCGGTGGCTCAGTAGGTAGAGGTGCAGGCTGCAAGCCGAGAAGTCCTCGGTTTGAATCCCACCTGCGGCAACCTCGTTGTGTCCTTGGGCAAGACTCTTCACCCCCATTGTCCACGTGGGGGCATGGTGACGTTGTGTACTAAGGCGTAGTGCACGTCGATGTTGCACTGTCTTCAACCAATGCTAACCCTGCTTGTGTAGAGTTAGTATGTTGGGGAGCTGACAGTTGCTCACCATTGTTCGGTGGTTCTCTCCGGCTTCCTCCACCCGTAAAACTGTCGAGGTCATGATTAGCCATTGTGCAGAAATATGTGACCTTAAACACCAATAAATAAATATAGTTGCCATATACTATGCAAGGTATCATGCATGACCCCTGGTGAAATGTCTTAGAATTACAATTTTGTTTTTTGATGGACATTTGTGGTATCAAGTGATTTGCACATGTCTGTCGAACATGGAATCCATCTTCAATAAAAAATGCAGACAGTGTTTCCTTTTCCCAAAAGCAGTTCTGTCGCTGCATCCTAAAGTGTATTGAATGCCTAGATTTGTTCTTTGGATATGTGAAGCACATTTGGCCACAAGTTGTTTTAGGGAAATATTATCAGTTCTGGTACGAATACGGTAGCAGACTTTCAGAAACCAGAGGTGCTTGCTGTCAACTCTACGAGTTGATTTCATATATTTTTTGTGTTCTATACCTCCCACCCTTCATTTTGATGTATAATTTGTGTATATTTAATTTGAATTGAAGGAATATAACTTAAGGGGTGGGAATTTCAAAATTTCATAACTTCTTCAGCACCTCAAGGAGTATCAGGGGTGGGAATTTCAAAATAAGCACATTTCTATCAATTATATAGCACCATAATAACATCTTTCATGCACACCGAAGAACTTCTTTGCCGTTACTTACTGCATTTTAGGAACTTACTGTAAACAGACGGCCCGTTGTCATCTGCTAATCTCATTGTGGGTCATCACTAAAAAGTGTATGCTGAGGCCTAGTCAGAGCCCAGAATTGGTGTATACAGAAATCAATTATTCAAATATCCCCTTAAGGCCAAGATGTTGAGAGATATTTTTATCTGTATCTCATATAAACCCATCTTCTTTCGAATTAGTGAAAGAAAATCCAATTTTTTTCATTTTTTTCTGACATATATCGTGAAAAATGTCTTTCAAACACACTAAAAAATGGGTACAAAAAGACTATTTGATCACGGGATTTGTCTCTTATTCTGATCGGCAGTTTTATGAATCTTACATTTTCGGCAAGTTCTAGAAGGAAACTGGTATGAGTTACACCCGTAAACTTCGGTAGTAATTTTGTTTCGTATATTTTTAACGTGCGTCCAAATTTTCATGTCGTACACAAATTATTTATCGAGTTATTATTGATTGAAACGCCTGGTGTGAAAATTAATAGCTGAGGAAGGTACATACTGAAATTACCACTCTAAAAAGTCTATACAGCTGCTGAAGCCGAATCGTCGGAGTTCCAAGTCAAGTTGTACACAGTACTTGGAAGGTGGATTATGGATATTTACTTAATCAAGGTGGGTTTGATTGTTTTGCTTTCAAGTCCTTCCATAGTTTGAAGTTAAATAAATGTTTGCTTGGATTTCGATCTCTCTCTCTCCCAGAGAGCGAGAGAGAGACTGCATCACAATGTGTACCTATAATTATACTTCAATTAAGATAGCATCCGAATTCTGCATGCGCTAAACAGAAAGGAAAGCCAACACCAGAACGCACCTTTTTCAATATAAAGGTGTGTGTGTGGGGGGGGGGGGGGGGGGGGGGGGGGGGGGGTGAGGGGGGGGGGGGTAGCATACCCAAGGAACATTAAACTTCATACATTTTGTACAAAATTCTAGACAACGTTCCTAGTAATTTATGCAGCAGTGCCGCGGCCAGTGCAACGGATTACCAAACATCTATTTAGCTTCAAACTATGGAATGACTTGACAGCCAAACAATCAAACCCACCGTGAGTAAGTGAACACCAATAATCCACCCTCCATGTAGTGTGTACAACCTGACTTGAACTCCGGTGATTCGGCTTTGGCAGCTGTATGCACTTTTTGGTGTGGTAATTTCTGTATGAACACCTTCCCCGACTCGGACTCAGCTGTTGATGATTTTTGTCTGAGGTGCTTCAATCGATAATAACTCGATAAATAATTTGTCTACAACATTAAAATTTGGACACACATTAGTTCAGCGATCTGAACATAGTGGCTACCCCTCTATGTTAAAACAAAATAACCTGGTAATGGCGTCAAACAAATAGACATTTTCATCAATGCGGAATCGGAATCTCGATCGTATTCAAGCAGAGGAGGTTATTCCACGTCGATGAAAATGTCTATTCGTTTCGACGCCATTACCGGGTTATTGTTTTTACTGTTTCATATTTAGACAAAAACATGGACGAAATCGAAATATTTGTTGACGCTTCACGAGTATTCAAATAACGATAATTAAAGGATAAAACATAGTTTGGATCAATAAACTCTGCCCAAATGTAAGGAAATACGTGTACTATTGAATGCAGCCAGTAATAAGGGCGAAAGCTTGATATATATTCCTATTTTCGAGTTTTGAGTTCCCCAAAAAATTTGAAGGGAACTTTTTCTATAGGATTGAATGGGAAGAATCTGAACATAGAGGGGTAGCCACTACGTTCAGATCGCTGAACTAGACACACATTAGAAATATACGAAACAAAATTACTACCGAAGCTTAAGTTGCTATGTAAGTAATGGACTTTTGTTGATTTTGAAAATTCTCACCTCTGATATTCCTTAAATTCAAATTAAATATGCATAAATTGTACATCAAAATGAAGATTGAGATGCATAGAACACGAAACACATGAGTAATCAACTCATAGAGTCGACCGTAGGCACCAATGGTTCCTGAAAGTCTGCTACCGTATTCGTACCAGAACTGATAATTTAATAATATTTCACGAGAACAACTTGTGGCCAAATGTGCTTTACATATCCAAGAACAAAGCTAAGGCATCAAAATTCGTCAAAACACAGCGACAGAGCTGCATGGCGGCAAATTCCCAAACCTTCGCTTTTGTTTACATATAAATTTACTTTTGATTTCTGGTCGACTTCATCGAATGGAAAAAGCATTGAAAAACAATGCCGTCTAAAATCAAATAATGAGAAATATCGCCTTAATACAGTATACTATTATTATACAGAGACTGCCCAGTTGCCATATTCAAAGCAAGGTATCATGATACCTGATAAAATTTCTTAGAATAACGATTTTGTTTTTCGATGGAAATTTGTGGTATCGAGTGATTTACGCACGACTCTGTCGAACATGGAAACCATCCTCAATAAAAAATGCAGACAGTGTTGTCCTTTTCCCAAATGCAGTCCTATCGCTGCACTTGAACGTGTTTTGAATGCCTAGTTTTGTACTTGGATATGTGAAACACATTTGGCCACGAGTTGTTCTTGCGAAATATTATTTTACGATCAGTTCTGGTACGAATACGGTAGTAGACTTCCAGGAACCAGTGGTGCCTGCAGTCAACTCTATGAGTTGATTGCCTATATTTTTCGTGTTCTATAAATCCCAACCTTCAATTTTGATGTAATAATTTGTGTATATTTAATCTGAATTTAAGGAATATCAGAGGTGAGAATTAAAAAATAAACAAAATTCCATTACTTATATAGCACCTTAAGGGTGTAACTAAACTCATACCAGTTTCCTTCCAGAACTTGCCGAAAATATACGATTCCTAACACCACCGGTCAAAATAAGAGATAAATCACGTGACCAAATAGTTTTTGCGTCTACAGGTGATTCTCCAGAGAAGGTATGATTTCATTTTTGATTTTTAGAAAAAATTGAATTGGTTATCATACTGCCAAGTATGTGGCATTTTTTGCTCTACGATACCATCAGTTAGAAATACAACAGGGAAGATCCCTCAGCTTTACATTTTTTCTGTTTTCAGCACCTGAGACTTCAGGATACCATGATGGGTTGTCAGTGGTGTTACCCACGAAATGTAAAACAGAGAGAGATTATGAATGTGCTCAAATATGAATAGCTGCATGATATACAATGGAGCAATGGTGTGCATTTTGAAAATAATTGTCCATGTCTTGTGAATTGCTCAAATGCACAAGAAAAAGCAAATTATAAATGACAATTGTTGATAATGAGCACTTTAGCAAAATGTCTATTTAGTTTTTTTCTTTTGATTATTTCTCTTTTCAGAAACAAAAATCAGTCAGGTAGACTGGATGTGATTATAATGTTGGGTAAATTTACAATTATCAGTTAAAAAGAAGGAAATAATTATGACCAGTAAAGTCTTGGTAATACCACTGACATTCGGGTAACGCACTGACACCCAGGTAACACCAGTGACATGGGTAGAATAGTAGGCAAAATTTTCTGTTATCTTCACATGCAATTATTTCATGATCCATTGACCTATATCAAACAGCTATTCATATTTAGGCACATTCATAATATCACTTCTGACGAGTCACTCCTGTATATCCAAGTATACTACTCAAAGTTTGCTAAGCACCAAGTATATCCAATACCTGTTTTACGTTTTAGTTGAAATATTAAGAAAAGTGTATATATTTTATATTTAATTATATCAATAATCATTTAAATACAGAAAATGAGATTTCATTTGTGTTTGACATTATTTTTTAGCTTTTCAATACGATACCATGGAAAATGGATATTATTGGTAAAAGAGGAAAATTTTCAAATTTGCCAAAAAGTTGACGGAGCGAACTGATGTGGGTTCAATATCGACTATGAGACCCATTATTGTTAATTACACTGTGACAATGCCTTCTCATGCTCCCAATCTGGTTCCAGGTGGTCCTTTGTGGGATCTTGTTCCATTCTTAGACCAGCATGGCACCAAGCTCCTGGACACTTCTTGGCTGGACTGGACAGACTGAAATTGCAAGCTGCAACTCATTCCAGACATGTTCGATTGAATTGAGGTCAGGGGATCTAGCTGGCCAGTCCATACACTCAATCCCCTCCCTCTGTCGGTACTCCCGTACAGCATGGGCAACATGAGGACGGGCATTATTGTCCATCAGAATGAATCTATCACCCACCACACCTGCATACAATCTTGACGTGGGCATCCAGGATCTCATCAATATACCGCTGTGCAGTCAATGTATCATGGTCAAGGACACAGAGCTCAGTACGTCCATCCGGGTCATGCTGCCACAGACCATTACTGACCCTCCACCATAGCGGTCATGCCCTGCAATGTTGGCTGCATGGATTCACTCTCCTGGTCTTCTCCATACCCTAGAATGCCTATCTGTGTTGTTTAGGCAGTACCTTGACTCATCTGTAAAAAGGACAGGTTGTCAATCATCTCTGGCCCATACAACGTGATCCATGGCCCATTCATATCGTGCCCGGCGGTGGTTCTGGGACAGCTGAATGCGAATACATGGTCTTCCCGATTGGAGACCACCTTCGTGCAACCTTGCCCAGATAGTCTGCGACCAAATATTTACCCTGGATGCATTTTGAAGGTCACTGCGAAGCTGGGTTGCTGTGTCAAAGCGGTTCCCATGGGCCTGAAGGATCAAAACCGGTCTTCAGCTGCAGATGTTGCCCTGTCTCTGCCACCACCATGTTGTCTGACTGGTGTGCCATACTGCTGAAATCTTGCTCAGGCTCTGTTGATCACCGTATGGTGCACCCCCAAGGGCTTCACGAACGTGATGATGGGTAGCCCCTTGTTCCACCATCCTTACAGCCCACCACATTTCTGCTTCAGACAAATGTCTTCTTACATTTGCATTCACCATATTCAATCATTAAATCACAATGGTTTGTGTTGAAATGAAGACCGAATACCCTATACATCTCACGTACATGTGGACAGTACACGAAAACATCATGGAAATCAAGGGGTACATGCATTCCATGACTGTCACGAAAAGTCTGCCTGCCTAGAGAGCTAATGTAAACACTGGGGACGTTCTCAATATATTCCACAATCATATCCACCAAAAATACCGCATGTGTCACAAGAAAATGTCACAATGATGTGTCAAATATGTGGTGCTTAGCAAACTTTGAGTAGTATATAAACAAGTGGCAACGGCTTTTCGTGAGATATAGAATACAAGACTTTGATGTATACGTGGCTATAGAGGGGCACTAATCTCAAGCTGGACAAAGCTATATTTTAGAAGGTCTGTCTGTCTGTCTGTCTGTCTGTCTGTCCACTATAGAAACGAATATGGGGTCATCCAGAGTGCCCAAAATGAGTCTACTAGGGCCAATCTATGGGTATTTTTTGTGGCGTAGTTCGTCAGGTTTACAAAGTACCGGGGTGGGGAGGGGCACCAAATGTTATGACCAAACATTTTTGCACCGATATAGGTCTTCAATGGGGTCTACTAGGGGTAATTTTTTTATCAGGAATCTAATGGAGTGGCTTAAAAAAAAGTGCTGGGGGTGGGGGTGTGGAGGGGCAATTTTTTTCGCTCACAAATGCGTTTGCAACAAAAATCAGGATCGAATCCCTGCCCTATGGGCGGTGCCGAGTGTCTCTCCCGTAGGGCGGGCCGGTCGAAAAATGTGCAGTCTGTTTTTTTTTGTTTTGTATTTTTTTTCAATAAAAAACTTATGAGCTTCAAAACAGTAGTCACTAATCCCCTAAATTTCGAGCAAAATTTATACAGATATTTATATATATATATATTTTTGTTTCCAAAGTTTTGAATAACATGTATCAACTACAAACCCCCCCCCCCTCTCCCCCTTCCCCCGAATTATAAATACACGAGGGCAGAAGTTTTATAGTATTGACCCCTGCTACTCGGTTTACGGCCCAGTGCGCCGCGATAATCACTGTATTACTCAAGAATGTCACTAACCCAGTATTAAGGCCACTAACATAGTTTTTCAGATCCAGGCGACGAGTCTCGAACTCATGAACTCGGTGTGAAGACATTACAGGAGTGTTTGCGCAACCATTGAGGTACCGTGCAACATAATAATTTTTAATTTTCACACTTGGACACGCTTTAATAATGAAGTTTCTTACAAGTTGCATTTAATCTAATAGCATGATATTAAATGAAAATGTTTAGGATAAGATCGGTTCAAAAGTAATTTGTGTCAGTGGTGTTACCCACTAGTCAGTGGTGTTACTTCATCATGTTACACCACTGACCAGGTAACACTACTGACTTCTCATCATATTATTGGATTATTCCCCTTCCCCTGTAAAAAGTTGTTGGCTGCTTGCTAGTTTGAATTTTAGAGTTCCAGCTACAGGCTTGGCAATTTCAGGAGAGCGATTTTTTTAGTTCTCCTTACTGCCCTCCTGAAAGAATTAAGGAGAGCGAAAAATTGCCCTCCTAAATATTTTGGTCTGGGATGATTGAGATTACATGTATTATGCTCACATTAAATTTTTGTTGTAAAGCAAAAATGTAATTTAACTTCGAAGTCACATAACATCACGTAATTTCATTTTGAAAGTGGTTTAGTGGTAAAAGGTAATGGCTGCAACCATACCCAAACACAGTTGCAATCATTTGAAGCAAAATGGGTCACAGCAATATTTTTTTTTCTGTCAGTTTCAAGTTCAACAACTGACATCACAGTTTGAGGGGTAATTATTCAAGGAATATTGACACTATAATATACTACCATTACTACTATCCTGTCACTTGAGGCACTTGCACCAGGATGTGACTGTAGATTCTGTTGTCCAAAAAAGTCATACGCCTACCATTACCACCTTCAACCCCCCTTGGGATACTTAAAATGCTGTGTAAAGCTAATTGCTCTCCTAAGCTGATTGAGGAGAGCCATTTTTTGCCCTCCTATATTTTTCAGAATGACAGGCCTGCAGCTAATTACTTATTTGTATAATGTTATTTAATATTAAAAAGTCAGCATACAGATTCTACACCACTAACAACAAAAATTATATACAACATAATTTACCTTTATTGATTGTCTGCTTTCTTCCTTTTCCCAAGGACAAAAAAAAATCTGCTTCTTTTCTCTAAAGCAAAACCCTGGGAAAGATTGATGTAAGGGAGAAAACTCCAATATCAAGCTCAATGCAATAGTTACATATCTTAACGGATCAGGTAACACCACTGACTTTGTTTTTGCTACAGATCACCTACCCACTGTAGTGTAAAAAATTAATAGATTCTGCGGAAATTCTGCCACGTCATATGACAGCCTGGATACTCACAGTTTGAAAAGTTGAAATTGTTTTGTTTGCACGACTGCATTTAGTATTTCGTGAGCTTATAGTTTACAATTTACCATCTGCACAGGTAACACCACTGACATGGGGGTGTCTAACTCTAAGCCAGTCATATTTTTTTTAATCACTGGGGCCCAACCAAAATCTATACACGGTCATGTATGAGCAGGTCCAAGGCACATACTAATTTGGAGACAATGGAGATGTTTTCTCGATTGGTGGAGAAAACGACAAATTACACGATTCACACGTTTTCTGGAGAATCGCCCATACACTTTTAGTTTTAGTGTGTTTGAAAGACATTGTTCACGACATAACTTAAGTCAGAAAAATGAAAAACGTTGCATTTTCTTTCACTAATTCGAAAGAAGATGGGTTTATACGACATATAGATGAACACCTTGGAATTAAAAGGATATCTGAATAATTGATTTCTGATTACACCAATTCCGGACTCGGCTTCGGTATACACTTTTTAGTGACAGCGCCCCCCACTGTGGTAATTAGTTTAATCACATAAACATAAATCATTAACATTCAAGTACCAAACAACGACTGGATGATGTTGAGTGGACAGGTCAACCAATTTTCTTTTCCAGGCATGTCTTTTTTCGAACAACAAACTTTCGTTAGAATTTTTTCTTATAAAATGAAATACTTCGTTGCGTGTCAGTTGCACGATTAAAAGAAACACCAAATATGGCGGGAATTTTTCCAATACAAGCCATTGATCAGGGACAACCCGCCCCAGATACAACCCGCCCCAGGCCTTTTTTGGGGCGGGTTGTCCCCATTACGTGTACAGTGTATTAAAATCGGAGTCCTGTTAATCAAGGGTATTTAAGATCAGTCAGCCTATAAATAGACAGAACCGCACAAGCGATTGAATGAATTAATGTTTATACACACCCATTTAAAATGGTATCAGGACAACTCGTACCCACGGCAACTCGTACCAGTCAAGTCGTACCCAAAATTGGACGACTCGTGCCCATTTTCGGCTGGACAACTCGTACCCGCAGTTGGACAACTCGTGCCCAAGGTTGGACAACTCGTACCCACAGTTGGTCAACATGTACCTGGTCTTTAATTGTATGGGCGAAGGCGAATATTGGCTGAAGGACTTGAGAAGATGAGTGTCTGCTTTCAGTGGGTGTGCATAAAGGCAAAAACTTTCCATTTTTAGCATTTATCTCAGGAGAACAGTCTGAACAGACTTCGCCGAAAGTCAATTTCGTCGGTATGAACATTTCATCAAGAGAGAAATTCAAAGGAAACAGGAAATATTTAAATTATATATTAATAGAGTGGTGTAGATACGGGAGACGACCCCCCCCCCCCCCCCCCCCCAAAAAAAAATCGGGTAATCTTTGGCTCTTCGTTAAACGTCTGAGGGCTTTTCTACGTCATATTTTGTTGTACTGGTGGCCATACCCAGCATTTCACGTGTTGAGGGGTTAACGCAAAATCAGATGCGATCGGGGCTCATTCCCCCACATACCCCACCCCCTTCATTGGTTGAAGGATTAACGCGATGTCGGACGCGATCGGGGCCCATCAGAAGTCCCTTTCCTGGTCAAATTACATCTATATTGCAAACCTTACTAAAATGCTAATTATCATTCAATTTTCATTTTTGTCATGGAAGATAATTGTTAGAAAAACACACCTCCCAACTGGAAGATTAACTTAATTGGCGATAATAATATGCACAGATAATTGGAAGAAAATTAAACACCAATGGACTATAAGGTAATAGATGATAGAAAATAATTTTTCATGATCTCACACCTGTCACTGCCGGGTAAGTCTAAATTAAATGACTGTCGAGTTTTCAGGTGTATCGGTGTTGACCATAAAATTTCCGACAGAAATCAGTTGATGCGAGCTGGTGGATTCATAGAGAGAGTTGTATTAGAGCTTTTTACTTGGATTTTTTTTTTCAAAATGAACATCATTTGTGATCTTCTTGATTCAGTCTATCACTGGTCATTGTTTGCCGTTTTTCGTCCGAGCGGGTAAATGTGCTACGCTTCAAGTACAAAATCCGGCTGGACTCTCAATTTACAATGAAATCCTTTCTCGCCTGACAGGAGTGGCGCCTCACCAGTGATGTAACTTTGCCACACGAAAAATAATCTAAAGGTGGAGAGTGGCATTATTAATTAGGAAAGGCAAGAGTTAATGTCGGGGTTGGGGGGGGGTGGTGTCATTCACCCCAGTTCTCGTACGAATACGATTGTAGACTTCCAGGAACCCCCGGTGCCCGCTTTCAACAAGGTACGGTCAATGAATATATGTTTCCTGTTCTGTGTATCACAGCCGTCATTTAGACGTAAAAATTGTGTATATTTCATTCATATTCGTGGAATATCTGACGAAGGAATTTCAAAGTAAACTGATTTCCATTAATATTATAGCACCTTAAACGGATCAAACAAAAGCAAAAACCCCGCTTCTATAGTTCTTAGGCCATTAACTGCCTTCGCCCATACAATTAAACACCAAGTACAAATTGACCAGCCATAGGTACGAGTTGTCCAGCCGTGGGTACGAGTTGTCCAATTGTGGGTACGAGTTGTCCAGCTGAAAATGGGTACGAGTCGTCCAATTTTGGGTACGACTTGACTGGTACGAGTTGCCGTGGGTACGAGTTGTCTAGAAACCTTTAACATTAAGGTTTGTCCATGGCATTCTAGGATGTGTGATAAAAATAAACTTTTATTGCACACGTGTGGGATACAGATTTTGGCACTTTTTAATGTAAGAATGGAACCAGTCATATTTCTGGGGATACAGTACATGGGTCCGTTTCGATGCGATGGGTCATTTATTTTGATGTTTTATCTTATACCTGTTGAAGATATAGCCCATGTGTTATAGATTATCTATAACACATACCCCTATGTCATATAGAATGGAGAACGGACTATAGTCTTTTTTTATATTATAATATAATGATGACATTCGCAAAACTGTTTATATATCGTGTCAAATCTGGTGAAATTGATTATCAAACATATTTTTGTCATAAATCATAAGAATTGAGGCGTAAGTATATTTTCTGTAATTGTTTTCCCAGTTACAGGGCCACTTTCTAAGGGGAACTATACTCTATTATTCACTTGAATTTGTAGCCTTGTTACGCACCAACAGCTTTTCCGGGCACATCACATGTATTCATGCCCAACAAGAGAAAGCAGTCGACTCCACTCCAGATGAGTCGACATTTTGACACGAAATCATCCCCAAAACCCTTTTAAAAATGCAGAAAAGAACAAAAATGGTCGGTATAAGATAAATACAACAATACCATAGTGTGTTTTGATATGTTTGATATCTCAACTCGTTGAAAGTGAGTTTTTTTCGCTCGGCAAGCCTCGCGAAAAAAACTCACTTTCAACTCGTTGGGATATCAAACATATCAAAACACACTATGGTATTATCGTATATGTAAAGGGGATGTTCGCAGTCTATAGTATCTGCGTTTATATTGTTTCTGAAGAAACTCATGTAGTAATGACTGTCCGACCATCAAAAGAAACTTTCTAATTTATTTTCTTAACGTGAACAATACTGACTGACTAAATAACCCGATGGGTTAAAGTATGACATGGAAATGACTCACATACAGTTCAAACTAAAGAACAATGTAAACAGAATATGAAAGCGTCTATGAGTGACGTCATTTCGAATGAATGACGTTGCGCGAGCTTGTTTCTAGGTCACCAAATCGAAATGCAAAACAAATTGCCTGTCGATATTCACTTGAATTCGTATGGATTCTGTACCCCTGTTAAAGGCTATAACACGAACTTTAATACATTTTGAGCAGGAATAGTGAACACTACGATAATTTCTCTTGGACAATAAGGATATAAATTTAATTTTCGTGGGATGAATTGACAAAGGCTACTGTAATCTTGACTAAAATCTCAACCGGTCTGTCAACAAGTCGAGTACAGGGAATTTGGAAGTCAGATAAATATGTGAGTTTTTTTTATAATTTCTCATTGATGGATTTTCCGAATTTACACCTATTGTTTTTTGTGAATGTGTGGTAACTTTTTTGGTGGGGATCACATCAACCGTTCAGAATTCGCGCTGTAAAATTGAGGCACAAAAAGACGGTGAACTGTATTTCAGATGAACAGTGTTTCATCAATCGAAGTGGTGACGCATTACAATTTGCAAGTTGAAACTATGAATGAAAGTTCAATCAGCGTACGAAATAACAATAAGACTGGTCTCCTGCTTGTGAAGAATAATTTGGATTTTTGTCTTATTTTATTTCCTTTACTTCTCAGACGGATAGGTTAATTCTCACTTAGTATTACTGTAAAAGGCCTGTTTTAGAAATTTGCGAAGGTGTGTAATAAATACAGAACTGCACAAGCGTTTGAATGGGTTAACGTTTATCGCACTCAATAGGTGTAAATACGGAAAATCCATCAATGAGAAATTATAAAAAACTCACATGTTTATCTGACTTCCAAATTCCATGCGACTGTTGTTACTCGACTGATTGATATGACAGGCAGGTTAAGATTTAAGTCAAGATTACAGTAGCCATTGTCAATTCATCCCACGTAAATTAAATTTATATCCTTATTGTCCAAGAGAAATGATAGTATTGTTCACTATGCCTGCTCAAAATGTATCAAAGTTCGTGTTATAGCCTTCAACAGGGGTACAGAATCCATACGAATTCAAGTGAATATCGACAGGCAATTTGTTTTGCATTTCGATTTGGTGATCTAGAAACAAGCTCGCGCAACGTCATTCATTCGAAATGACGCCACTCATAGACGCTTTCATATTCTGTCTACATTGTTCTTTAGTTTGAACTGTATGTCAGTCATTTCTATGTCATAACCCATCGGGTTATTTAATCAATAGTCAATCAGTATTGTTCACGTTAAGAACATAAATTTGAAAGTTTATTTTGATGGTCGGTCAGTGTATAGAACATGAGTTTCATCGGAAACAATATAAACTCAGATACTATGGACCGCGAACATCCACTTTACAACATCAAAATAAATGACCCATTGCATCGAAACGGGCCCATGTAAGGGGGAGGGGTAGGCATGTACATTAAAGAGGATTTAAAACCATCGCTGATCACAGACATGGAAAACATCATCACCCGGCTGAGGTATCGAAAGAAATTGGATGGGTAAGGATCAGTCTGAAAAACAAAAGTATTATTTGTGTATTGTGCGGTGGAGGGAAGCAAACCCGAATGGAATGATTCGATATACTCAACACTGAGGTCCAATATCACCGAATTACAAAACAAGGGACTCGGTATAATTCTGATGGGTGACTTTAATGGCCACATAGGTAATGATGAAGAAGGCATAGAGGGTGGGGACAATAAAGTCAACAGGAATGGAAGGAAGCTGTTGAACTTCACAAACGAGCTCGGTCTGAAGATTCTGAACACGGACGCGAGGTGTAAGGGGAAATGGACCTGGGAGAGAAACGACAGAAAATCAATAATTGACTATACATTCTCACAGATATGAATTTATGGAGGGAGGTGATAGGGGTAGAAGTGGATGATGAGGGTAAAATGGAGGTGGATAGTGATCACAACTTGATTACAGTGACGATCAAGGCCAAAACTCTAGTAAAAAGCAAAGGAAGCTCTAAGGAGATTTGGGAACTCAAAAAAGATGCTGACTGGGCGAAGTTCAATGAAAAACTGAAACCAAAGCTTGCAACCGTACACAAGAGGGGCAGTGTCCAGAAGATGGCCGACGTCATAGTTGCGAGCCTGGTGGAGGCAGGAAAGGAAATTGTAGGAAAGGTCAGGGTGCCAACACAGGAACTTCGGTACAGAGTGAACGAAGAACTGAAAAGGGCCACAAAGGGAAGAAAAGCTAAATGTGCTGCATACAGGAGAAGTAGAAAACTTAAGGGGGGCGGAAAGCAATGAGGCCACAGTTGCTAAGGAAGAATACCACCAAGCACGAAATAAAGTAAATAAGATTAAAGACGATAATCGGAGAGTACGAGACAGCAGTCTTATTAGGACGATAAGAACGACAGAGGGGTCGAGTTCGAACGTATTTTGGAAATGGGTGAATAAACGTAACAAAGGAAGTAACCCACAGAGTATTAAAGTAGATGGCAGAGTTACAGACGAGCAAGATCAAGTCGCATCAGAACTAGTCAAGCACTGGGAAAAGGTAAACGATAAGCGATGGGGCATGGGGAGCCCACCAGAGTGTCCGAATCAGGCCGAGGAAAACCTATCGAGCTTCGTGTGCAGCGAAATTAAAACGGAGGAGGTGCGAAAGGTGATATCAAAATTAAGGGATGGAAAAGCGGGAGGAGTGGATGAAATTCCTAACGAGTTTATCAAAAAAGGGGGAGAGGAACTCGTGAAAAGCCTAACTGCCCTATTCAATCTAGCCATAGAAAATCAAGAGGTCCCAAAGGAGTGGAGAGAAAGTAAAGTGACATTTATTCACAAAAAGGGGGAAAAAGACGTTTTGGATAACTATCGAGGGATCTCTGTTAGTAGCAACATTGGAAAGGTTTTCTGTAAAGTCCTGTATGGGAGACTAGAGGAGGTGATTGAGGAGAAGGGTTTTTTGGGAGAAATCCAGAATGGCTTCAGGAAGGGAAGGAGAGTTACTGACCATCTTTTCACACTATCCCAAATGATAGAATCCACGAAAGCAAAAAAGAAAAAGATGTTTATGGCCTTTTTGGATATCAAAAAGGCATACGATAGAGTATGGAGGGAAGGTATGTGGCGCAAGCTGGAGGCTATGGGCTTAGGAGGCGAGTTTGTTGGAATTATGAAAGCATTATATAAAGATGTACAGAGTGAACTTAGCCTGGGAAACATTACAACGAAACGTGTGCCTATGGAGATAGGCCTAAAACAGGGGTGTATCCTTTCGCCGATCCTGTTTGCATTGTACATCAACGGTTTAGGAGATGAACTCCTGCGTAGCGAGGAGTGGGTAGCAGTTGGGGACTTGAAGATCCCAGGGCTATTTTTTGCAGACGATATGGTTCTAGTGTCAGAAAGCGAAGAGGGGCTAACGAAAATTCTGGGAATTGTTGGGAAATATGGGAGCAAATGGAGACTCGAACTTAATGAAAGCAAGAGCAAAATTATACCTGTGGGCCGCAAAGTGGACCCCACTCGAAGGTGAGAGTGGGTGAGTTCTGCATTCCGGAAGGGAGCAGCAAACTTCTCAGTGTGGGAGAGACAGGTGATTACGAGTATTTGGGGTAAATATAAACATTACTGGAAGAGGCATCTACCAGAACCACACAAATAAATTGATTCTGAAGGGGAAGCGGATCCTTAACCAAATGAAACTTATAGTTAGAAACAGTTTCAATAAGGTTTTCGTGGGGAAAACCATTTGGGAAATGGTGGGGCTGCCAAGTATAACATACGGTACGGAAGTGGTACCCCTAAACCAGACGGCCGTAAAGAGCTTGGAAATCCTGCAGAACGATGCAGGCCGATGGATAACGGGGTCTTGTAAGATAAGATAAGATAAGATAAGATAATATTTATTGCAAGAACACCAAAAACAAGGCAGATTGCATGTCATTGAAATTAGTAACAATAATACCAAGAAATAGCAAAATATGTTTGAAACCATAAACACTAATGTTCAGTTGGTGCATGTTATAGCTAATGATTTCATTCTAATTGGTATTATGCGCAAGCAAGCATTCTCTGTATTCAAACATTTGTCGGATCATATCACAGATGATACCACACAGTGCGGGGATTTCATTTTTCATAAGAAATACGAATCTCTCAGAGCTACTCATACCAACAAAATCTGGATATTCTCTCTCGATTTTGCGATAGGAGTCAGCACGTATAGAGTCATATCTCTTACAATCTATTACAAAGTGGAATTCATTTTCTATATTACCATTGTTACAGACCTTACATAACCTTTTATGGACAGGTAATGGGGGCTGCATATGTCAACCATTTTCAATCATTAAGTTGTGATTACTAATACGTAATCGGGTGAACAGATTTTTTGCATGTTCCGAAGTTGTGTTCAGTAAATAAATTTCTATGTTATAAATGTCTTTAAACTCTCTATAGGTTCTAAGTTTGTTTTTTCCGGCCTTCTTATCATCATTGTATATATCATTTAGAAAAGTATTAAGGTGGCGAGTCTTCAAGTCTTAACGAATTACGTCAATTTTCCAATTGCTAGGGTTTGCTGGTTGTTTACCGGGGGCATTTGCTTGACCACTATCTTCCACAAGACGGTGACATCTTGAAATGATTGAATCTGGTAATGTATAATTTTCAGACTCAATTCTGGCCTCAGTCAACAGTGTTGAAGAAGACTTCTGGTACAATTTGGTTGCATATTTAATCATTTGCATCGTAGCCTCTATGTGCACAGGATATCGACCTAATTCCGCTCTCGCTGCGTGGTTGGATGATTTCCTGTTAACACCGAGTAGGCTTTTACAGAACTGTAGATGAACATGTTCACACGGAACCTTATCACCGTGTGTGTTGTTTATTTCAGACGCCCATATTTCACTTCCATATAAAAGAATAGGCTTAATAAGTGAATCGAAAAGTTTAGTGAGAAGAATTATCGGAGGTGGCCATTCCTTTGTGAAAGTATTTAGTAGACTGTATAGTACTTTCATGCCCTTTTTGCTTAATTCTTGTTGTGCTTTTGTTAACTTTCCATTTTTTGCGAAACATAGGCCAAGATAAGTGTAATCGGATACCTGTGTAACTGAATTTGAACCAATGTGGAAGTTAGGCATTCTAACTTTACGGGAGTGGAATGTCATCGCCTTTGTTTTATCTACATTTACATGGAGCCCGTTTCTAACAGAGTAATCGTCCAATTGGTCTAAACATCGTTGCAATCCGTAGGGGTTGTCTGATATCAGCACCAGATCATCTGCGAAAAGCAGATGATTTAATGTAGTATTATTTAATTTTACAGGTGAACATTTTTCATCAAAAATGTGTCCAATGTCATCAATAAAAATTTTAAATAATGTCGGCGAAATAACACAGCCCTGCCTAACACCGATTGTCGATAATTGTGCGGGGCTCACGCCAAGTTTGGTTTTTATTTGATAAAAGTTTGACTGATATAAAGAACTTAACACTGCGAGAATATTACCACATATACCCACTTTGTTAAGTTTTTGAACGAGAATATTTCTGTCAACAGTGTCGAAGGCTTTCTTAAAATCAACAAAAACCGCGTATAGTGGTTTTTTCAACTTTTTATATTTATTTATCGATGTTTTAAGAATATAAGCGCTGTCGGTTGTACCTCGACCTTGTCTGAAGCCAAATTGATTATCGGTGATTAAGGAATTGTCTTCAAGAAGTGTGTTAATCCTTTCGTTCAGAACTTTATTAAATAGCTTGCCAAGCGCGTTGCTTACGGCTATTGCTCTGTAATTATTTGGATCATATCTATCACCTTTCTTGTAGATAGTTGTTAGTACAGTATTGCTCCAAGTCAGTGGATAATGGTGTGATTCAAACACCTGGTTGAAAAGTTTAATTAAGTGATCGATTAGATGTGGGGTAACCGTTTTAAGCAGTTCGTTTGATATATTGTCGCAACCAGATGCTTTTTTGTTTTTGAGTCGTTTAACTGAGTACATAATTTCATCGGCAGTAAATGAACCATTATTAAGTGCAAACTGATAATCTTGATTTCTGCTAAACGTGTCAGGACTGTTAGATTTGTTCGGTGGTCTAGGTCTACAGAGAAGATCACCAAAGATCTACAGTTCTGTCGGCATCCAGATGTTGATCTGCGGCTTTGTTTTTTCTCAGTGAATTAATTGTTTTCCAGTATTCTCTGGGGTCAGATGTTGACAGGTGTTCTAGTTTATCGCATATGCTTTTGAAGTATAACTTTGATTTTCTTTTTAGTGTTTTCTTATATGCTTTTTTGGCAGAATAAAATTTCTGAATCAATGACCTGTCGTGGGGTGTGCGTTGCAACCTGTCTTCAACCAATGCTACCATGCTTGTGTGGAGTTAGTATGTTGGGGAGCTGACAGTTCCTCACCGTTGCTCGGTGATTCTCTCCGGGTACTGCGGCTTCCTCCACCCGTAAAACTGTCATGTTCATGATTAGCCACTGTGCAGAAATATGTGACCTTAAACAACAACAAATAAATAAATTGATTGGTCTCCTATGTTCTTACCCATACGATCCTCCGTGATCACATACTCTCACCCGCTCACAGGAGAACCCCGCCCCAGTACTTG
Source organism: Pictodentalium vernedei (assembly GCA_031216915.1). Classification (NCBI taxonomy): domain Eukaryota; kingdom Metazoa; phylum Mollusca; class Scaphopoda; order Dentaliida; family Dentaliidae; genus Pictodentalium; species Pictodentalium vernedei. Next base: position 403,732,110 of record CM062295.1, read on the forward strand.
TGATCCCCACCCCCAACGTCCACTCATGAACAGACAGTAATACAAGACATCCCGTCCCATAAGATTGATAGGTCCCCCAATGTTTCCACTTTCTGTTTTGGTACTCCCGGCCCCATAAAGCTGGAATAGCAAAATAGAAAGTGGGATGCTACTTGTTGTATGAAATGTCGCGGGAACATCTTTTCAACACAACATTGCGGGGTTCACTGTTTGGCGGGAGAGACACTTTCGCTCATTTGGGTCAAACATTTTTTGGGAGCTATAGCAACGATAGGTCAAACCGGGCGGTATGTTGACGGGTTTGAGTTTCGACTATCATTGCAGGGTGGTTCGCAGTGGTGTCGTTTTGAGGGATATTGTTGGGAGTCCCACTGAAGGAGTATGAAAAGTGTGTTCATAGTTGGGTATTGTCGGAGGGCAAATCAATGGTGTGATTCGCTATCGAGGTTTGGTTGGGCAAGATGTTGCTCTCATCAATTGGGTGTTTCTCTGTGTCATCTTGTGAGTTAAGAGTAAGTGGTCTATGGCGCGTGGTCCTGGTGGAACTATGCTCTCATGGATGGCTAAATTAAGGTTTCTCAGCTTGGAATGGGTTTCAGCCGTTGAGAACATAGGGGACCAATCAATCTTATGGGACGGGATGTCCTGTATTACTGTCGGTTCATGAGCTGACGTTAGTGGTGGGGGTAACAAGTACTGGGGGTGGGGGTCTCCTGTGAGCGGGTGAGAGTATGTGATCACGGAAGATCGTTTGGTTAATTGGGGTACCATGTTGCAGCTGGTTACGGGTGGCAGTGAACGACGTTGAGGGGTCTTCTTCTTGTTCGGAGATACTGAGAATCTGGTTCAAGTTGTCCTATATATGCGCGGGACTGTATACATCACCATTGGATTTGTCACTTTCGGGTATGTCCCTGGAGGAGTGTGAAAGGTGTATGGACCGTTGAGACTTGTCGTGCGACAGGTCAATCTTTTCATTACTACATGTAATTGGGTTTTGTGTGGAAACAATGTTAGTCATACCCACCCTGGCATGTTTGGGATTCACAGGAGGGGGGGGGGGGGTTCTATTCGCCTCTTGAGCTCAGGGTTATGGGTTTCAATTTGGGTGTGTAATTGTGAGAACAGCTCCTGGGTGTCAGGAGATTGCTGGGTACTGACCACAAATTCACGGTTTTGTCTAGCATCTGCAGCCTTGTACTAGGCTAGCCCTTTTTCTAACACTGACGTTGGTAATACGCGAGGTCCTTAATCACTCGTCCGGAAGCATGATCCGCAGGAGGTAACTAGTAACGCCTGCTCCAGACTTTTCAAACCAACGAGAGGAAAGGGAATCCTCGGGTAGGTTTATAGCTGTCGCTGGTGTAGGGTTATTATACATCGGGTAGCACCGTCGATTTGCTCGGTCAAAATGGACGCGGGGATGGGGTTAAACTTATGTTGTATGTCTCCGTCAGCAAAGTGGAAAGTGGGTGAAAAATCTATCAAGGGGAGTGGGGATGAAATCGTTCAGCGTGGGGGATGAGGGAGCTATTTGGTATTTACGGGTCTGTGTTTTGTAAAGCAGTGAGTAAACTTTCTGAGTGGTGGTAAAAATCGCTCCATTCAATGCGGAGCTGGAAAGAAATATTTGATATTTATGGGTGTGTGTCTTGTAAAGTAGTGAGTAAACTTTGTGTTTTAGGGTAAACATCACTACAATCAGCATGGGGCTGGGAGGAAAATAAATGACAAAATGTTGAGTTTTACATGGGGGGGGGGGGGGGGGGGGGGGGTCGCAAAAAAATGCCAGGATACAAGGTGGGTGGGATCCGAGCCCCAAAGTGCAGTTTTTGCCAGTGTCAAGCAATTTTTTGTCAAATATCATTTTACAGACAAGTAATTATACATTCAAAGTGAATTCAAGTGCTTAGATTCATAACTTGGAACAAAATAGAGCATTGACATGTGTTGGGGGTTCTATGTTAGAATTTTTTCCCCATGTTTTACACTTCATTAGGGGGTGGTTCCTGTTCTGGGTCTGGAAAAAAATTGCAAAACACAAAAGTGATTTCCAGCTATTTGGTCATGATTTTCACTCCTTTATATTTCTACTAAGGCAGTCTGTCTCTTATTAGTGCTTTGTAGCTCCTACTATTTGATTCTTCTGTAAGCCTCGGGTGCCTCGTGCCATTGGTCTAGTGTGCTTCCATGTATGGAATAATTGGAAAGATGATAGAATAAAAATCTTGATTGTGGAAAACGTGTATAATTTCAAGGTAAATATGATTCTAGTGACACCAACATAAAAAAATAAATAAGAGGCAATTCATCTCAGACAAGCCACCCTGGCATGGGTCAAAGAACTTCAGTATTAGGTCTCTCTCAGACCAGCTGTGCAAACTGAACATTTAACCAAAAAGTAATGAAATGAAAAACAACTATTTCTTGTGGACAGTTGAAGATATCCAGGTGGGAACAATATATTTTGGGCAGGGCTTCTTGGTGATGGGATTCGACTGGTGTCTGGACAGCATAGACATGTTGTACATCGGGGTAAGGGTTGTGTTGCTTGGAACATGAATGGGTGTATATCTGCAATTCAATTGGTGGAGGCGGGTTCCAGTGGTTACCTGGGGGTCTGATGCTACATTTCCGCTGTGGCTTTATAAGTAGAGAGAGATTGTTTTGGGGCCATCTGTGGCTAGGGATGCCTTGGATGCCCAAGAGCAGGGCTGGGATATCGGACAAGTTGGTTTGCGGCACCTTTCATGTTTGGGAAAAGTATTTATTTATTTATTTATTTATTTGATTTAGGTAATTTGAATACTTCGTTAAACAGATTTTATAAATTGGTGTGGGTCCCCAATTGTCTTTGAGGAAAAACTGCGGGAGGGTTGGGTGTCGAAGAAATGACTGACAAAAATTTGAAAATGTAAAAATTTCCACCTTGTATCCGTATTTTTTTGCCTGACCCCACCCCCCCCCCCCCCCCCCCCCCCTGAGTTTTAGGGTAAAAAACACTACAGTATGCACTAGGAGGTACCAGGTACTGGATCAACACTTTGGATTTGGAGTGTCAGACAGACACAAACTTTTCATCTTGTAAAGTAGTGAGAAAACGTCCTGCTTTGGGGTAAAATGCACTACAGTACATACTGGGGGGTACCGGGTGCTAGGTTGACACCTTGGGATTGGATTGGGAACAAGACACCAGCAAGTGCAAGTTCGGGTGACGGGACTCTGTTTATATTAGTGCTGGGCTGAGATTTGGTGGGCTCTCATAACTTCGCAACAAGGTGATTGGTTGATAAGTTTTCTGAGTGGCAGGAGTGGATTCGTGTAATCGTCATGGGGGGCACGAATATGTTGCAGTCGGAAAAGATGCGACAAGTGAATAAACAGTTTGAGTGAATTCATGCTGATGATCAAATGGTGACGCCTATTATATATGCTTATCTCGAGATCTCGAGATATTATCTCGAGATCTTGAGATATTTTCTCGAGATCTTGAGATAGTTTCTCGAGATCTTGAGATATTATCTCGAGATCTCGAGATATTTTCTCGATATCCTGAGATATTATCTCGAGATATTATCTCGAGATTTCGAGATAGTTTCTCGAGATCTTGAGATATTATCTCGAGATAGTTTCTCGAGATCTTGAGATATTATCTCGAGATATTTTCTCGAGATCCTGAGATATTATCTCGAGATCTTGAGATAGTTTCTCGAGATCTTGAGATACTATCTCGAGATCTTGAGATAGTTTCTCGAGATCTTGAGATATTATCTCGAGATCTCGAGATAAAAAAAGTATTGAGGGTGGCCTAAATCAGCCACCGTATTCCCAAACCCAGTTTGGGAAAGACTATTGTTATTCTTCTTTTTCAAAATTTTTCTTCTCTATTTTTTTTTTTTTTTTTTTTTTTTTATTAGGCTTTCCGAAACCCAGTTTGGGAAAGACTATTGTTATTCTTCTTTTTCAAAATTTTTCTTCTCTATTTTTTTTTTTTTTTTCTCCCTGAATTTTGTCTGTTGAACTGCTCGAAAACAAGTTGTACGATTTTGACCAAATTTGGCACACTTATGTAATGCCATAAAAACTAGTGAAATGCGGTATTGTCATATCTGTGAAAACGCGTGTTTTCAAAATATTCTGCCAAAACCTTCAAAATTTCACCATTTTTCGAATGTCTCAAAATTGTTTACAGTTATTTAGTTCAAATTTTCGACACATTTAGAGCATAATATGATATACTACAATCACCACTCAGATCTTTCAACTTTAACCCCCACTGGCCAAAAATGACATGAATATAGAATTTTTCTTCAAAATTGACCAACTTTAAGGGCAAATTTCTCTAATAACAAGGTTGTTGTAACAATTATTTTGGTTTTGATAGATGCAACAATGATTGCGAAAGAAAGTTACTGTTTACTTTTTAATCTCAGATTTAACCCCCAAGCACAATGAGGGTGAGAATAAGAGTACTGTTTGGAAATGCCCAAATTATCCAACTTTGGTTGCTTTTTCCATCATTTTGGAAAGGGGTTAATTTCAAACACTTTTCGTGTATGTATTCACAATTGACTATGGAGCATATTTGCTTTGTAAGTTTGGTTGTAAAGTTTAACCCTATCCCATTCTGGTTGCATAAAAGTATCTGTCGGATATATTCCAATTATGTCCCGATCACTTCACCCCGACTGCCCGCACCATGACGCCGTGTACTAAGGCATACTGCACGTCGATGGTGCGCATGTCTTCAACCAATCTAACCCTGCCTGTGCTACAGTGCGGAGGCACTATGTTGGGGAGCTGGCAGCTGCTCGTCATTGCTCGGAGGTTCTCTCTGGGTACCCCGGCTTCCTCCACCCATACAACTGTCACCGACATAATATGGCCTTGGCTGTTAATGCGTCGTTGAAACCTAATAAATAAATAAATAAATCCAGTAACAGTTTTGCTCGTACAAATATTAGTACCGTCAGACAAAATTCATTTTCTGATTAATTTCGTACTTTTCTGTACTCACCTTCCCTGAGTAAAATTGGTATACCTTTTCAATCTCAGATTTAACGCTCAAGCACAATGAGAGTGAGAATAAGTGTACCATTTGGAAATACCCCAATTATTCAACTTTGGTTACTCTCTACTATCATTTTGGAATTTGCTTTGCCATATGCAGAGATGTTTAATCAATAAATCCGGTATTAGTTATGTTCTGGGACTTAATGAAACATGTGCTTTGGCCACTTAAAAATAGCACTGTCTGCAAAAAATGACGTTGAGTGAATACTCACTTCTCCAAAAACAAAAAGGAAAGAGCTCTTTGAGCTTTTCATAACTGCTTTCAAAAATCAATGGGGAACAAATTTTGTGTTATATGTTTTGGTGTTCCATGTTATCCAACACCAGTTTGGCCGTACAAATATGAATACCGCCAGGAAAGAAAGCACATTTTCTCAGTGGTAAACTGTTTGACTTCTATGATAGAGGTCCCGAGTTTGATCCCTATCTGGGACGACTCACGTAATGTCCTTGGGCAAGGCACTTTATCCTGGTTGCCAACATGGGGGCACGATGATACCATTTACTAAGGCGTACTGCATGTCAATGGTGCATATGTCTTCAACCACTGGTATCCTGCTACAGCGGAGCTTGAACATAATTAGAATGTTGAGCTGACAGTTGCTCGTCGATGCTCGGTGGATCTCTCTGGGTCCTCCGACTTCCCACACCCGTAAAACTGTCACGGTCATGATTAGCCATTGTGGAGAAGTATGTGACCGTAAACACCAATAAATAAATACCGTCAGGGAAATCCTCTGTGAAATTCTTCTGTCAATAAATAGCAAAATAGTAATGTAATGCAAGAAATATTAACAAGCTGTTCAACATCCCTTTAATCAACTCATTTTGACTTGAACTATACCCATCACTGTGTATACTAGCTCTCTAGTTGGTTTAAACCATATCAAATAAACAACTAATTTGTGTGTGACAGTAACTCATATTACATGAATTTCATTAGGCTTTCCCAAACCCAGTTTGGGAAAGACTATTGTTATTCTTCTTTTTCAAAATTTTTCTTCTCTATTTTTTTATTTTTTTTTTTTATTTTCCTCCCTGAATTTTGTCTGTTGAACTGCTCGAAAACAAGTTGTACGATTTTGACCAAATTTGGCACACTTATGTAATGCCATAAAATCTAGTGAAATGCGGTGTCGTCATATCTGTGAGAACGCGTATTTTCAAAATATTCTGCCAAAACCTTCAAAATTTCACCATTTTTCGAATGTCTCAAAATTGTTTACAGTTATTTCGCTCAAATTTTCCTCACATTTACAGAATAATATGATACACCACAATCACCACTCAAGTCTTTCATCATTAACCCCCACTGGCCAAAAATGACATGAATATAGATTTTTTCTTCAAAATTGACCAACTTCAAGGGCAAATTTCTCTAATAACAAGGTTGTTGTAACAATTATTTTGGTTTGGATAGATGCAACAATGATTGCGGAATAAAGTTACTGTTTACTTTTTAATCTCAGATTTAACCCTCAAGCACAATGAGGGCGAGGATAAGAGTACCGTTTGAAAATGCCAAAATTAGCCAACTTTGGTTGCTTTTTCTATCATTTTGGAAAGGGTTAATTTCAAACACGTTTCATGTACGTATTCACAATTGACTACCGAGCATGTTTGCTGTTGTAAGTTTGGTTGTAAAGTTTAACCCTATCCCATTCTGGTTGCATAAATGTAGGTACCGTCCAAAAAAACTCCAATTTTTTCAGAATTTGGTAAGTTTAGGTGGCGATTTACTCCATTTTTAGTTGCTTGAGCTCTGAATGTTTTCTGTAGCTGCTTGCATCAGTCAAAGTATGACAAATTTTGTTCTATATGTTATTATTAAAAGTTTAACCCCTAGCAGATTTGAGACTTCCCATAAGGGTACTGTCGGAATAATTGTTATTTTCGCCCACTTCAAGGGCAAATTTCTCTAATTACAAAGTAGTTGTAACAATTATTTCGATATGGCTAGATGCAACAATGATTGTGGAAGAAAGTTACTGTTTACTTCTTAATCTCAGATTTAACCCTCAAGCACAATGAGGGCGAGAATAAGAGTACCATTTGAAAATGTCAAAATTAACCATCTTTGGTTGCTTTTTTCTATCATTTTGGAAAGGGTTAATTTCAAAAACCTTTCATGTACTTATTCACAATTGACTACCGAGCACATTTGCTGTTGTAAGTTTGGTTGTAAATTTTAACCCTATCCCATTCTGGTTGCATGAAAAAGTAGGTACCTTCCAAAAAAACCCAATTTTTCAGAATTTGGTAATTTTAGGTGGCGATTTACTCCATTTTTAATTGCTTGAGCTCTGAATTCTTTCTATAGCTGCTTGCAGCAGAGAATGTATGACAAATTTTGTTCTGTATGTTATTATTAAAAGTTTAACCCTTGGCAGATTTGAGACTTCCCATAAGGGTACTATCGGAATAATTGTTATTTTCGCCAACGTTTACATGCACTTTCTCAGCACTGGAGCCATACTGTCTCAAAACCTTTTCCATGAGAGGATTAGGCCTTCATCCAAAAACAATTTTGCTGTTATATATTTTATTCAAAGATTTAACCTTCACCTAGTTTTCTGGCCTTGAATTTGAGAGTGCCCTAAAATTCTTCATAAAAATTGGCTAATTTGGAGCTCACTTTTCTTCCATTTTCGAAAGGAATATCGAAAAATGATTTACATGTTCATATTTACAATTGCCTACCGAGCATATAACTGGGATCGGGCTCATTGGTTTCCAGGTGCGGTGGGTGTGACATAAACTTATAGTAGTACAGTACAGGGAAATGACTAATTTGTTCAGGTAGTGAAAACTGGAGAGACAGAGGATAGATCGTACGCTTAATTTGGAGGAAAGTAGCCTAATCCAAATCCCATCGAGCTATAGGATATCCCCTATCCCAATAACAGTACACCTACCATATCGCCTCCCGATATTCCTCTGCGCCGCTTGACTCAACGTCTTGCTTCTGTTCCATATTTTCCTTGTATCCCACACTACCCCCCCCCCCCCGCCACTATCCAGTCTTGGTGCACCCAAATCCCACGGCACCCACTCCACCCTTTGCCCCAGCAACTTGGCCAGAGTTACTTGCCTTTATTAACAGTAGGAACCTGCTACCCACATTGCTTTTGTGCAAGTGAACAGCCGGTCGAATATGATGATTGCAGTTATAAATGACCATCCTGGAATCAAAATTACTGAATGTCTGGTAAGGTAGACCTATATGGTTGTGGCAGGGCAGTAGAGGCTATTGAGGAAGCCGTTTGCGCGGGTGGTACAAATAGAAAAGGGATAATGCCTGCCACTCAGAGCAGAGTATACCCGTCCCAGGTCCCGGAATACTTTCCATCATAATCCCAACACTCCCACACATGTTGGCTGTGTTCGACATAGGGGCCATTGGCAGCATTGAAGGCGTAGGATGTGTCATAAGTAGCCGAACGCACTGCTGGAGTAAAGAGAAAAAACAAAAACCAAACTTGGAATTTTATTACATTACGGGCCTGGAAAAGTGTAATTTGTATCCAATTTTTAAAATTTTTTGTTACATTATGGGTACCTAACATTTATTACACGTTATTACATTTATTACATTATGGGTCGTTTTTTATTACATGATGGGTTCGTATTACATTATGGGCCGTTTTTGTATTACATTATGGGTAGGTATTACATTATGTTACGACCCGTAATGTAATAAATGCCCATAATGTAATACCTACCCATAATGTAATACAAAAACGACCCATAATGTAATACGAACCCATAATGTAATAAAAAACGACCCATAATGTAATAAATGTAATAACGTGTAATAAATGTTAGGTACCCATAATGTAATAAAAATTTTAAAAAATTAGATACAAATTACACTTTTCCAGGCCCGTAATGTAATAAAAAATTCTAAGCTTGATTTTTGTTTTTTTCTCTTTACTCCAGCAGTGCGTTCGGCTACTTATGACACATCCTGCGCCTTCATCAATGCTGCCAATGGCCCCTATGCCGTACACAGCCAACATGTGTGGGTGTGTTGGGATTACGATAGAGAGTATTCCGGGACCTGGGGCGGGTATACTCTGCTATGAGTGACAGGCATTATCCCTCTTCCATTTGTACCACCCACGCAAACGACTTCCTCGATAGCCTCTACTGCCCTGCCACAATCATATAGGTCTACCTTACAAGACATTCAATAATTTTGATTCCAGGATGGTCATTTATAACTGCAATCATCATATTCGACCGGCTGTTCACTTGCATAAAAGCAATGCGGGTAGCAGGTTCCTATACTGTTAATAAGTGCAAGCAATTCTGGCCAAAGTTGCTGAGGCAGAGGGTGTAGTGGGGTGCAGTGGGGTTTGGGTGCACAATAACCGGATAGTGGGGGGGGGGGGGGTATAGAGTGGGATACAAGGAAAAGATAGAACAGAAGCAAGACGTTGAGTCAACCGGCGCAGAGGAATATCGGAAGGCGATATAGTGAGTGTACTGGTATTGGAATGGGGGATATCCTATAGCTCGATGGGATTTGGATTAGGCTACTTTGCTCCAAATTAAGCGTACAATCTATCCTCTGTCTCTCCAATTTTCACTACCTAAACAAATTAGTAATTTCCCTGTACTGTACTACTATAAGTTCATGTCGCACCCTCCGCACCTTGAAACCAATGAGCCCGAGCCCAGGATCACACTTAATAACGACCACATCATATTCCCGGTCCTGTGATCACATGTGTCAAGTAATATTATCAAATGCTTTCCAGTCAAATAGTTTGCACTTCGCACATGCAAGAAAGACCTTACATTTTCAATAAAAATTGTATCAGTTTCAATGTGACAGCCCTGAGTGAAATGGTTTCAACTCCACTCAGTGTTATTTTTCTAAAACCTCAACACACCACAGATTGAACACCCTCAATTGATATGAACCGAAGCAAGTTAAACGCCTTGTAGACTGCTATCATCCACGCAGACCACCTTTACGAGAAGATTGGTAATGACTAATTTGTTCAGGTAGTGAACACTGGAGAGACAGAGGATAGATCGTACGATTAATTTGGAGGAAAGTAGCCTAATCCAAATCCCATCTAGCTATAGGATATCCCCTATCCCAATAACAGTACACCTACCATATCGCCTCCCGATATTCCTCTGCGCCGCTTGACTCAACGTCTTGCTTCTGTTCCATCTTTTCCTTGTATTCCACACTAACCCCCCCCCCCCCCGCCACTATCCAGTCTTGGTGCACCCAAATCCCACGGCACCCACTCCACCCTTTGCCCCAGCAACTTTGGCCAGAGTTACTTGCATTTATTAACAGTACGAACCTGCTACCCACATTGCTTTTGTGCAAGTGAACAGCCGGTCGAATATGATGATTGCAGTTATTAATGACCATCCTGGAATCAAAATTACTGAATGTCTGGTAAGGTAGACCTATATGGTTGTGGCAGGGCTGTAGAGGCTATTGAGGAAGACGTTTGCGCGGGTGGTACAAATAGAAGAGGGATAATGCCTGCCACTCAGAGCAGAGTATACCCGCCCCAGGACCCGGAATACTCTCCATCATAATCCCAACACACCCACACATGTTGGCTGTGTACGGCATAGGGGCCATTGGCAGCATTGATGAAGGCGTAGGATGTGTCATAAGTAGCCGAACGCACTGCTGGAGTAAAGAGAAAAAACAAAAATCAAACTTAGAATTTTATTACATTACGGGCCTGGAAAAGTGTAATTTGTATCTAATTTTTAAAAAAAATTTTTACATTATGGGTACCTAACATTTATTACACGTTATTACATTTATTACATTATGGGTCGTTTTTTATTACATTATGGGTTCGTATTACATTATGGGTCGTTTTTGTATTACATTATGGGTAGGTATTACCTTATGGGCATTTATTACATTACGGGTCGTAACAGTCGACCCATCAATTGTGCATGCGGTGATAAAGACACTGCTGACAGTATGTTAGGTGTTTACAGTTATCATGGCGCGAATATATACAGTGAAATGGTACCTCGAGTGTTGGAAAATTTGTTTGCGATTAATTTGCAACTATTTGTTGGAAATTTCACTGGATACTTTTTCAATCAGAAGTTTCAAAATAATTTAAGGTTTTATATATCGTACGTGGTACGTCGTGTGCTAGAAAAGAAATTTTCTCAATTTTTTGCAATCGTTTATTAGAAAAATAATATTGCTTTAGATTTAATTTTCGATAGTTAACCCGTTTTGAATTCCAAAACGATTGACATTTTGTAACAGAACCTGATATCGGACGAAAAATTATTTCAAAGGAGCCATCGATTGGCTTTTTCAGGTGTCACGTGATTACACGATAATCGCAGTCTATTGTCGTTCGTATTAATTCGTATAATTATTTCATTGGTTGATATGTAAGATATTGGGAATGGCCTATTACATGAGATTATTTCATTAATTTAATGTCAAGATATTTTTTAAGTTTAGAGTGGTCCATCCACGCATTTTTTCATATTTCTTAGCAATTATACTCACTGAAAAGTATATCGAGCGGTGCTTTCCAATAAATAGTTGCAAAGTGATTTCAAGCCTTGTCACACACGCATTCATTTATAGTGGCATTTGATTCCAATTTAGAACAATGGGATTTCAATTTAATGGTAGATTCGCACCGAATCGCCTAGCCATAAACAATCAGCCACCATATCAACTGAGCTGACGACATCCCCCGGAAGAGTTGTCGTTAGCTCAGTTGATATGGTGGCTGTTCATCTTGGGCTAGACGAGTCTGTGTCGCACGCCCATGCTCTGCCGTCCGTCGGGTAGGCTTAATAAAAATTTCGAATTTCCAATCTTGTCTTAGGCCCATATCACCATTCCTTGTGGTATTTCCGCTTGACACAGACGTTTTTTCTCCATTAATTTATATATTTAAATGGGTCTTTGGTTTGTATAAATATAGTCTTAGGATCGAGTTCCTCTGGGGCAGTTCTCCCATTGGCGTGCGTGTCTGGGTGTGTGAGCGTGTGGGAGGGTAAATGTTTGCCCCCCCCCCCCCCCCCGAAAACAAGAAGAAACATCGGCCCAATGTAAGTTTCACATAACATAGAGCCGGGACCATAACCGGGGTATATTTCTTTCTTTTTTTTGGGGGGGGGGGGGGGCACTATCAACCTCGTCTCCCCGTAGAGACCCCGGGAAGTGAAGCAGTGCTTGTTAACTGTGGCCAAAGAGTTATGCTTTGCTGGTAAATTAGGATCCGTTCACCAGTACCTGGGGTGGAAGTCCTCTAAACTGGACAGCGAAGGTGTAAGCGATTGGTTAAACTTATACCTTTGTTGTGGTCACAATCAGTCATAGCTGCAGAAAGTGACCTTAAACACCAATAAATAAAAACCCGTCGAGCAGAAATATTTGGCTGTTGAAATTTACTCCCGCCGCAAAGAGAATCGTTCCGCCGGCGGTAACTGTTCCTGTGAATTCAAGGCGAGAAAAAGACACATTTAAAAAAATTATATAGACGAGAGGCACAGGGGGGTTAAAAAGTATGATTAGTGTGTTGATATGGTGGGCAAACATTTGAATAAAGTTTATTCACTTGCGGGGATTAATGCGCTTTCTCTCTGTTCCTGCATTCCTAAGATTAGGTACCCGTTCCTGTTCCATATCCTGTTCCTGAGAATAGGTAGACCCGCGTCATACATAAAATTAGGTGAGGCTCGAAAACTGAACTTGCGCCGTTTCACCAATAACTACCGTTACATGAAATTCATGGACATTTACTGTGACAGTTTTATTTTAAAATAATTATATACCCACCAGGCCCACTCAAAACCGACAATTCCATTAGGAAAAACGTATAATTAATTTATTTGAGGTCAGATTCAGTATTTGAAGTCAGATTCGGTATTTGAAGTCAGATTCGGTCAGATTCGGTATACAGGGAGACCCCCGGACTCGACGTTGCTTAACTTCAGTGATCTGATGCGAACCGGTTATCGCAACGCCACCGCGCCCCCTAGATCCGTAACTAGGCTACCCAAATTAACGGAGGATGTATCGTTGTCCTAGCGAAATGTCCTTGTTAAAAAAGTTACCCGATTCAATTACCCACTCCTACCACCTTTACCAGACTTTTAGCTAAACACTTTGCATATCAATAAAATGAATGTATATTATGTACTGTACATACTAGCCATCTACCTCAGGTAAACTGTTTAGTTAATGAAGTGGAAATACTAAAGCGTAATACACAAAAAGTTGGTTTTCAAATCAATTTTTAATTTTTCTTTCAAAATGTAGCTTATGACCACTCATTGGAACGAGCTTGTTCCATTGAGGTGCCATAAACTATGATGGGGAAGTAAATGATTGAAAAATTAGGATTTTTTTCAATAAGAGTATAACATTTTTTTTAAAATCGTGTCAGGAAAGAGTCAACACTCAGTATTCGTATATATCAAAAATTTTAAACCTGTGTTCATGGAACAGTTCATCTCCTCAATCAGGACTAGCCTGACCAACCATGCACTGCCCTACTAGCAGGAGACACGAAGTATTTGCAGAGGGTGAGATACCCCCTCGCCCCACCTCCTCCAACTGAGGAGGGATGATTTCATTTATACGGGTTAAAGTTCAAACTTAGTTGACAACGAAATCCGGTAGGCTATAGACTTTGTTTGGTCTGCCGTCGGGTTTTGTAACAGAGATCTTCAATATTTATCCTATGGACGACCTTTCACATAAACCATGAATTCGCGATTTGGGGCTGGATCCTCTTTTAACATGGGATATCGCAAGCCAAAAAAGAATTGCATTGTGATGCGTGTGTACATAACTAAGCCTTCAGTCGAGGGACATAAATAGGTGGGTGGTGCCACACCATATCAAGGACGTTTGATAATAATCAGGGGGTGGGGCGGGGGGGGGGGGGGGGTAAAGTCCGTAATATACTCGGGACAATGTTTGCGAACTGTGTGGTTGATTCCCACTAGACCAATTCCCTTTAGACCAACTCCAACTAGGCCAATTCCTCTTAGACCAATTTCTCGTAGACCAACTGATATGTTCTACTTTCAAAATAATTTTATATTAATAATTTGATATATTTAATGATATTTATAAATGTATTGAATATTATTGATATTTTACAGATGTTGGGCTGATTTTTCCTAACAATTGTTACAGTAATCACACACTTTCAAAGGATGTGATTCTTTTTATTGTTTTGTGGTCAACAGATATTGGGCTGATTTTAATAACAAAACAAACACAATCCTTTGTGTCATGTGTGCAAATTGTGAAAGTGAAGTAAAATGGTATATGTATTGATGTTTTAAGGTTTAAATCTATATTTTTTGTAAATGGGTAAGTAAATGGGTTGCGAAATTGAAGTAAAATTTTATATGTGTTGAACTGTGCTGAAATGCTAAAAAGCTGTATTTTTTGTATGCATATAAAAAAAAAAATTATCAAATAAAGTGCGTTTCAGTAAATAAATGTTTTCCTTATTATTCTTAATCAAGCCTTAATCAACAACAGTAAATAGTTGGTCTTTTGGGAATTGGTCTGAAGGGAATTGGTCTAGTGGGAAGACGTTCCCACTAGACCAATTCCCTTTAGACCAACTCCAACTAGGCCAATTCCTCTTAGACCAATTTCTCGTAGATCAACTGATATGTTCTACTTTTAAAATAATTTTATATCAATAATTTGATATATTTATAAATATTTATAAATGTATTGAATGTTATTGATATTTTACAGATGTTGGGCTGATTTTTTCTAACAATTGTTACAGTAATCACACACTTTCAAAGAATGTGATTCTTTTTATTGTTTTGTGGTCAACAGATATTGGGCTGATTTTAATAACAAAACAAACACAATCCTTTGTGTCATATGTGTAAATTGTGAAATTGAAGTAAAATGGTATATGTATTGATGTTTTAAATCTATATTTTTTTGTAAACGGGTAAGTAAATGGGTTGCGAAATTGAAGTAAAATGTTATATGTACTGAACTGTGCTGAAATGCTAAAAAGCTATATTTTTTGTATGCATATAAATATTTTTTTATCAAATAAAGTGCGTTTCAGTAAATAAATGTTTTCCTAATTATCCTTAATCAACAACTGTAAATAGTTGGTCTTTTGGGAACTGGTCTGAAGGGAATTGGTCTAGTGGGAAGACACCAACTGTGTAAGCAGGAATGCCGGATGATAAGAGGACAAGGGCGTCAACCTAACGGAGGGCGATTTCGTAAATATTCATCAGAATTAAATCTGATGCATTTCTATGAAATGTGATGCTGAAACTTCTCAATTCCAAAACAGTGTCTTTCTGACCTTTGTGACTATTATTAATGCTTCAAAAGTAGTATTCTACTACCAAACCCTTCCCACTCTCCTTCATCACCTATACGCAACAAATAGCTTAAAATGACTCTAACTACTCATGTGGGAACCCTGGGAAGTAGAGCAATGCTAGTTTTCTGCGGTAACATGTTCTGCTTTGATGGTATAATAGGGTTCTTTAACCATTTGCCTGTGCCAGTCCTCTAGACTAAAATGGGCAACACAAGTGGAAACGATTGACCAAACTCGATTTTGTAAATATTCATCAGAATTAATGTTGTGGTCACAATATAGCTTTAGATGCTGAAGGCGTAGGATAAATAAATAAAAAATAATACCATATTATATCCAATCTCGCAATTATTTTTGGGGTACAACATAGCCTTTGCGAGACGGATATACAGTACTCCTCACCTCACCCCAGTGCTTGAGCCCGGGTGGGAGAGCGGCACTATATAGCCGTCTTACAGACTACCTAGCCCCTTTGTCGGGGGCGTCAGTACCCAATGTCGGGGAAATACTAGCGCCACTACCTCCAAAGGGTAGGCATTGGGTGATTTATTTTGTATTCTTTTGGCCAGTTTTCCGCCGAGATACAAGTAATGCCAAACTCAAGAAACATAAAATGTGACAGTTCAGTTAAATCATACTAATAAACATACACGTAAAAATTCAACCTACAAACCTATCATCTCATAGCATACCATTACCCTGTTGGTTGTCATGTGTAGGCATGTCACAATAGTCCAACATTTTCTGGAACATTAATTGTAAGTACACGTATTTTGGCTCTTATTAGCATATTCTTGAATATCTTCTACACTGCAGTTACCATACCTGCGTCCATCACAGGCACTCGGCGTATTATCGGATTTTATCAGTTTTTATAAAATATATATTTATATTATTTTTTAGTATTGATAATATATATTTTATAAAAAATTATAAAATCTGATAATACGTCGAGTGCCTGTGGCGTATATCACTGAACACTCTATATAATGGCCAAAAACGGTCTAGTTAATTTTATAATTAAAAAAAATATTATCGTGGACATCTGTGGGAAAATTACCCCCCCTCCCCCCCCCCCCCCCCAAAAAAAAGAAGAACAAAAAAAAAAAAAACCCAGAAACAAATAGCCCCCCCCCCTCCCTCATC
This sequence comes from Pictodentalium vernedei, assembly GCA_031216915.1. NCBI lineage: Eukaryota > Metazoa > Mollusca > Scaphopoda > Dentaliida > Dentaliidae > Pictodentalium > Pictodentalium vernedei. The sequence continues at coordinate 403,748,687 of CM062295.1, forward strand.
CCCCAGAAAAAAAAACAAAAAGAAAAAATCCAAAATACACAGACGCCACTGTCGCCAGACAGTCCGGATTTCCACTGAAAACTAAAAAACTAACATCAATTTCTATAAACAGTTTTTTTTATTTAATATCGATTTATAAACAGCTCGCTGTTTCAAAGGTTTCCTCAATTAGAGTAAAAACGAGCTCAGTATAGTCACTGTCCATAAGCTCTTCCACACAGGTTGCAACAACCACTTCCTCATTTGAGGCCATATTCATCCGAACTGTACTTGCATCATTTCATTTCATCGTTCCTTTGAAAAACTGTTTCTCAATCTCGATTACCAATCCAGATTACTCCAGATTTTTCTCGGAAACGCACCCTACGTCTCGAGATGGGAGCAAAGGCATAGAATTTAGACACAAAATTATAGCTATAGAATTTCAATCGTAAATAGACCATTTATGCTCCTTTCGTTCGGTTTTTTACTTTTAAATACAGCACAGAACGTGTAAGTTATCTTTCTGGACGAGATGAAGCAGGGTTTATCATCATAGTTTCAAAAAGCTTCAAAGAAAAAGAGTTTTATTATCGCGAAGCGAGACATTCATATGTCGTTCATCCCACGAGAGAACACTCGAAAATTCAAATATAGCTATCAATATACTGCGCCCAGAGATTTTGCCCCAAAAGAACGTGATAAATATAATTTTCTGTACAGTTCAATTTTTGTACATCGCGCAAAGAGATTACGCCCCCAAAAATGTGTTCTGTGATTTAATTCTCTGAGCCATGTTTTGTTTTAAATTCATAACAAATGAATATTTCTAAACATAACTGTTTGTCTCTTTAAAGGGACACACATACATGTCAACTGATCGAAAATAGTGGTTCAGAAAATTCTAAATTTTCATGTGCTACAGCAATACATTAATGAGTATATGGCACCAAAATGGTCACTATACTAGTTCTGAAAATTCTAAACTTATGTCTACTACTTGCATTAGGCTATTACCTCTTGATAACACACTATTCTGTCAATTCCTTCCTATTTTTGTTTGATTATCAGCTCCCTACTTATGTGTGTATAAGATACATTTCGTTTGAGTTTCAATTCTATGGCTATGAAAGAGACACAAGTTTTATGGCAGTCAAATGGGCACCATATTTGTTTCAAACATTATAAGTTCTTGACTGCTACTTGCACCATGCTATTACTTTTTAATAACATCTCATTCCAACAATTCATTCCTATTTTCGTTTCAGTATGAGGTCAATACTTGTGTTGGCATAAAATACATTTCATCCGAACTTGAATTCTATGACTATGAAAGAGACACAAGTATATGGCAGTCAAATAATCACCCCACTTGGTTTAAAAAATCTAAATTTTGTCTGCTACTTGCATATTACTTCTTAATAACACCTCATTCCATCAATTCATTCCTATTTTTGTTTCATTATGAGCTCACTATTTATGTCTGTAGAAGATAGATTCCATCCAATCTTTGAATTCTATGGCTTAAAAAGACACACAAGTTTATGACGTTCAAATGAGCATCATACTGGTTTAAAAAATTATAAATTCTTGTCTGCTACTTGCTTCGTGCTATTACTTTTTAATAACACCTCATTCCATCAATTCATTCTCATTTTTGTTTGATTGTGAACTCACTACTTCTATGGCTCTGAAAGAGACACAAGTAAATGGCAGTCAAATGGTCGCCAAACTGGCTATAAAAATTCCATTTTTTGTCTGCTACCATCACTCTATTACTTCTTAATAACACTCCATTCCATAACTTCCATACTATTTTTGTTTCGGTATCAGCTCACAACTTATATGTGTATAAGGCAGATTTCATCGAACTTTCAATTCTATTGCTATGGAAGACATACAAGTTTATGGCAGTGAAGTGGTCATTAAACTGTTTCTAAAAAGTCTTAATTTTTGTTCGCAACCCATATCATGGTAGTATTTCCTGATAGCACCCCATTTTCCCAATTGTTTCTTATTTTTGTCTGATTATGAGCTCATTACTAATGTGTGCAGAAGATGGATTTCAAACGATCTTGAATTCTACGGCTATGAAAGAGACACCAGTTTACGGCAGTCAAATGGTCACTAAAGTAGAATATTTTTCATTTTCTTTTTGCATCATGCTATTACTGCTTGATAACATCCATTCCATCAATTCCTTCCTATTTTTGTTTGATGATGAGCTCACTACTTATGTGTGTATAAGACAGATTCCATCTGATCTTGAATTCTCTGACTATGAAAGAGACACAAGTTTATCGCAGTCAAATGGGCACCATATTGGTTTCAAAAATCCTAAATGTTTGTTCGCTACTTGTATCATGCTATTACTTTTTAGTAACACCTCATTCCATCATCCATCAATTCCTTCCCATTTTTGTTTGATTATTAACTCACTACTTATGTGTGAATAACTTAGATTTCAAATGATCTTGAATTCTATGGCTATGAAAGAGATAATTTTATAGCAGTCAAATGCACAAAATATTGATTTCATAAATTATAAATCCTTGTGTGGGTTTCAATTCTTTGATGATCTCTTTTTCACCTCTTCCTGAGTTTCTGTCATTGGATTGAATAACTTGGTCGTTCTCGTTTCATTCGTTTCGCCATATTGCTCTGTCTTATATTCCCCTTCAGTTATAGATATCGACGAACCGTCTCTTTTCTCAACTTGGCATCTTTGATCTTTAAAAATGAAATGATATGCTTCTTTTAATATTCTAGAGTTTTGAATTTTTTTTATCTATTTTTTCCCCTATTTTTATTAATATATATTTTTTTATTCGAGAGAACAAAAACCTAACATATAATATATATATTTCCCCGTCACAGACAGACAAGCAGACTGATATAAAAAAGGATGTCATGCGGTTGCAAATGTCTCTCATCCATGAAATCCTGCCGAATCGACCACATACGTCGAAGAGACACTGGAAATCACAGGCGCAAAAATACATGTTTTTGCATTTTTATGACGATTTGTAATACTTCACACGCGAGAGATCATCACTGAATCGAAGAATTCCATCGAAGAGACACTTGAAAACTGACAAAAATTACATGTTTGACATGTTTTCAAATTTTGAAGAGTGTGACTGTCACACACTTTAGTAGATTTCTAACTAATGTGGGTTTGATAGCCACGAGACAACACGCGACTCTTTTGACCCAAAAGTCGATTTTTACAAAAATCTATCATCGACATTTCGGCCTCGGAAGCATTTTCCGTATATCCACCGTCGTCCCATGAAAAATGCAATAAATTCTCCGAGTGAGCCAGACTGGACGATCCTGAAATTTTCTAAGATTTTATTTTTGGTCGATCTCTGAGATTCTATCGTCCAGACGGTACAGATCCTCGTAGTATCTCTATCGGCGAATCAATTTCCCATCCCAAGTCTGACTCGAAAAAGTCGCGTGGCGCCTAATGGTATACTGGCTCATTTTGCGAGAAGTCTAAAGTGAGTCAGTATCCGACATAGGCGATTTCTCGAGGAAATAAGCTCGAAAATTGTGAGAAATTACCTAAGTCAAAAAATGGGTTCAGTGAGCCAGAGCACTCAATTATACTCTACTCCAGCAAGATTGATGTTCTTTAAATTGGATTTCGTTTAAATTTTTCTGCTTTAGACATTTTCTCACCATAAGAACCGAATGTTAATGTGCCTGGCTATTCTTGCATTTTAGTCATCTATGCGTTTTTCATTCGAAGTGCCAACAGAAGGGCCACTGGATTTCTGATGGCCGTTAAAAGGGGGCATATAGTTTTACAGAAGACATAATTTCCTATTCTAATTTATTCGAGTGTCATACGTAATATCAATTGAACTTACCTGGTGAGTACTAATCACATCATTTAAACTAGTGTGGACGTTATATGGAACTGGGCTTTCGCTAATTATCGCCACATTTCTCTAACACGGATGTTCTTTCTCTGTATTGATATAACCGATTAATCATTCACTCACTCATCTTGTCGTTTATAAACTTCACAATAAAAGCTACTTACTATCTGCGGTTGTTCATTGAGAACAAACTTGAAACATTGTTCCTTGATATACACAAAAATAAAGAAATTTTATAACGACTCTCTTTATCTTAAAAAAAAATGTCTTGATTCTCTTAACTCCTTAACAACCACAAACCAAGGAAAAGACCCTCGTTTGTTCCCCCCACCCCAAAAAAAAAAACAACAAAAAACACAGGGTGAAAAGTATCATAAAATTTACCCAATTATCTCAAAACTCACTATTCTTCGCTAAAACACATGTTGTGCGCAAACTCAGCCCGCCTTCACACTTTCATAGATCAACCGCCCTGCTTCATGCCAGCCGACGGCTACTTCCACAGATCTTAATTTTTTCATGCTTCTCCACTACCATTCACAGGGACAAGGTTTCCAACGGTCCTTCCTTTGCGACCTACACTTGGCCCGATATACCATGTTCTATGATTTTGGTTCCTGAGTCAGCATAGACGTCACTGGTTACAGAAACTTTCCTTAACGCGGTCAGACTCAGATACTCTATCTGCTCTCCAGGCATTACCTATCTGAGTTCTTCTCCTTTTAGGTGCACCTCTTCTCAACCTGTTCCACACCTCTGGGAACATGGCTGTTCTCAGTATTCTTTACCATCGAACTCCTCCCGACCTTAGCCGAGGGGAGGCAATTCCTACTTACCCATTGTGACCTCTGCCGCTTAGACTGGCGGACTTCTTTGTTCTTGGTCTCCCTGCGGGTCCCTTTCATAAACATGCAAGCGGACGTTCTCTCGGCTTGAACAACGAGTTGGGTTTCCTTTCTCAGCTGCCCGCATTTGGTAGGTCTCCCCTTGCTCTGGGGCAGGCTCGCATGTGTCTGCCGCGCAGGACATCCCCTTTTCTACAGCCTCCCACCAGTCGTCCGACCTTATCGAACAAGTCTCCTCCTATTTATCTTTCAACTGTAAGGGAGAGAATGCTGACATTGACAATTCCCTGCATGTTTGCAGAGCCCGTGCCAAATGGCGTTCTCAAACCGAGTGCTTGTCCTGACACAACCCTTTCAAACTTCCTTCTCATGACCAGTAATCCATTCAACAGCTCTCCCCTGAACTGGCCGATGCGGGATTCAATTTACGCCCTCGTCTCGTCAGTTAACTTCATTGAGCCACCCTAAATGCAGATCTTGACCCCTGGACGATTAAAAGTTCCTTCGAGAAACCTAGCCTCCCAAATATTTCGAGCAACGCCTCAACGACCTTCTCCATCTCCATTTTACGCAGAGCTACTGCCTCCACATAATCAGTTGCACAATCTACCACCGTTAAAATTAACCTATGGTCGTCTTTGTACCTTATTCGGCGGGTTCTATAAAATCCACTACCACCTTCTCGAATGGCTCGGATGTTAGGGACACTTTCCTTAACGACATCCTTGGGACCCTGCCCCTTGGAACTTCTTCAACATTGCCTCTCGTTCTGCAGGTCCCAGAAGCATCACCGTCGGTGATTTGCGACCAACATATGCTAGGATTTACCTGGGTTATTGGCTCTCTCGACCCCGATACTGTTCTCAAGTTTTCTAGGACCAAACTCGACTCCATGTCTATTGGTGACACAACCGTGTCAGCCCCCACATTGTCCCTTTTGTCATAATACGTTGGGTTCACCTTGATTGGCCCTCTCCCCTCATCTTCCAAAAGGCAACTTGTTTGGGCCTGTCCTTGTTTCTTCACACGAACCTCCCTCGTCACGTCTGATGTCACCTCCCGTGACTGAGCGGGACGTTTCACGACTTCAGTTTCTATCTCATTCCTGTTGCTTCTATTATGTTTAATTCCTTGTTTAACCAGGAATTGTCGGAGTCCACCTCGAACCTTGTACCTTGCCCATGACCAAGTCGTAAATGGGTCCATCTATATACATGGCTACTACATTGCCGCTGTAAAAAGGTGTTCTCTGCCTCGCCCTCGCAAGGGGGAAACTCGTGACGGTCCCATCAATCAACTTGCATAGATGTTCGCGACACACCAACCGATTGTCCCTTACCAGTTTTCTCTTGACCACTACGCTGGTGCACTTTGTGTCACGCAGCACGTGAGCCATTGGATGTCCCGTATGTCTTGAGTACGCCGGCATATCCCTCTTCCCTTCTTGAGAGGGTAGTTCGTCACACATTCTACTAATTATAGGGAGAAACGTTCCCCTTTCTAAAACGAGCTCCGTCTTTCAATTGCACTACGAAGGGGATACTTTCGGGAACAACAGTCTGGCAGAACGTTGCCATCCGCCTTTTTGCCACGGCCAGATTACGACCACTAACCCTGTCACAGTTTATGGGTGGCAACTCTCGCCTTCCATTTCTATGGGGTGGGGGATTGGTGTTGCTCCCAAAGGGAGTCTTCGTTTCCAACATTCCCTTGCTAAATGCACTTCTTAATTCTTAAGCAGACAAAACATAGCACATCTTCACTTATTGTTACCAGCCGGTTCTGGGTGGTTGCCTTTGAAACCGAGTTACGCCCATATTTTCCCGGACGGGACTTGGCAATATTGACAAATAGGCCTCCAAATACTGCTCAGCTATTTTAGTCATTCCCCTAACGTTATTCGGGCTCTCCTATTTAACAGCAAGAGAGAACCCTAATGCGTATGTAGGTATAAACTGCTCCCGAATGAGTAAATCTTTCAGAGAAGGAAAATCCGCGTCGATTTCCTGTAACACAACCCAACGGTCAGAGTGCTCCGTACCGCAAACTGGAAAACACTTTCTCCTTTCCCCGGCTTGCATTCCCTGAACTTGGCCCGGGTTCCCACTTCGGTTAGCTGGTAACTATTTAAAACAGCTTTCTTTAGCTAACCGTAATCATGCGCCAGGTCTGGAGGCATACTTGCATTCACTTGCAAGGATTTTTCCATTAATATTGGGCTCAAATTTACTTCCCATGAGACCACGGGCCACCGATAAATTGATGAAACATTTTCAATTCCTTGAAAGTATGCATCGATGTCATCAGTAATCAATGAACGTCTAGGGAAAGCGGTACTACATGACACCCCATTCGCCACTGCCCCCCCCCCCCCCCCCCCTGCATGTAGTTAGATTCCAGCATCTGTGTCATAGCTCTTATCAACTCAACCTCCCTCTAGTTCTGCTCTTTCTCTCTCAATTTCAGCATGTCGTTCTGCCCTTTCACCCTCAATACCAGCGTGCCGTTTTACCCTTTCAGCTCTTTCACGCTCAACTTGACGTTTTTTCCATTTTATTCACAAACAAATTTCCTGAGTGTTTTTAACTAATCCCTATTGACAAATTTTCCAACAGCATCATAAAGACGTGTCGGGAGTCCAGGTTTAAATGTCGGGACGAATTGGGTTTACACCCCCCCCCCCCCCCCCCCCCATCTAATCGGTCATCTTCACAAGCCCCCCCCCCCCCCCCCCCCACCGGCGGCCCGTTGGGTTAAGCCTTAGAGCATTCGGTATAAACCAGGTACATCTGAACCGTATCTTTTACACGTCAGAAAGTAAATCTTAATACATGTAAAATTACCCGGAAGTATATACACATACATAATATTACAACGTTGCACTTATTTGTCTATTCCGTTATTTCTCGTACATAAAATTAGTCATGACCCTCAACATTGACAAATATGGATAAACGTCTCCCACAAACAATCTCATTGGTTACATTCAACGCGTTCTGATATAAACTATAGACGTTGTGTGATACATGTAGTCTTCATCCGTGAATTTGTTTGATCGTAGTTGCATTGATAAACATCAATTTGAATTGTGTGGGACAATATATTGCCAACCTTGTTGACTTATTCGAAAGGATTTTTTTTTCGCAGCGCTAATTTTAGTCAAAAATCGAATGCCGTATTAAGTGTGCTCGTTCAAGTGTTTCCTTTTAAATTTCAACGTAGAGAATTGAGACACTCAACTGGGTGTGGATCTTTTTCAGCGAAGGCGGGATTTGTATATCAAGGAAGACACTTAGGCCTACTCATAATAATCATAAAATATGACCACCGTCGACAAAGAAGGAATTAGAGCCGTTTATGATAATGTACGATCTGATAACACGGACACAAACTGGTAAATATGTTGTTTTTTGAATTTGTCAATGAATTTATTTGTTTATTGTGATTTTGTTGTGTCGGGATACACCCCCTTTCTTCTACAGTTGCAGGCTTATCTACGTGGCAGTTTATTTATTTATTTATTTCCTTACGTGGTAGTTTATTAATTTTTTACCTTATTAATTTATGTGTTTATTCGTTTATTTATTTGGGAACGCGATGGCTCGATCAGTGGTTAGAACAATGAACATGAAATCGAAAGTTCAACGATTCGATCCTGACCAGCGGTAGTTCAGCGATCCGAAAGTAGTGACTTCCCTTCTACGTTCAGATTCTTACCATTCAATCCTATAGAAAAAGTTCCTATCAAGTTTTTATGGGAATTGAAAACTTGAAATTAGGAATATATATCAAGCTTTTGCTCTTATTACCGGCTGCAATCGTACACGTATTTCCTTACATTTGTGCAAAGTTTATTGATCCAAACTATGTTTTATCCTTTAATTATCGTCATTTTTATACTCTTGAAACGTCAACGGATATTTCGATATCGGCCATGTTTTTGTATAAATATAAAACAGTAAAAACAATTACCCGGTAATGGCGCCGAATCGAATGGACCTTTCCATCGATGCGGAATTGGAAATTCGATCGCAATTGCGCAGAGGGGATTCATAACCTGCTCTGTGCGAATGCGATCGAGTTTGATAACTTCTTCTGCGCGAATGAGATCGAGATTCCGATTCCGCATCGATGAAAAGGTCTATTCGTTTCGGCGCCATTGCCAAGTCTTTGGTTTTACTGTTTTATATTTATACAAAAACATGGCCGATTTCGAAATATCCGTTGACGCTTCGAGAGTAGACGATAATTAAAGGATAAAACAAGTTTCGGTCAATAAACTTTGCACAAAAGTAAGGAAATACGTGTACTATCGTTTGCAGCCGGTAATAAGAGCGAAAGCTTGATATATATTCCTAATTTCGAGTTTTGAGTTCCCATAAAAACTTGATGGGAACTTTTTTCTATAGGATTGAATGGTAAGAATGTGAACGTAGAGGGGTAACCACTACGTTCGGATCGCAGAACTAGACCAGCGGTAGCTGCATTGTGTTCTTGGACATGACATCCAAACCCTTTTTCCCCTGTGGCTTCAATGTGGGACTGTGTACACTGCAAAAACGAAGTGTTTAACAATTAAACACCAAAATTCAACAGATAATAAACACTTACACACGTTTAATTTTTAAATGTGTTTAAATTTAAGCTGTTTATTATTAAAACATTATTTAAATACGTAGTGTTTATGTTTTAAACTGCAGCAGTGTTTATTACTTAAACAAAAATCGCGTTTAATAGATGCAACAGATAATAAATACTTTAACATGTTTAAATACTAATTTATAAACACATAAACATGTTTATTTATTTATATTTTAAATGCAAGTGTTTAATATTTTGAGAGATTGTATAAGCACGGGTGTTTAAAAGAAACCCCAAATATGATTTTTTGGAACATGCTAGTTTCGGTAAATGATCTGAGCCATTTTCCTGCTCGTCCAACACTATTAAGCAAGCAGTTAGCAAATGCTTACCAGAATAATTTGTCCATGCAACTGGTAATGTGACACCAAGACCTATCAATGGCCATTTTCTCTTGAAAACCCTGCAAGATGTTTGTTAAGAAATCCAGGGAAAACATGAATTTTTTTAAGCCTTTGATGGGTATCGCTATTAACTACCACAAAAGGGGTTAACGCTTGGTTTTTTGAATATCCTTATTTCTTACAAAAACGGCCCTCGGTGAATTCCACTTCCAACAAAGGAGATTATGTTTATTTCTCGGGTATACATTGGGTGCTGCACATGACCGAAAACAGCCCATTTCAACAAAATTACGATGCCTGGCAGACTGTAGAGGGTTAATAAACGCTCACCGGAATATTTTGTCCATGCAACTTATGATGTCACACAATGACCTGCGAGTAGTCAATTTTACTTGAAAACCTACAAGATGTTTTTCGAGAAATCAACAGAAAATGGGAATTTTAAGCTTTTAAGGGGTAGCTCTCTTTAGTCTGCCCAAAATTTGTTAAGACTTCGACTTTTGAATACCCTTACTACTTACAAAAATGTTTCCGTATAAATTGTGCTCTCGATAAAAGAAGGCACTTATCTTTGTGGCGTACCCATTGGATGCTGTTGGTATCCAGAAACAGCTCATTTTATCACAATTTTGACTTTTACCACCTTGTGGGGGTTAACAAATGCTCACCGGAGTATTCTGTCCATGCAACTTCTATTGTCACACCAAAATCAGCGCGTGGCCAATTGTTCTTGAAATGTACCAGACTCGTTTAGAGAAATCCACAGAAAACATGCATTTTTAAGCTTTTGAGGGGTTTTGAAGTTTAACCAGGCAAAAACGGGTTAAGGCTTGGTTTTTTGAATAGCCTTATTACTTACAAATATGATCCACGGGGAATGCCACTTCCAACAAAGGAAGGTATGACTACCTCTCGTATATCGTTTGGATGCTTTAGGGCCCCGAAAACAGCTCATTTCATCAAAATGTCGATGTTTGACAGCCTGTGGAGGGTTAACATATGCATTGCTAATATCTCTTGTATATGAATGGTCGTGTCTCAGACAGGTCTAACAATGGTGAATGTTTAAAAAAAAAGTCTTCAAGACGTGTTTCGAGAAAGTGCCTATAAACCCCAATTTTGACAGTTTTTTGCCAATTCTGGCGAAAAAAGGGTTAAATCGAAAATTCCGCTTTTGGTACAGTTTTAGATTTTGTGCTCTTCTATGCATGTGCAAAATTGTGTGAAAATCTGTTTGAAAATGGCTTCTGAATCATACGGACAAAATGTGTGAATAACCCCCCCCCCCCCCCCCCCACCCCCCCCCCCCCCCAAAAAAAAAAAAACAAACTAGACTTTATGATTCTGGAAAATCATGGCTTTTCCAGATGAGATTCTATGATTTTTCATGACCACAGACTGTCTCATGAATTGCTTTTAAGTGTCTCACTGAAGTTCCTTTATTGATGTCATGAGAAAGGCGAGTAAAGTAGTCTCAAATGACTCAGTTTGATAAAAATATGTTCAGGTAAAAACCATCATTAATGGTAGAGAGGGTTAATATCAATATCGTCGTCTGACAAGTTAATGACCGACAAAATGAGTTATCTTTGTTCGACACATACCCACTAAGTGCTGTGGCTATTTGAAAATGGTCCATTTTATCTCAAATGTATTCAAAATATTGATGTCTAGCAGCTTGTAGAGGGTTAACAAGTGCTAACAGGAATATTTTTCCATGCAACTTGTAATGTCACATGAAGAAATGCGAATGGCCATTTTTTCTTTGAAACTACAAAATGTTTTCAGAGAAATCCAGGGAGAACATGAATTTTAAGCTTTTGATGGGTATGATTATTTATCCAGCCCAAAACGGGTTAAGGGTTGTCTCATTACTTAAAAAATAATTCTCAGTGTATTCTACTTCCACTTATGTTGATCTCTACTCTGAACTTTGGGGAATGTGTGTATGCAAACACAGTCCATTTTATCGAAAGTTTGGTGTTTGAGAAACTGCATAGGGTTAACAAATGCTTACTGGAATATTTTGTACATGCAACTTGTAATATCACAATAAGATCTGAGAATGGCCATTTTTTTCATGAAAATCTACGAGATGTTTTTAGAGAAATCCTTGTATAACATGAATTTTTAACCTTTTGAGGGGTATCGCTCTGTAACCAGCCATAAACGGGTTAATGCTTGGTTTTGTGAATATCTTCATTACTTACAAAAATGATCGACAGTGAATTTCACTTCCAATGAAGGAGGTTATGTTTGTCTCGCAGGTACACATTTGGTGTTATGGGTGCCCAAGAACAGCCCATTTTCTCAAAATGTCTATGCTTGGCAGTCTCTGGAGGGTTAACAAACGCTTACCAAAATATTTTGTCCCTGCAACTTGTAATGTCACTCCAAGACCTGCGAGTGGTCAATTTTTCTTGAATTTGTTTTTTGAGAAATCCACAGAAAACTGGAATTTTAAGATTTTAAGGGGTATATCTCCTTAACTAGTCAAAAATGGGTTAAGACCTCGATTTCTGAATACCCTTACTACTTACAAAAATGTTTCCCTGTCAGTTTTGCATCCAGTAAAAGAAGTTATGTTTCTCTGTGGCATTCCCATTTGAGGTTGTTGGTGTCCAAAAACAGACTATTTTTTCAATATTTTGACATTTAGCAGCGTATGGAAGGTTAACAAATGCTTACCGGATAATTTATCCATGCAACTGGTAATGTAACACCAAGACCTATCAATAGTCATTTTCTTTTGAAAACCCTGCATGATGTTTGTAAAGAAATCCAGGGAAAACGTGAATGTTTCAAGTTTTTGATGGGTATCACTATTAACCACCACAAAAGGGGTTAACGCTTCGTTTTTTGAATACCCTTATTACTTACTGAAATGGTTCTCGGTGAAATCCACTTCCAACAAAGGAGATTATGTTTATTTCCCTGGTATACATTGGGTGCTGTGCGTGTACAAAAACAGCCCATTTCAACAAAATTACGATGCTTGGCAGCCTGTAGAGGGTTAATAGACGCTAACCGGCATATTTTGTCCATGCAACTTGTAATGTCACATAAGGACCTGCAAGTAGTCATTTTTTCTTGAAAGCCCACAAGATGTTTTTAGAGAAATCCACGGAAAATGGGAATTTTAAGATTTTAAGGGGTCTCTCTCTTTAGCCTGCCCAAAATGGGTTAAGACTTCGACTTTTGAATACCCTTACTGTTCACAAAAATGTTTCCGTACAGATTGTGCGCCCTATAAAAGAAGGCAGTTTTCTTTGTGGCGTTCCCATTGGGTGCTATTGGCGTCCAAAAACAGGTCATTTTTTCACAATTTTGACGTTTAGCAATCCGTGGAGGGTTAACAAATGCTCACCGGAGTATTTTGTCCATGCGACTTCTATTGTCACACCAAGACCTGGGAGTGACAAATTTTTCTTGAAAATCTACAAGACCCGTTTAGAAAAATCCATGGAAAACATGAATTTTTTAGCTTTATGGGGATGTTGCTGTTTAACCAGCCCAAAACTGGTTAACGCTTAGCTTTCTGAACACACTTATTACTTACAAAAATGATCGAATTGAATTCCACTTCCAATAAAGGAAGATTTGTTTATCTCTCGTGTTTCGTTTGGATGCTGTTGGGGCCAAAACCGTCCTATTTCATCTAAATTTCGATGTTTGGCAGCCTGTGGAGGGTTACCATATGCATCGCCCAATATGTCATGTGTATCAATGGTCGTGCCACAGGCAGGTCTAGCAATGATGAATGTTTAAAAAAAATCTACAAGACCTGTTTCAAGAAAGTGCCGATAAACCTCAATTTTTGCAGTTTTTTGCCAATTCTGACAAAATAGTGGTTAAATCGAAAATTCCGCTTCGGTACATTTTTAGATTTTGTGCAAAATTTTGTGCAGATCGGCTTCTGAATCGTACGGACAAAATGTGTGGGGGGAAAAAAACAAAACAAAACTAGACTTTATGATTCTGGAGAATCATGGCTTTTCCCGATGAGATTCCATGATTTTTCATGACCCCACAGTGTCTGATGAATTGTTTTTAACTGTCTCACTGAAGTTCCTTCATTGATGTTATGAGAAGGGTGAGAATAGTAGTCTCAAATGACTCAGTTTGATAAAAAAAATTGTTTAGGTAAAAACCACCATTAGCGATGGAGTGGGTTAATGTCAATATCGTTGTCCAACAAGTTAATGACCGACAAAAGGAGTTATGTTTGTTTGACACATACCCACGGAGTGCTGTGGCTATTTGAAAATGGCCCATTTTATCTCAAATGTATCCAAACTATTGATGTCTGGCTGTTTGTAGAGGGTTAACAGGTGCTAACAGGAATATTTATTCATGCAACTTGTAATGTCACACCAAGAACTGTGAATGGCCATTTTTTCTTTAAAATCTACAAGATGTTTTCAGAGAAATCCAGGGAGACCATGAATTTTAAGCTATTGATGGGTATGATTGTTTATCCAGTCCAAAACGGGTTAAGTGTTGATTTTTGAGTACTCTTATTACTTCCAAAAATAATTCTCATTGAATTCACTTTCCACTTATTTTGATCTCTCCTCTCAACTTCGGGTGCCGTGGGTACGCAAACACAACCCATTTTATCAACATTTTGATGTTTGAGAACCTGCATAGGGTTAACAAATGCTTCCAGGAATATTTTGTACATGAAATTTGTAATATCACACTAAGATCTGAGCATGGTAATTTTTTCTTGAAAATCTATGAGATGTTTTTAGAGAAATCCTCGGATAACACAAATTTTTAACCTTTTGAGGGGTATCGCTCTGTAACCAGCCATAAACGGGTTAATGCTTGGTTTTGTGAATACCTTCATTACATACAAAAATGATCGTCTGTGAATTCCACTTCCAATGAAGGAGGTTATGTTTATCTCGCAGGTACACATTTGGTGTTATGGTTGCCCAAGAAGAGCCCATTTTCTCCAAATGTCTATGCTTGGCAGTCTCTGGAGGGTTAACAAATGCTTACCGAAATATTTTGTCCATGCAACTTGAACTGTCACTCCAAGACCTGCGAATGTTCAATTTTTCTTGAATTTTTTTTTTTTTGAGAAATCCACAGAAAACTGGAATTTTAAGCTTTTAAGGGGTATATCTCCTTAACTAGTCAAAAATGGGTTAAGATCTCGATTTTTGAATGCACTTACTACTTACAAAAATGTTTCCCTGTCAGTTTTGCGTCCGGTAAAAGAAGTTATGCTTCTCTGTTGCATTCCCATTTGATGTTGTTGGTGTCCAAAAACAGACTATTTTTTTCAAAATTTTGACATTTAGCAGCCCATGGAGGGTTAACAAATGCTTCCTGGAATAATTTATCCAATCAGCTGGTAATGTGACACCAAGACCTACCAGTGGCCATTTTCTCTTGAAAACCCTACCAGATGTTTGTAAAGAAATCCTGGGAAAACATAAATTTTGAAGCTTTTGACGGGTATCACTATTGACAACCACAACAGGGGTTAACGCTTGGTTTTTTTGAATACCCTTATTACTTACAAAAATGGTCCTGGGTTCCACTTCCAGCAAAGGAGATTATGTTTATTTCTGAGGTACATATTGGGTGCTGTGCGTGTCCGAAAACAGCCCATTTCAACAAAATTTCGATGCTTGGCAGCCTCTAGAGGGTTAATAAACGCTCACTGCAATATTTTGTCCATGCAACTTGTAATGTCACACAAAGACCTGCGAGTAATCAATTTTTCTTGAAAACCTACAGGATGTTTTTAGAGAAATCCTCAGAAAATGGGAATTTTAAGATTTTAAGTGGTCTCTCTCTTTAGCCTGCCTGGCCAAAATGGGTTAAGACTTCGACTTTTGAATACCCTTACTACTTACAAAAATGTTTGCGTACAGATTGTGCAGTCGATAAAAGAAGGCACTTTTCTTTGTGGCTTACCCATTGGGTGCTATTGGGGTCCAAAAACAGCCCATTTTATATCAATTTTGACTTTTAGCGGCCCGTGGAGGGTTAAAAAGCTCACCGCAGCATTTTGTCCATGCAACTTCTATTGACATACCAAGGCCTGGGAGTGACAAATTTTTCTTGAAAATCTACAACACTCGTTTAGAGAAATCCACGGAAAACGTGAATTTTTTAGCTTTATGGGGGGATTGCTGTTTAACCAACCCAAAACGGGTTATAGCCCAAGAACATTAGGTTTCACTAGGGAAAAAAATCAGAGAAAGCTGATTTTTTCAAGGAATGTCGAGTACATGTCACTGAACGATTAGACAAAAGTCCCCTAAAATCCCAGTTGAGCTTTTTTTTCTACAGCCTTTTTTTCGAAAACGCGTTTGAAAAAAATCAAAAAAAATCGCACGAACTTTGTAACCTCGAATTGATCCAACTGTATTTTTTGTTTACGCGTATTTCGAGCTACATAATGTCTAATATACATTTACCTAGAGGAAAATGTGCATTCTGTGACAATTTCTGCGAAAAATTATTGAAAATTCACAAAAAAGTATCGGATTTACGCAAAAAATGACGATTTTCCTAACGGATTTGCCCAAAGGGTCGTAGTACAGAACGGGATGTTAGTTGGACAGACGATAAAAAATCCACCACCATTTGAAGACTTTTATCATTGCTTACAAAATAGACATTATGGAAGACCCCCTCTGCTTCTGGCCGAGTTCCCCTTTTGGCATAAAATTCGTCAGCATGAGAACTCAACTATTTTCGGGCTTGGGACCGAACAGACACGTCTGTGTCTGGCAGCATTAGATCAATAAATAATATTTACAGAATGTACAAAAATCAATAAATAATATTTACAAAACGTACAAATCAATCAACATGGATTAAGTTACATTGACTATTATCAACGCTATATACAGAAATGACATGACCTATGTACATATTATTCATCGAACTCAGAAATTTCCGACAGGACAGTGTTTCTGTGGTTGTTACAAGAATCCGAACTGCAATTACACAAACCTGAGCAAGAGAGTCCTGCCTTCTTACACCCACACCTTTTTGTACAAGCACTCTTGCAACCACAAATGATCAGATTCAGTAGGTTATCGGGGGCACATGGCTTTGTGGCTGCAGTCGGTACAAGAAGTTCATTGTCTAGCGACCACCCCCAATCCGTCGGAGGAAGCGAAGTGCCCAGCAATTGTTGGACCTGGAGATAACATCTGTAGACATGTTGTTGTGCAGCATCGCTGCTTGGTGGGAGTGAGGCTAGGTCGATGGGTTTATTCAGTTCAGATTTTGCTACATAACGCTTGTAAGTGACATATCTATATTGGTCGAGATAGGAAACAGTTTTACTCCCGTATAAGATCAGGAGAAGTTGTTCCCCGGCAGCGGCTACTGCACTTGGTGTACTGTCATCCGCCAAAATTGTGTTGACATACTGTTGTGAGTCGCTAGTAACATCGGAGACAATTGTACTGAATACTTTCTTCTTACCAACTCGAAAGAGTGCAGAAGTAGTGGCACAACCACTTATAGAATGTGCTACAAGGAGGTTGCTTCTATGGTCACCCATTTTGGTTGCTATTTCACTAACTGAAACTAGTAAGTTTGGGGTAATGGAATACATCATGTGAATATTACATCCCGGTTGAACTCGAGAGGTAAGAATGACTAACAAGTCTGTGTCTGTTCCCACAACGACAACATTGTTGTCATCTTGAGCGATGTCAAGTGCAGTTTCGGCTATCAGTACATCAGCATCAGCCTCGGCCTGCTTGGACTGAATATTGATAGCAGATAGCTCCTGCATTAGAAGATCGATCAGTTGGGTTTTGTTCTTGGCATTTGCAAGGAAATCGGATTGGGGTGTGGTGGCTGGTAACTCGGATGAGATATTGATATCAATGGAATACAGGTCTTTAGATCTACGGGCTTGTTCCATGCCCTTTGTCGACATTGTACAAGCATAACCATCAAAAACAACCACGACGTTCGCCCCAAAATGTCTCACTAGATAATTGGAATATGATGTACATATGTCCTTATATGACGACTGTTTAGGCCATACAACTGCCCTCAATAAAAATCCACCATCTACAACAAACAGAGAATGTTCTGGGATTTTAGTTTGCTCGGAACCGTATGTTTTGAGGATCTTACCGAGCGTGCTTTTCTGTGTCTTCCTCATTCCAGCAGAATCAAACAATGCTGGTGGTTTCGGGGCGAGTTCATATTTGAGATACTCTTCCATCTCTGCTTGTGACTGAATAACACATGTGATGCGGTTGAACAGAATTGTGGGGTCAATCACTACCTTACTTCCACGGACTTTGATGCTATTTGCCATCGATGCGAAAGACTTCACAGTGTCAACACGTCGTAGTTTGATGCTGTTGAACCTTTTGCTTACAACATTCGATACGCAACATTCACCAATTTTGCAAACTTGGTCACAGTTCACAGTTTCGCCGGCCACAAGCCCGGTCGCTATAGAGACTAATTGTAGTGGATCTCTATTCTGAAAGGGGGAATGCACTCTGAGCCAGTTCAATAATTTGGTGATATCATTGGCATCAGTCAATTGTGAACTTTGACGGAGATCCCGATGTTGTTCGCCACGACCAGTGTGAACATGAACAAACTTTTCGAGAGCATTACATATCGGAAGGCAAAGAGGTAGTCCATGTACCCATTTCGCAACAGTGCTATCGGTTATTCCCCTGCCATGTGTGAGACCACCAGGGAGCTTGTACATTCTCATTAAACACTGCTCTATGGTCTGATCAGAATATATCCCGTCCCAGAATTTATCTGAGCGCCTTATGGTAAAGTGACCTTTCTCAGTGAACAACTTCAAATCATCCTGTTGCATTATTTCTGTTAGCTCATTCATCTGCTGCAAATAGAGATGAGAACTTTTTGCGTATGCAAAATGACCACCTGCGTAAAATACTGGAATCATATTGCGAACACAATATGTGTGGAGTTCCCAGTCGCCTGTGCGCTCTGCTCTCAAGAACAACTGGAGAAGACCTATTTGCTCGTAGTATTGTACCCAAAGCTTTCCTGTGCGTCCTACGGACGCATTCTGGAGCAGTTCGTGTAATTTTGACAGTAGATGGTTGACACTTTCTTGATTGACAGCGTCAGCTGTTGTACAGTCACCTCTGGCAAGTCCACAGAATATTTCATTGACTTCTGTGCAGTCTATGTTATCTAGTGTTCGGCTTTCTTCAAACACAAGTTTTGTAATGGCAATTTGTGTTAGCAAATGGGCACGAACTGCTCTTGAATATGCATGACCACTGATCAAATGATGGATTGACCCACCAGCATAAACAGTCCCCCAAAGTTCATCCAAGCCGCTACCAGCCATGATCGAACCAATTGCCCCTAAATATGACATAATCATATGGAAGCCGCCGAGTCTAACGAAAACTTTTGTCAACTTATCTGACGAAGACACAATCTCCACTGCTTTGATATAAAGTGGTTGGTCAAACGTCACTGGGACAAACGTTCAGTCCCTGTTTCTCACATTCAGTTTGCATCTTGAGTGTAGGCGAACACCACATTTTGTGATTTAATCGAACATGGAAATTGAAACAATGATGCTATAATACGGTATTTGAATGAGAAAAGTCGATGCTATGTGTGAATTTGAGTTTAGGGGGTATGGTTAATATTTCACACGTTTCACCAGTTCATTATGGAATAAATGACTATTGTTATATATCATTATAAAGCCACTGCTTTTCTGCAATTTTTGATATATAATTTAACTCCCAAAGTAGTCGTAGATTTGATTTAATGGACGTTGTGTACCATTGTGTGTATGAAAACAATAAATTTTTTTTCGTAATTTTGTACATTTTCGTGAATATTTCACCATTGAGTGTGAGGATTGGTACAAAGTTGGCATTTTCTGTTGGGGATATGTATTCTCAATATAATTCAGTACGATATTTATGATTCACCCTACTAAGGCGAATAAGAATGAGAAATATGGAGCTGGGTCGAATTTTTTAAATTTTTTTTTTTCATCAAAAAAAACGCTATAACTAAAAAAGCTCAACTCGGATTCGCGGGGACTTTTCACACTTTATCCGCAATGTGTGTCCCGGAAACATATAAAAAAATCAGCTTTCTCCGATTTTTTTCCTTACTTTCTCATTTTTATGTCTAATGTGTCTGGACTATACGTTATACAAGAGGTGATGCAGTATGCCTTCAAAATGAGCTGCGTTTTCAAGATCAAGTGGGTAGATCCAGCTAAGAGAAGACCAGCAACAGAAAACTAAAAAGAAATGTTTGGTATTTCACACTCACTGCATAATTTTGACGACGCAAAACGGTTGGCTTTCCCGCGACTGAGTGATCACATAGCCTGGCCCACCCTTGGAATGTAGGCTGACCACTATGTGAGAAATTAGGCTTTGTTTGTTTTTCACATTCACTGCGCATACTACAAAGATTCACGAGGCATTGTTTGGTCAGCCATCACAGGACTATTTTCAAGTGTTAAGTTCCCCAATGAAGTAGCCTTTTTGTGCAGAAATATATGATCTTAAACACCAATAAATAAATAAATAAATAAATAAATAAATAAATAAATAAATAAATAAAATCCCTAGCCCCCCTCCAGCGAGTTCGCTCCCCGTGGGGATCTCGGGAAGTGAAGCAGTGCTTGTTCACTGTGGTAAACTAGTCCCGTTTCGCTGGTAGAATAGGACCCAGTAGCTGATGCTTGGGGTTGAAGTCCTTTAAAATGGGCAACATGGGTATAAATGATAGTCTGAACTTGAATATGTCTGTGTTACGGTCATGAATAACCATGGTCAGAACATATGAGCTGAAAGTCGATAAATAAATAAATAAATAAATAAATAAATAAATAAATAAATAAATAAATAAATAAATAAATAAATAAATAAATAAATAAATAAATAAAGGGCGTACCCAAGCACAATGAACTTGCAATCAAAACGTTGTGGGTTTGATGCCTGGTCGGGGCAAATTGCGTTGTGTCACCCAGAACCGCCGATATCCATATTTAAAGGGCGTTATTGAAAAAGCTCGAAGATATTTCAGACTTTGTGAGCCTTATTTAAGTTAGTTTTTTTTTTAAAGTTTTTGTCGTTTTGTTGGATAGAGTGCTCATAATGTAGCTCCGTCCACGGGACACATTAACCCATAACCTAACGCTAGTAGCAGACGATACTCGCGAAAAAAAATTCTCGTGTAACTAAAAATTTTCATTTTTTGCTTCCAAAATACAGGGTATGATCCCTCATTGGAATGAGCGTAACGGACTCGTTCGAATGAGGGGTCATAACCATTGTTACTATCTGCCCCAAGGAAGGGACAAACTGACCTGGGGGGGGGGGGGGCAATGATTAAAACGATAGCTAAGTTGTTATAACAAGATAGCTAAGTTGTTATAACAAGTTAGCTAAGTTGTTATAAGTTACTAAGTTGTTATAACAAGTTATCTAAGTAGTTATAACAAGTTAGCTACGTTGTTATAACAAGTTAAGTTAAGTTGTTATAACAAATTAGCTATGTTGTTATAACAACTTAGCTAAGTTGTTATAACAAGTTACTAAGTTGTTATAACAATATAGCTAAGTTGTTATAACAAGTTAACTAAGTTGTTATAACAAGTTAAGCTAAGTTGTTATAACAAGTTAAGCTATTTTGTTATAACAAGTTAGCTAAGTTGTTATAACAAGTTACTAGGTTGTTATAACAAGTTAGTTAACTCGTTATAACAACTTAGAACAGGTAAAAAAAATACATCTACTGGCGTCAGCAAGCTGCCGTAGAAGAGACAATGGAAATGGTTCTAACTTATATTCTGTAACTGGTGACTTTAAGTGATGCGAGTATTGGGCTTCGAGTGTAGGGCCCAAGACGTGAGACAAGCAAACAAAAAAACTGTTTTCAGCCCCTTAGATTGGCTCGGAAAAAAGTAACACTGGGCCGCGTATACGTGTAAGTAATGGAAAATGTGGGCAAGGGGAGGGGCGTCAAAGTCTTTGCTTATATCCTCTGGAACCAAGTATCGGGTGCCTCTGGAAACCAGAAACAAGGAAACGCTCAAATGCAAGTGCCCACCGCCACTTTTCCGACAGTCATTTCTTCGTCACTCATATATATACCACTTTCATCTCATTTCGGACTACTATACATTAATTACTTCATTCATTAATTATTATTCCCTCCATATTTGACGTCCTGGGGCAAATGGTCTATTTGGCCTATAAAGACCTACAAAATAATCAATCAATTTTTATATTCATATTATGAACATAACAATTGATTGATTAGTTAGTAGTTGTAACAAACAACCCAATTACCTCCAAGGAATCTGAAACTTTCCAGCAAACGTACAAATCACGGAAAATTCTTATGAATTAACTCATCGCACCACACCACAGAGATAAAAAGTAGTCAAACATTCCATATATTTGATCATTCACCTATTTCTTGGTCCACGGAAACTGTTTCCTATTTCAGATGTCAGTTTTGCATCTCCTGCAACCCCTTATAACAGCCGAAGTGTTCTCTAAGAATTTGTGACAACCACTCCCATCTTTGACTTTGGGGACCCCCCTCCCCCCCCCCCCCCCACCACCCTGCTCATCGCTATGTAAGTCTCTCCTCGGCAGGATTTTCCTATATGTGGCAACGACGTTTAATTTGAAAGCGTGCGTGAATAAGTATGTACGTAATATTCACATGTATTGAATATTCGTCTTCAGATTAAATATCGCAATAAAAGCTTCTCTTCACAGGGAAAAAATAATCTTCTTCTTTACAAGAAAAAATAGCGCAAAGATGCAGTTTCAGTTATAAAAAAGAGCCCGCTAAAAAGCAAAATTGCAAAAATGTCATTATTATGGTTTTGCTTCAGGTGCGTCTTTTTTAATGATAGAAATCGACAACTTCGCGTATCTTTACCATTTCGACATGATAGAAGTCCACAACTTTGGTTTCCCCCAAAGGACCAGCACCTCAACATCAAAGAATAGCACAGGGAATCCGGTCTGTTAGAAATGTTATGTTATCAAAATTACAAAGAATTAACCTATGAAACTTTGGGCACAGAGTTCCGTTTCGTCGATCGGAAAATCTTTGATCTTAGTCCCTGCCAATTCACACCCTTCTCGTCTGAATTAAAAAGGGTGAATCTGAAATGAAATTGCCAAAACATAGTATCGTCAAAACCTTTTGTAACGCTTGCAAAATACCAAGGTTGATTAATTTTGTTTAAACACTTAAACAGCTGGACTTATAGAGTGCTAGACAGTGTCACGGGGAGAACTATCGGACAGAGACGAGTCACTGTCAAACTGTTTAAGTTACTAATCCCACTGAAGTAAGGTTAGCATTGGTTTAATTTGCGGACACGCTCAATGAGCGGCATGCCTTATCACACAACGACATACTTGAATATAAAATACACAATATGTAATCACAAACAGAACCCCACAAAAACTTATAAAAACGACCTGACACCCCACCCACATATCCCCATAATACTAGCTGAAAGACGAACGGACAGACCGAATATATACCTGTCATGGTAATCTCAACAAAGCGAGCTCAACCTAAAATAAAAAGATGAAGATGAAAATCTGATCATTTCGTGCGGACATGTGAAGTGAAATGAAATGGTTTGTTCCAAATTTTCAAAGTCTAACAGTTTTTGAAAATGTTACTACAAAAGTGGTAAAAAACTTCCTACAAAAGTGGTGACTTTGTTTTTTATGACAAAAGTGGGCGATGGTTACTACAAAAGTGGAGACCTCATTTTACTACAAAAGTGGGCAACGTTACTACAAAAGTGGTGAGCTACCTCAAAAGTGGACGTTTTCTACTACAAAAGTGGTGAGCTATTACAAAAGTGGACAATTACTACAAAAGCGGGCATCACAGCTTTTCCCCTCTGGAAAAGAGTATTGTTATTCTACGGATTATTAGGCTTTTCCCTCTGGAAAAGACTATTGTTTTTCTACGGATTATTACTTTTTTTTAGACTTTTCCCTCTGGAGAAGACTCTTGTTATTCTACGGATTATTTTTTTTTTCCACACATTTTGTCCGCACGATTCAGAAGCCATTTTTGAACCGATTTTCACAACATTTTGCACACGGATAGAGGGGCACGAAGTCTAAAAATGTACCAAAGCGGAATTTTCGATCTAACCCATATTTCGCCAGAATTGGCAAAAAACTGTCAAAATTGGGGTTTATCGGCACTTTCTCGAAACACGTCTTGTAGATTTTTTTAAACATTCATCATTGCTAGACCTGCGTGTGACACGACCGTGGATGCATGAAACATATTAGGCAATGCATATGGTAACCCTCCACAGACTGCCAAACATCGAAATTTTGATGAAATGGGCTGTTTTTAGGCCCCCACAACACCCAAACGATACAAGAGAGATAAACACAACTTCATTTATTGGAAGTGGAAATCACAGAGGATCATTTTTTGTGAGTAATAAGGGTGTTCAAAAAACCAAGCGTTAACCCGTTTTGGGGTGGTTAAACAACAATGCCCCCAAAAGGCTCAAAAATCATGTTTTTCGTGGATTTCTCTAAACGAGTCGTGTACATTTTCAAGAGAAATTGGTCACTCCCAGGTCTTGGTGTAACATTACAAGTTGCATGGACAAAATATTCCGGTCAGCATTAGTTAACCCGCCCCAGGTTGCTAAACGTAAAAATGTGATAAAATGGGCTATTTTCGGACACCAACATCACCCAATGGGTATTGCACAGAGAAAAGTACCTTCTTTTATCTGATGCAAAATTGACAGATTTTTGTAAGTGGTAAGGGTATTCAAAAGTCGAAGTCTCAACCCATTTTAGACTGGTTAAAGAGAGATACCCATTACAATCTTGAAATACCCATTTTCTGTGGATTTCTCTAAAAGCATCTTGTAGGTTTTCAAGAAAAATAGGCTATTCGCAGGTCTTGGTGTGACATTACAAGTTGCATGGACAAAATATTCCTGTGAGCATTTATTAACCCTCTACAGGCTGCCAAGCATCGTAATTTTAAGAAAATGGGCCGTTTTGGGGCACCCACAGCACCCACTGTGTACCTGAGATATAAACATAATCTCCTTTGTTGGAAGTGAAATTCACCGAGGACCATTTTTGTAAGTAAGAAGGTTATTCAAAAAACCAAATGTTAACCCGTTTTGGGGTGGTTTAAGAGTGATTCCCTCAAATGCTTAAATAATCATGTTTTACGTGGATTTCTCTGAAAATGTCAAGTAGATTTTCAAGAAAAACTGGTCCTCCGCAGATCTTGGTGTGACATTATAAACTGCAAGGACAAAATATTTGGATAATGGTTCTTAAATATCAACACTTTGATAAAATAGGCTGTTTTCAGCCCGCCCCCCCCCCCCCCCCCCCACAGCACCCGAAAAATCACCTAGGATAATTTATATTAAAAAAACCAAGCCTTAACCCGTTTTGGGCTGGTTAAACAGCGATACCCATCAAAGGCTTAAAAATTCATGTTTTCCCTGGATTTCTTTAAAAACATCTTATAGATTTCAAGAAAAAATTGTCATTCATAGGTCTTAGTGTGCTACTACAAGTTGCATGGACGAAATATTCCGGTGAGCATTTGTTAGCTTTCCGCCAGCTGCTAAACATCAAAAGCTTGATAAAATGGGCTGCTTTGAGACACCAACAGAACCCAATGGGTATGTAAAGGCTAAACAAAACTTCTTTTACTGCGCGTAGAATTTACAGAGGATCAGTTTTGTATGTAGTAAGGGTATTTAAAAGAATGAAGCTTAACCCACTTTGGACTGGATAAGGAGAGATGCCCCTTAGAAGCATAAAATTCACATTTTCCGTGGAGTTCGCCAATTGCTTGTTGGCGATTTTCAAGAACAATTGGACATTGGCAGGTCTTGGTGTGGCATTACAAGTTGTATGGATAGAATATTCCGCTAATCGTTTGCTAACCCCTGTTAAACGTCATACTTTTGATAAAATTGGCTGTTTTCGGGCTCCAAATGCGTATGTAATAGATAAACATATCCTTCTTTATCAGAATCGAAATTCACGGGGGATAATGTTTGAAAGTATTAAGAGTATTCAAAAAACCAAGCCTTAAGCTGTTTTTGCAGGATTAAAGACAGACAGCCCATGCCTACATTACGTGTAAAATCGACACCCCCACTAAATCTACTGCGAGGTGGGGTGTCAGACCCGACCACCTGACCTCATTAGATAAGACTCCTTCGTCGCATTTAGCAGCATGGATTTCCCCAAGAGGCAAAGATAAAAAATACGTCCTCGGAAAATAATGCCAAATATTTTATTTAGTGTGTATTTTGTCCGTATACAAAATTTCTCAACCACATTTTCCTAAAAATGATTCAATGATACGATTGGACATATTTCTCTCATAAAACGTGAAAAAAGACTTGATTTATTAGGCTTTACCAAACCCAGTTTGGGAAAGACTCTTGTTATTCTTCTTTTTCAAAATGTTTCTTCTCTATTTTTAGGCTTTCCCAAACCCAGTTTGGGAAAGACTCTTGTTATTCTTCTTTTTCAAAATTCTTCTTCTCTATTTTTGTTTTTTTCTTTTTTTTTTTGTTCTCTCTGAATTTTGTCTGTTGAACTGCTCGAAAACAAGATGTACGAGTTTGACCAAATTTGGCACACTTATGTAATGTCATAAAATCTAGTGAAATGCGGTATCGTCATATCTGTGAAAACGCGTGTTTTCAAAATATTCTGCCAAAACCTTCAAAATTTCACCATTTTTCGAATGTCTCAAAATTGTTTACAGTTCTTTAGCTCAAATTTTTCACACATTTAGAGCATAATATGATACACCACAATCACTACTCAGATCTTTCAACTTTAACCCCCACTGGCCTAAAATGACATGAATATAGAATTTTTCTTCAAAATTGACCAACTTCAAGGGCAAATTCCTCTAATAACAAGATTGTTGTAACAATTATTTTGGTTTGGATAGATGCAACAATGATTGCGGAAGAAAGTTACTGTTTACTTTTTAATCTCAGATTTAATCCTCAAGCACAATGAGGGCGAGAATAAGAGAACCGTTTGAAAATGCCAAAATTAGCCAACTTTGGTTGCTTTTTCCATCCTTTTGGAAAAGGGTCAATTTCAAACACTTTTCGTGTACGTATTCACAATTGACTACCGAACATATTTGCTGTTGTAAGTTTGGTTGTAAAGTTTAACCCTATCCCATTCTGATTGCATAAAAGTAAGTACCGTCCAAAAAAACTCCAATTTTTTCAGAATTTGGTAAGTTTAGGTGACGATTTACTCCATTTTTAATTGCTTGAGCTCTGAATATTTCTATAGCTGCTTGCAGCAGTCAAAGTATGACAAATTTTGTTCTATATGTTATTACTAAAAGTTTAACCCTTGGCAGATTTGAGACTTCCCATAAGGGTACTGTCGGAATATTTGTTAATTTCGCCAACTTCAAGAGCATTTTTTTCTAATTACAAGGTAGTTGTAATAATTATTTTGGTATGGCTAGACGCAACATTGATTGTGGAAGAAAGTTACTGTTTACTTCTTAATCTCAGATTTAACCCTCTAGCACAATGAGGTCGAGAATAAAAGTACCGTTTGAAAATGCCAAAATTAGCCATTTTTGGTTGCCTTTTCTATCATTTTGGAAAAGGTTAATTTCAAACACTTTTCATGTACGTATTCACAATTGACTATCGAGCATAGTTGCAGTTGTTAGTTTGGTTGTAAAATTTAACCCTATCCCATTCTGGTTGCATAAAAGTAGGTACCGTCCAAAATATTTCCAATTTGTTTCAGAATTTGATAAATTTAGGTGGCGATTTACTCCATTTTTAATTGTTTGAGCTCTGAATGTTTTCAATAGCTGCTTGCAGCAGTCAAAGTATGACAAATTTTGTTCTATATGTTATTATTAAAAGTTTAACCCTTGGCAGATTTGAGACTTCCCATAAGGGTACTATCAGAATAATTGTTATTTTCGCCAACATTTACATGCACTTTCTCAGCACTGGAACCATATTGTCTCAAAACCTTTTCCATGAGAGGATTGGGCTTTTATCCAAGAACAATTTTGCTGTTATATATTTTATTCAAAGTTTTAACCTTCATCCAGTTTTCGGGCCTTGAATTTGAGTGACCTAAAATTCTTCATAAAATTGGCTAATTTGGAGCTCACTTTTCTTCCATTTTCGAAAGGAATATCGAAAAATGATTTACATGTTCGTATTTACAATTGCCTACCGAGTAAATTTGCTGTTGTAAGTTTGGTTGTAAAGTTTAACCCTATGCTCATTCTGTTTGCATAAAGATAGGTGCAGTCCAAAAAAACTCTCGTTTTCAGAATTTGGTAAGTTTAAGTGACGATTTACTCCATTCCTGATTGATTGAGCGCTGAACGTTTTCTATGGCTGTATGCAGCAGTCATAGTATGACAACTTTTGTTTTATATGTCATTATTAAAAGTTTAACCGTTGGCAGAGTCGAGACTGCCCATATGGGTATGGTCGGAATAATTTAAATTTTAATGAAATCACTGAATATTGATAAGCGTGCAGTGGTAGTTTGGAATAGGCTATCCGAAAATGCTTTCGAAATTCGGATTCACAGTTCAATTCCCAAGAATATTTTCTGTTATAAGGTTGCTGTAAAGTTTAATGCAAAGAATATTTAGGCTTTCCCAAACCCAATTTGGGAAAGGGGAAAGACTATTGTTATTCTTCTTTTTCAAAATTTTTCTTCTCCATTTTTGTTTTTTTTTAAATTTTTTTTAAAAATTTTTTCTTTTTTTTTCTTTTTTTTTTCCTCCCTGAGTTTTGTTTGTTGAACAGCTCGAAAACAAGCTGTACGACTTTGACCAAATTTGGCACACTTATGTTATGTCATAAAATCTAGTGAAATGCGGTATCGTCATATCTATGAAAACGCATGTTTTCAAAATATTCTGCCAAAACCTTCGAAATTTCACCATTTTTCGAATGTCTCAAAATTGTTTACAGTTATTTAGCTCAAAATTTCCACACACTTAGAGCATAATATGATACACCACAATCACCACTCAGATCTTTCAACTTTAACCCCCACTGGCCAAAAATGACATGAATATAGAATTTTTCTTAAAAATTGACCAACTTCAAGGGCAAATTTCTCTAATAACAAGGTTGTTGTAACAATTATTTTGTTTTGGATAGATGTAACAATGATCACGGAAGAAAGTTACTGTTTAGTTTTTAATCTCAGATTTAACCCTCTAGCACAATGAGACCGAGAATAAGACGATTTACTCCATTTTTAATTGCTTGAGCTCTGAATGTTTTCTATAGCTGCTTGCAGCAGTCAAAGTATGACAAATTTTGTTCTATATGTTAATATTAAAAGTTTAACCCTTGGCAGATTTGAGACTTCCCATAAGGGTTCTGTCGGAATATTTGTTATTTTCGCCAACTTCAAGAGCAATTTTTTCTAATTACAAGGTAGTTGTAATAATTATTTTGGTATGGCTAGATGCAACAATGATTGTGGAAGAAAGTTACTGTTTACTTCTTAATCTCAGATTTAACCCTCTAGCACAATGAGGCCGAGAATAAGAGTACCGTTTGAAAATGCCAAAATTAGCCATTTTTGGTTGCCTTTTCTATCATTTTGGAAAGGGTTAATTTCAAACACTTTTCATGTACGCATTCACAATTGACTATCTAGCATATTTGCTGTTGTTAGTTTGGTTGTAAAGTTTAACCCTGTCCCATTCTGGTTGCATAAAAGTAGGTACCGTCCAAACAAATTCCAATGTTTTCAGAATTTGGTAAATTTAGGTGACGATTTACTCCATTTTAATTGCTTGAGCTCTGAATATTTTCTATAGCTGCTTGCAGCAGTCAAAGTATGACAAATTTTGTTCTATATGTTATTATTAAAAGTTTAACCCTTGGCAGATTTGAGACTTCCCATAAGGGTACTGTCAGAATAATTGTTATTTTCGCCAACGTTTACATGCACTTTCTCAGCACTGGAGCCATATTGTGTCAAAACCTTTTCCATGAGAGGATTGGGCCTTCATCCAAGAAACATTTTGCTGTTATATATTTTATTCAAAGTTTTAACCTTCACCCAGTTTTCGGGCCCTGAATTTGAGTGCCCTAAAATTCTTCATAAAATTGTCTAATTTGGAGCTCATCTTTCTTCTATTTTCGAAAGGAATATCGAAAAATGATTTACATGTTCGTATTTACAATTGCCTACTGAGCATATTTGCTGTTGTAAGTTTGGTTGTAAATTTTAACCCTATGCTCGTTCTGTTTGCATAAAGATAGGTGCAGTCCAAAAAAACTCTCGTTTTCAGAATTTGGTAAGTTTAAGTGACGATTTACTCCATTCCTAATTGATTGAGCGCTGAACGTTTTCTATGGCTATATTTAGCAGTCATAGTATGACAACTTCTTAGGCTTTTCCCTCTGGAAAAGACTATTGTTTTTCTACGGATTATTATTTTTTTAGGCTTTTCCCTCTGGAAAAGACAATTGTTTTCCTACGGATTATTATTTTTTTTTAGGCTTTTCCCTCTGGAAAAGACTATTGTTTTTCTACGGATTATTAGGCTTTTCCCTCTGGAAAAGACTATTGTTTTTCTACGGATTATTATTATTTTTTTTTTTTGGGGGGGTTTTTTGGGGGGTTTTTTGGGTTTTTTTTTTTTTTTTTCCACACATTTTGTCCGTACGATTCAGAAGCCATTTTCGAACCGATCTTCACCAAATTTTGCACACGCATCGAGGGGCACAAAATCTAAAAATGTACCCAAGCGGAATTTTCGATTTAACCCTTATTTTCGCAGAATTGGCAAAAAACTGCCAAAATTGGGGTTTATCGGCACTTTCTCGAAACACGTCTTGTAGATTTTTTTTATACATTCGTCATTGCTAGACCTGTCTGTGACACGCCCTTTGATACACACGACATATCAGGTGATGCATATGGTAACCCTCCACAGGCTGCCAAACATCGAAATTTTGATGAAATAGGCCAGTTTCAGGCCCCACCGCACCCAAACAATACACGAGAGATAAATATAACTTTCTTTGCTGGGAGTGGAATTCACCGAGGATCATTTTTGTCAGTAATAAGGGTGTTCAAAAAACCAAGCGTTAACCCGTTTTGGGCTGGTTAAACAGCAATACCCCCATAAAGCTCAAAAATTTGTATTTTCCATGGATTTCTCTAAACGAGTCTTGTAGATTTTCAAGAAAAATCTGTCACTCCCAGGCCTTGGTGTGACAATAGAAGCTGCATGGACAAAATACTGCGGTGAGCATTTGTTAACCCTCCACGGGCTGCTAAAAGTCAAAATTGTGATAAAATGGGCTGTTTTTGGACGCCAACAGCACCCAATGGGTACGCCTCAAAGAAACGTGCTTTCTTTTATCGAGCGCACAATCTATACGCAAAGATTTTTGTAAGTAGTAAGGGTATTCAAAAGTCGAAGTCTTAACCCATTTTGGACAGGCTAAAGAGAGAGACCCCTTAAAATCTTAAAATTCCCATTTTCTGTGGATTAATCTAAAAACATCCTGTAGGTTTTCAAGAAAAATTGACTACTCGCAGGTCTTTGTGTGATATTTCAAGTTGCATGGACAAAATATTCCGGTGAGCGTTTATTAACCCTCTAGAGGCTGCCAAGCATCGTAATTTTGTTGAAATGGGATGTTTTCAGGCACGCACATCACCCAACGTGTACCTGAGAAATAAACATAATCTCCTTTGTTGGAAGTGGAATTCACCAAAGACCATTTTTGTAAGTAATAAGGGTATTCAAAAAATCAATCGTTAACCCATTTTGTGGTTGTTAATAGTGATACCCATCAAAGGCTTAAAAATTTATGTTTTCCCTGGATTTCTTTACAAACATCTGGTAGGGTTTTCAAGAGAAAATGGCCATTGATAGGTCATGGTGTCACATTACCAATTGATTGGATAAATTATTCCGGTAAGCATTTGTTAACCCTCCATGGGCTGCTAAATGTCAAAATTTTGAAAAAATAGTCTGTTTTTGAACAACAACAACATCAAATGGGAATACAACAGAGAAACGTAACTTCTTTTACCGGGCGCAAAACTGACAGTGAAACATTTTTGTAAGTAGTAAATGTATTCAAAAATCGAGGTCTTAACCCATTTTTAACTGGTTAAGGAGATATACCCTTAAAAGCTTAAAATTCCAGTTTTCTGTGGATTTCTCAAAAAAAAAAATTCAAGAGCAATTAACCATTCGCAGGTCTTCGAGTGACATTACAAGTTGCATGAACAAAATGTTCCGGTAACCATTTGTTAACCCCCCAGAGGCTGCCAAGCATTGACATTTGGAGAAAATGGGCTGTTCTTGGGCAACCATAACACCAAATGTGTACCTACGAGATAAACATAACCTCCTTCATTGGAAGTGGAATTCACCGTCGATCATTTTTGTAAGTAATGAAGATATTCACAAAACCAAGCATTAACCCTTTAGAGCTGGTTAAAGAGAGACACCCCTCAAAAGGTTAAAAATTCATGTTATCTGAGGATTTCTTTAAAAACATCCCGTAGATTTTCAGGAAAAAATGGCCATTCTCATATCTTAGTGTAACATTACAAGTTGCATGTACAGAATATTCCTGTAAACAATATTCTTGTTAACCCTATGCAGGTTCTCAAACATCAAAATGTTGATAAAATAGGCTGTGTTTGCGTACCCACAGCACCTGAAGTTGGGAGGAGAGATCAAAATAAGTGGAAGTAGAATTCACTGAGAATTATTTTTGGAAGTAATAAGAGTATTCCAAAAACAACACTTATCCCGTTTTGGGCTGGAAAAACAATGATACCCATCAAAAGCTTAAAATTCCTGTTCTCCCTGGATTTCGCTGAAAACATCTTGTAGATTTTAAAGAAAAAATAGCCATTCACAGTTCTTGGTGTGACATTACAAGTTGCATGAATAAATATTCCTGTTGGCACTTGTTAACCCTATACAAGCTGCCAGACATCAATATTTTGGATACATTTGAGATAAAATGGACCATTTTTAAATTGACACAGCACTCAGTGAGTATGTGTCAAACAAACATAACTCCTTTTGTCGGTCATTGACTTGTTGGACGACGATATTGACCTTAACTCACTCCACCGTTAATGGTGGTTTTTACCTAAACAATTTTTTATCAAACTGTGTCATTTGAGACTACTATCTTCACTTTTCTCATAACATCAATGAAGGAACTTCAGTGAGGCAGTTAAAAACAATTCATCAGACACTGTGGGGTCATGAAAAATCATGGAATCTCATCGGGAAAAGCCATGATTCTCCAGAATCATAAAGTCTAGTTAGGCTTTTCCCTCTGGAAAAGACTATTGTTTTTCTACGGATTATTATTTTTTTTTTTTTTTAGGCTTTTCCCTCTGGAAAAGACTATTGTTTTTGTACGGATTATTATTTTTTTTTTTTTTTTTTTGGGGTTTTTTTTTTTTTTTTTTTTTTCCACACATTTTTGTCCGTACGATTCAGAAGCCATTTTCGAACCGATTTTCACACAATTTGGCACACGCATAGAGGGGCAAAAAATCTAAAAATGTACCGAAGCGGAATTTTCGATTTAACCCTTATTTCGCCAGAATTGGCAAAAAACTGCCAAAATTGGGGTTTATCGGCACTTTCTCAAAACACGTCTTTAGGATTTTTTTTAAACATTCATCATTTCTAGACCTGCCCATGTCACGACCTTTGATACACACGACATATTTGGCGATGCATATGGTAACCCTCCACAGGCTGCCAAACATCGAAATTTTGATGAAATGGGCCGGTTTCAGGCCCCCAGAACACCCAAACGATACAAGATAGATAAACATAACTTCCTTTATTTGAAGTGGAATTCACCGGAGATCATTTTTGTAAGTAATAATGGTGTTCAAAAACCAAGCATTAACCCGTTTTGGGCTGGTTAAACAGCAATACCCCCAAAAAGCTAAAAAATTCAGGTTTTCCGTGGATTTCTCTAAACGAGTCTTGTAGATTTTCATGAAAAAATTGTCACTCCCAGGCCTTGATGTGACAATAGAAGTTGCATGGACAAAATACTTCGGTGAGCATTTGTTAACCCTCCACGGGCTGCTAAAAGTCAAAATTGTGATAAACTGGGCTGTTTTTGGACGACAACGGCACCCAACAGGTCCGCCACAAAGAAAAGTGATTTCTTTCATCGAGCGCACAATCTATAGGGAAACATTTTTGTAAGTAGTAAGGGTATTCAAAAAACGAAGTCTTAACCCATTTGGGGCAGGCTAAAGAGAGAGACCCCTTAAAATCTAAAAATTCCCATTTTCTGTGGATTTCTCTAAATACATTCCATAGGTTTTCAAGAAAAATTGACTACTTGCAGGTCTTTGTGTGACATTACAAGTGGCATGGACAAAATATTCCGCTGAGCGTTTATTAACCCTCTACAGAATGCCAAGCATCATTATTTTGTTGAAATGGGCTGTTTTCGGACACACACAGCACGCAATGTATGTCCGAGAGTTACACATAATCTCCTTTGTTGGAAGTGGAATTAACTGAGGACCATTTTTGTAAGTAATAAGGGTATTCAAAAACCCAAGCGTTAAACCCTTTTGGGGTTGTTATTAGCGATACCCATCAAAAGCTAAAAAAAAATTATGTTTTCCGTGGATTTCGTTACAAACATCTTGTAAGTTTTCAACAGAAAATGGCCATTGATAGGTCTTGGAGTCACATTACCGGTTGCATGGATAAAATATTCCAGTAAGCATTTGTTAACCCTCCATGGGCTGCTAAATGTCAACATTTTGAAAAAATAGTCTGTTTTTGGACACCAACAACAACAAATGGGAATGCCACAGAGATACATAACTTCTTTTACCGGATGCAAAACTGACAGAAAAAAATTTAGTAAGTAGTAAGGGTATTCAAAAAATCGAGGTCTTAACCCATTTTCGCCTGGTTAAGATGTACCCCTTAAAAGCTTAAAATTCCAGTTTTCTGTGGATTTCTCCAAAAAATCTAGTAAGTATTCAAGAAAAATTGACCATTTGCAGGTCTTGGAGTGACATTACAAGTTACATAGACAAAATATTCCGGTAAGCGTTTGTTAACTCTCCAGAGGCTGCAAAGCATAGAAATTTTGAGAAAGTGGACTGTTCTTGGGCACCTATTGCACGCAATGTGTACCTGCGAGATAACCATAATCTCCTTCTTTGGAAGTGGAATTCATCAGACCAAGCATTAACCCATTTAGTACTGGTCTTAACCCGTTTTGGGCTGGTTAAACAGCGGTACCCATCAAAGACTTAAAATTTCATGTTTTTCCTGGATTTCTTTAAAAACATCTTGTAGATTTCAAGAAAAAATGGCCATTCACGGGTCTTCATGTGACATTACAAGTTACATGGACAAAATATTCCGTTGAGCATTCGTTAACTCTCCACGAGCTGCTAAACATCAAAATGTTGATAAAATGGATTGTTTTCAGACACCAAGAGCACCCAATGGATATGTAACAGAGAAATATAACTTCTTTTACTCGCGTAGAATTCACAGAGGATCAGTTTTGTAAGTAGTAAGGGTATTTAAAAGAATGAAACTTAACCTATTTTAGACTGGATAAGGAGAGATACCCCTTAAAAGCTTAAAATTTACATTTTCTGTGGATTTCGCTAACTGCTTGTTGGCGATTTTCAAGAACAATTGGACATTGGCAGGTCAAACAAAGTGCATAGATAGAATATTCCGCTAGTCGTTTGTTAATCCCGCTACAGGCTGCTAAACGTCAAAATTTTGATAAAATCAACTGTTTTCGGGCAGCAAATGGGTATGTAATAGGTAAACATAACCTCTTTTATCAGACTCAGAATTCATGAGGGATAATGTATGGTAGTGTTAAGGGTATTCAAGGGAGCGTGGTGGCTCAGTGGTAGACTGTTGTCCGGGACGACTCACGTTGTGTCCTTGGGCAAGGCACTTTAGCCCGGTTGCCGACATGGGGGCACGATGACGCCGTGTACTAAGGCATACTGCACGTCGATGGAACATATGTCTTCACCCTCTGTAACCCTGCTTGAGCAGAGCTTGAACAGAGTTAGAATGTTGAGGAGCTGACAGTTGCTCGTCGTTGCTTGGTGGTTCTCTCCGTGTACTCCGGCTTCCTCCACCTATAAAACTGTCACGGTCACGATTAGCCATTGTGCATAAGTATGTGACCTTAAACACCAATAAATAAATAAATAAATAAATAAATAAATAAATAAATAAATAAATAAATAAATAAATAAATAAATAAATAAGGGTATTCAAAAAGCCAAGCCTTAACCCTGTTTATAGGATTAAAGACAGACAGCCCATGCGGTGTACGCTGCCTACATTACTTGTAAAATCGACACCCCCCTAAATCTACTTCGAGGTGCGGTGTCGGACCCGACCACCTGACGGTTCTGACCTCATTAGATAACACTCCTTCGTTGTATTTAGCAGCATGGATTTCCCCAAGAAGCAAAGACAAAAATACGTCTGCGGAAAATAATGGCAAATATTTTATTTAGTCTGTATTTTGTCCGTATAGAAAATGTCTCGCCCACATATACCTAAACATTCAATGATACAATTGGACATATTTCTCTCGTAAAACCTGAAAAAGACTTGATTTATTTCATTTTAGGATTGCGCGTGTATATTCTTAGAAGATTCTCTGTGTGTTATTAATATACAGCGTCAGTCTTTGATCTCGTTTGGGACGATCAGTGATTAACACCTTTTCGACAAGAGCCATCGAAATTGAAAATAAAAAAAAAATCAAATTTCACTAAAACCTTTTGCAGAATCGTGTTTTTCAGAAAACTCTTTCGCGATTGCATGTGTCGTTTTCAAAATTCCGATCAGTAATCACGAAATTATAAATATGTTGTTGTCAATAACAAAATTGAAAGCATGTCCGTCAAACTTGCATGAAGTCAGAACTCGACTCGGGTGAAATACTGCAGTGATGCAGTGAAAGTTCGAGAGTAATAAACGCTGATATCGCAGTAGGCTTTAAACTGTCCATGGAATGGTCCTAAAATCATGTTTATATTTGCAGCTTTACTGCAAATAGGTTTCCCGTTGTTTCTTGTTGAAGTGTTGTTTCCGTCAAGGCCAAGTACCATAGAAAATTTGGAACACCGAGCAGTGGGCCTGCCCCATGAACACCTGCCTGTTATTAAAATTAATTAGCGGGGACATCTGCCCCCCCCCCTTCCTGCTGTTTTTTTTACCTAGGACACCTGCCCCCTATTGTTTCTTTTACCTAGGCCACGTGCCCCCCCCCCCCCTGCTGTTTTTCACCAACTACACCTGCCCCCGTTTGTTTGCTAACGGGCCCCTCCCCATTGAACTTTCTATCTTTAGAAGCACCCGGGCCGACGGGGAGAGGGTGTGGTTGTGAGCATGGCTAGATTTCGCTGAAGGAAGGTACCCTCAAATCTGGGTCGAAAGTGGCGAAAATGACAAAAGGCTACTTCAACGTATGGTAACGGTATAAACTTCAGACAATCTGGGCGATGTACAGACGAAAGATCATACCTTGGAGCCGGTTAGGTAATTTGGCACAAAAAAACTCCGATTTTATGCTCAATCGCTGCTCTACAGTAGTCTACAATAGTGCCAAATTCCATTCCAAACTGATAGAGTCGGGACGAATAGTACTCTCACTTTCCACGCGATGCGTGGTGTTCTCCAAGCGGTCTCGACACTTGCAACAGATGCCAAAATATCGGCCAGGATGCGTAGAACAAGTTCTGAAAATTAGAAGTCGCTGCCTTCGGCGGTCTGGACACGGTTCGTGTTTGTGAGAAGTGCAATTTTAATGTCAAATTGACAAATTTTCGTTAATCGTTTCCTGCCAAAACACCTACTCACCGCCGATTTCTTTTCACTGCAACTTCTTCCGATTATCTAAGGTTTAAATATAGTGTCAGGATACACCCCCCCCCCCCCTCCCCCGCACCGAAACCTGGGACTTTAAGCTCAATCGCAGCTCCACAGTCGTCTACAACACTGCCCATTTCCATTCTGAACTGATAAAGTCGGGACGAATAGTACTCTCTCCTTCCAAGCGATGCGTGGTGTTTTCCAGGCGGCTCGGACGCTCCAAACAGATCCCAAAATGTCGGCCAGGGTTCGTAGAACATGTTCTGAAAATTTCAAGTCGCTGCCTCCAGTGGTCTGGACACGGTTCGTGTATGTCAGAAGTGCTATTTTAATGTCCAATATGCAAATCTTCGTCAATCTTTTCCTGCCTGCCAGAAACCCAATCACCGCCAATTTCTTTTAACTTTAAACTTCTGACGATTCTCTTAGGTTTAAAGGTTGTGTTGGGATCCCTGGGTGGCGGTCTTAAAGAAGCAACTTCCATTTACAGAGAGAGGGGGGGGGGGGGGGGTGGCTCTAAAGGAGTCTGCGCCCATTCACGACGTCTTTTCTCGAACTGGCTTGAAAAGGAAGGACCAAATTGAGACAGTTACCTCCTCTCTTCAAAACGCTATATCCCAACCAATTCTAGGCAGATTTCCATGAAATTTTCACTCGTTGTTCATGGATAGTTGCGGCATCACTTTCCATGAAGAGCGATACGAATTTCGCATTTCGTCACGTCGAATTCGAAAAGAGCGCATGCGCATGGATTTCTCTGAAAACATCTTATAGATTTTAAGTAAAAATGGCCATTCGCACTTTTTGGTTTGAAATTGCAAGTTGCATGAATAAATATGCCTGTTAGCACATGTTAACCCTTTACAATTGGCCAGACATCAATATTTTGGTTACATTTGAGATAAAATTGACCATTTTCAAATAGACAGAGCACTCAAAGGGTATGTGTCAAACAAACATAACTCCTTTTGTCGGTCATTAACTTGTGGGACGACGATATTGATATTAACCCACTCTACCATTAATGATGGTTTTTACCTAAACAATCTTTTTATAAAACTGAGTCATTTGAGACTACTATAACCACCTTTCTCATAACATCAATGAAAGAACTTCAGTGAGACAGTTAAAAACAATTCATCAGACACTGTGGGGGCATGAAAAATCAAGGAATCTCATCGGGAAAAGCCATGATTCTCCAGAATCATAAAGTCTAGTTTTTTTTGTTTTTTTTCCACACATTTTGTCCGTACGATTCAGAAGCCATTTTCGAACCGATTTTCACGAACTTTTGCACACGCATAGAGGGGCAAAAAATCTAAAAATGTACCGAAGCGGAATTTTCGATTTAACCCTTATTTCGCCAGAATTGGCAAAAAACTGCCAAAATTGGGGTTTACCGGCACTTTCTCGAAACACGTCTTTAGGATTTTTTTCAAAACATCCATCATTACTAGACCTACCTATGACACAACCTTTGATACACACGACATATTTGGCGATGCATATGGTAACCCTCCACAGGCTGCCAAACATCGAAATTTTGATGAAATGGGCCGGTTTCAGACCCCCACAACACCCAAACGATACCCGAGTGGTAAACATAACTTCCTTTATTGGAAGTGGAATTCACCGAGGATCATTTTTGTAAGTAATAAGGGTGTTCAGAAAACCAAGTGTTAACCCGTTTTGGACTGGTTAAACAGCAATACCCCAAAAAGGCTCAAAACTTCATGTTTTCTGTGGATTTCTCTAAACGAGTCTTGTAGATTTTCAAGAAAAATTGGTCACTCTCAGGTCTTGGTGTGACATTACAAGTTGCATGGATAAAATATTCCGGTCAGCATTAGTTAACCCTCCCCGAGCTGCTAAACGTAAAAATTGTGATAAAATGGGCTGTTTTTAGACACCAACAGCACCCAAACGATATACCACAGAGAAAGGGGCCTTCATTTATCGGACGCAAAATTGATCGGAAAATATTTTTGAAAGTGGTAAGGGTATTCAAAATTTGACGTCTTAACCCATTTGGGGCTGGTTAAAGAGAGATACCCATTAAAATCTTAAAATACCCGTTTTCTGTGGATTTCTCTAACAACATCTTGTAGGTTTTCAAGAAAAATCGGCTATTTGCAGGTCTTGGTGTGACATTACAAGTCGCATGAACAAAATATTCCGGTCAGCATTAGTTAACCCTCCCCGGGCTGCTGAAGGTCAAAATTGCGATAAAATGGGCTGTTTTTGCACACCAACAGCACCCAAAGGGTACACCACAAAGAAAAGTTCCTTCTTTTATCGCGCGTACAATTTATATGGAAACATTTTTGTAAGTAGTAAGGGTATTCAAAAGTCGACGTCTTAACCCATTTTGGGCAGGCTAAAGAGAGATATCCCTTGAAAGCTTTAAATTCCCATTTTCTGTGAATTTCCCTAACGGTAACTTGTAGGGTTTCAAGACAAATTGACTATTCGTAGGTGTTTATGTGACATTAACCATCTACAAGCTGCCAAGCATCGTAATGTTGTTAACATGGGACTGTTTTCAGACACGCACAGCACCTAATGTATACATGAGAGATAAACATAATCTCCTTTGTTTGAAGTGGAATTCACAGAGGACCATTTTTGTAAGTAATAAAGGTATTCAAAAAGCCAAGCGTTAACCCCTGTTGGGGAGGTTAACAGGGATACCCATCAAAAGCTTAAAAATCGTTTTCCCTGGATTTCTTTACAAACATTTTGTGGGGTTTTCAAGAGAAAATGGCCGTTGATAGGTCTTGGTGTCATATGACCAGTTGCATGGCTCAATTATTCTGGTAGGCATTTGTTAACCCTTCATGGGCTTTTACCGGACGCAAAACTGATAGGGAAACATTGATATTGATATTAACCCATTCTACCATTAATGATGGGTTTTACTTAAACATTTTTTTATCAAAACCAAACCGAATCATTTGAGACTACTATACTCACCTTTCTCATAACATCAATGAAGGAACTTTTGTGAGACAGTTAAAAACAATTCATCAGACACTGTGGGGGTCAAGAAAAATCATGGAATCTAATTGGTGTTTAAGGTTTGTAAGTAGTAAGGGTATTTAAAAGAATGAAACTTAACCCATTTTGAACTGGATAAGGAGAGATGCCCCTTAAACGCTTAAAATTTACATTTTCGTGGATTTCGCTAACTGCTTGTTGGGGATTTTCAAGAACAATTTGACATTGGCAGGTCTTACAAATTGCATAGATAGAATATTCCGCTAGTCGTTTGTTAATCCCTCTACCAGCTGCTAAACGTCAAACTTTTAATAAAATCGGCTGTTTTCAGGCAGCAAAATGGGTATGCAATAGATAAACATGACCTCTTTTATCAGATTTAGAATTCCTGGGGGATAATGTATGATAGTATTAAGGGTATTCAAGGGAGCGCGGTGGCTCAGTGGTAGACCGTTGTACTTCTATGCTAGAGGTCCCGAGTTCGATCCCCGTCCGGGACGACTCACGTTGTGTTCTTGGGCAAGGCACTTTGGTCCGGTTGCCGACATAGGGGCACGATGTCCCCGTGTACTAAGGCATACTGCATGTCGATGGTGCACATGTCTTCAACCTCTGTAACCCTGCCTGAGCGGAGCCTGAACAGAGTGAGAATGTTGAGGAGCTGACAGTTGCTCGTCGATGCTTGGTGGTTCTCTCCGGGTACTCCGGCTTCCTCCACCTCTAAAACTGTCACGGTCACGATTAGCCATTGTGCAGAAGTATGTGACCTTAAACACCAATAAATAAATAAATAAATAAATAAATAAATAAATAAATAAATAAGGGTATTCAAAAAACCAAGTCTTAACCCTGTTTTGTCGGATTAAAGACAGACAGCCCATGCCGTGTACGCTGCCTACATTACTTGTAAAATCGACACCCCCCACTACATCTTCTGCGAGGTGCGGTTTCGGACCCGACCACCTGACGGTTCTGACCACATCAAATAACACACCTTCGTTGTATTTAGCAGCAAGAAATTTCCCCAAGAAGCAAAGACAAAAATACGTCTGCGGAAAATAATGGCAAATATTTTATTTAGCCTGTATTTTGTCCGTATAGAAAATTTCTCACCCACATATACCTAAAAATGATTCAATGATGCAATTGGACATATTTCTCTCATAAAACGTGAA
Organism: Pictodentalium vernedei; assembly: GCA_031216915.1. Taxonomy (NCBI): domain Eukaryota; kingdom Metazoa; phylum Mollusca; class Scaphopoda; order Dentaliida; family Dentaliidae; genus Pictodentalium; species Pictodentalium vernedei. The sequence goes on from CM062295.1 coordinate 403,790,536, forward strand.
AAAACACTTGATTTATTGCATTTTAGGATTGCGCATGTATATTCTTAGAAGATTCTCTGTCTGTTATTAAACTACGGCGTGTCTTTGATCTCGTTTGGGACGATCAGTGATTAGCACCTTTTCGACAAGAGCCATCGAAATAGAAAATAAAAAAAATAATCAAATTTCATTAAAACCTTTTACAGAATCGTGTTTTTCAGAAAATGCTTTCGCGATTGCGTGTGTCGTTTTCAAAATTCGGATCAGTAAGCACGAAATTATAAATATGTTGTTGTCAATAACAAAATTGAAAGCATGTCCGTCAAACTTGCATGACGTCAGAACTCGACTCGGGTAAAATACTGCGGTGTGGTGAAAGGACGAGAGTAAGAAACGCTGATATCGCAGTAGGCTTTAAAATGTCCATGGAATGGTCCTAAAATCAAGTTTGTATTTGCAGCTTTATTGCAAATAAGTTTCCCGTTGTTGCTTGTTGAAATGTTATTTCCATCAAGGCCAAGTACTATTGGGATAGGACACCTGCCCCATGAACAACTGCCTGCCATTAAAATTAATTAGCGGGGACATCCCCCCCCCCCCCATGCTGTTTATTTTACCTAGAACAGCTGCACCCTGCTGTTTTTTTACCTAGGACACATGCTCCCCCCCCCCGCCCTACTGTTAGATTAGATTATACATATTTTATTTGCCATTTGACAATGCAAATCAGGATTGGAGGACAAGTGCTTACCACTTAGAAGCCCTTCCGTTCCTGTACGGTGACTAATAATTTACAATATGGCAGAACGTATTCCATAAATAACAGAATCTAGCAAAATCAAAATATTATAAACATTATAGACAAACACAAATTAAACTGAGAGAGAGAGAGAGAGAGAGAGAGAGAGAGAGAGAGAGAGAGAGAGAGAAAGAGAGAGAAAGAGAGAGAGAGTGAGAGAGTGAGAGAGAGAGAGAGAGAGAGAGAGAGAGAGAGAGAGAGAGAGAGAGAGATCAAAAAAATAAATAGAATATAAAGAAAACATGAAATACAACATTAGATCCAGTGATGATGCCCGCCACCCACCCATTTGCATTCTGTAGGCTTTCGAAATTCGGATTCACAGTTCAATTCCAAGAATATTTTCTGTTATAAGGTTGCTGTAAAGTTTAACGCAGTCCCTGTCTCGGATGCATAAAGGTAGGTGCCGTCGAAAAAAAACTCTCATTTTTTCAGAATTTCGCTGGTTTAAGTGACAATTTACTCCATTCCTAATTCATTGAGCGCTGAATGTTTTCTATGCCTGCATGCAGCAAGCGTAGCACGACAACTTCTGTTTTATACGTTATTATTAAAAATGTAACCCTTACAGATTTAGGAGTTCCCATGTGGGTACAGTCGGAATAATTGTTTTTTTCGCAAAATCAGTCCCTGAATATATTGGTAACCGTGCCGTGGCCTTTCGGTGGTGAAACACGAGGCCGCAAATAGTTAAGGTTGAAAAGTTCATCAAATAGACAGATATAATGCCAAACTCAGCCGGTGACAGGTAAATAATGAATAGGAAAGTCGTTGAATTGAGAAGAAAGTAGGGACGAATCGTCCCCTCGGTTTCCACCTGATCCACGGTGTTTCCACGCGGTCTTGGCACTTGACAAAGATACTAAACTGTCGGGCAGGGACAGGAGAAACCATTCTGAGAATCTGAAGTTGCTGCCTTGTATGGTCGGGACATAATTGGCGTGTATCCGACATTGTATCTGTTCAGTTTGAATGTCAAATTAGCCAGACGACGGCTTTTTCGCCACCGGGTCGAGTTGTCAGTTTCTGCCGGTACGCTCTGAAATAAGCAGTTTAACTCCAAACTTTCAGTCCCAGGTGAACGTGTGAATATTGAAAGCTGAACAGTTCGTCAAATAGACAGAAATAATGCCAAACTCGACGGGTGACAGGTGAATAGTGAATGGAAACGTCGTTGCATTGGGAATAGAGGAGGGACGAATCGTCCCTTCGGTTTCCACGCGATCCACATTGTTCCCACGCGGTCACGCCACTCGACAAAGATACTAACCTGTCGGGCAGGAAGAGTAGAACAACTTCTGAAAATTTCGTGTAGCTGCCTCCAGTGGTCTGGACGTAGTGGGCGTATGAGCGACACTGCTGTCTGTTCAATTTTAATGTCAAATTAGCCAGATTACCGCCTATTCGCCATTAACCCATGCGCGATTACTGTCCACTTTTCATTTCTGACAAATATCTAACTGTTACCAGCTTGGCGAGGTCCATTTGGCGCCAGTGTACACAATGCATCTTTCAGTCACCAGCGTCTCTCCACCAGAAACTGAGAATCCACGATTTCAAGCGGAACTACCCCGGGGGGGGGGGGGGGGAGCAGTGCCACAACCCCAGACATATACCCAGCGTCAGGTCGCACCGGCTAGAACGGGACCAAATTCAAACAATTACCTCAACTCATTAAAACGCTATATCTCGGCCAATTCTTGGCCGATTTCCATCATTTTTTCACTCATTCTTCACAAATAGTTACCGCATCTTTTCACACAGAGAGCGACACCAATTTCCCATTCTATCATGTTGAATGTCAGGAGAGGGTATGTGCACGTTCGGGGTGTGGGTTGAGAGAGAGGGGCGGCTGCCTCGAGGCCCATGCTTGGTTTCGGGACTTTCTAATAATATGACCGAGTTCGGGTGAGCTTCAGGTACAAACGCTGAATGTTTGGGATGGCTGCTGCGAAAACGTTCGCCACAATCTATGGTGTCACACATGCACATGTTGTTATTATTAAGTACACGCGATCTGTTCAACGGGTTTGCTATTTAGCCCTAACTTGGAGATTAAGCATACAGCATTCACGCCAATGTGAAAGAGTATTGCTGAAAGAATTGTTAGACACTGTAGGGAGTTTTCTATCGGCTATGCACTTAATATAGCCTAAAAAACTACCAGCTCTATATGCAATCTTATTTCGTCGCTGCCTAAAAAGACAAGCAGAATAGGTGAATCTCTCGATTTCTTGAAATCGAAAAATCTTGTTAGGCTTTTCCCTCTGGAAAAGACTATTGTTTTTCTACGGATTATTAGGCTTTTCCCTCTGGAAAAGACTATTGTTTTTCTACGGATTATTATTATTTTTTTTTTTTAGGCTTTTCCCTCTGGAAAAGACTATTGTTTTTCTACGGATTATTATTTTTTTTTTTTTGGGGGGGGGGGGGGTTTGGGTTTTTTTTTTTTTTTCCACACATTTTGTCCGTACGATTCAGAAGCCATTTTCGAACCGAAATTAGAAGTCGCTGCCTTCAGCGGTCTAGACACGGTTCATGTTTGTGAGAAGTGCAATTTTAATGTCTAATTGGCAAATTTTCGTTAATCGTTTCCCGCCAAAAAACCTACTCACCGCCGATTTCTTTTCACTTCAACTTCTGCCGATTATCTAAGGTTTAAAGATAGTGTCAGGATACCCCTCCCCCGCCGCTCTTTTGGAGCTGGTTACGCAATGTGGCACCGAAACCTGGGACGTTACGCTCAATCGCAGCTCTACAGTTGTCTACAACACTGCCCGTGTCCATTCTAAACTGATAGAGTCGGGACGAATAGTACTCTCACATTCCAAGCGAAGCGTGATGTTTTCCACGCGGTCCGGACACTCCAAACAAATCCCAAAATGTCGGCTAGGGTTCGTAGAACAAGTTCTGAAAATTTAAAGTCGCTGCCTCCAGCGATCTGAACACCGTTCGTGTATGTCAGAAGTGCTATTTTAATGTCCAATATGCAAATCTTCGTCAATCTTTTCCTGCCTGCCAGAAACCCAATCACCGCCAATTTCTCTTGACTTTAAACTTCTGAGATTCTCGTAGGTTTAAAGGTTGTGTTGGGATCCCTGGTGGCTGTCTTAAAGAAGCAACTTCCATTTACAGTCAACTCTCCACCAGTCACACACAATTGTAACATTTAAGTGGACTTACTCCAGCGAGGAGGCACTGAAGGATTCTGCGCCCATTCCCGACGTCTTTTTTCGAACTGGCTTGAAAAGGAAGGACCAAATTCAAACAATTACCTCCTCTCTCCAAAACACCATATCTCAGCCAATTCTAGGCAGATTTCCATGAAATTTTCACTCCTTGTTCAGGAATAGTTGTGGCATCACTTTCCATGAAGAGCGACATGAATTTCGCATTTCGCCACGTCGAATTGGAAAAGAGCGTATGCGCAGGGATTTCTCTGAAAACATCTTGGAAGATTTTAAAGAAAAAATGGCCATTTGCAGTTATTAGTGTGACATTACAAGTTGCATGGAAAAATATTCCTGTTAGCACTTGTTAACCCTCTACAAGCTGCCAGACATCAATATTTTGGATACATTTGAGATAAAATGGACCATTTTCAAATAGACACAGCACTCAGTGGGTATGTGTGAAACAAACATAACTCCTTTTGTGGGTCATTAACTTGTCGGACGACGATACTGATATTAACCCACTCCACCGTTAATGATGGTTTTTACCTAAACAATTTTCTTATCAAACTGAGTCATTTGAGACTACTATACTCAACTTTCTCATAACATCAATGAAGGAACTTCAGTGAGACAGTTAAAAACAATTCATCAGACACTGTGGGGTCATGAAGAATCATGGAATCTCATCGGGAAAAGCCATGATTCTCCAGAATCATAATGTCTAGTTTTTTGGGTTTTTTTTTTTTTTTTTTTTTTTTTTTTCCACACATTTTGTCCGTACGATTCAGAAGCCATTTTCGAACCGATTTTCACGAACTTTTGCACACGCATAGAGGGGCAAAAAATCTAAAAATGTACCAAAGCGGAATTTTCGATTTAACCCTTATTTCGCCAGAATTGGCAAAAAACTGCCAAAATTGGGGTTTATCGGCACTTTCTCGAAACACGTCTTTAGGATTTTTTTTAAACATCCATCATTACTAGACCTACCTATGACACAACCTTTGATACACACGACATATTTGGCGATGCATATGGTAACCCTCCACAGGCTGCCAAACATCGAAATTTTGATGAAATGGGCCGGTTTCAGACCCCCACAACACCCAAACGATACCCGAGTGGTAAACATAACTTCCTTTATTGGAAGTGGAATTCACCGAGGATCATTTTTGTAAGTAATAAGGGTGTTCAGAAAACCAAGTGTTAACCCGATTTGGGTTGGTTAAACAGCAATACCCCAAAAAAGCTCAAAACTTCATGTTTTCTGTGGATTTCTCTAAACGAGTCTTGTAGATTTTCAAGAAAAATTGGTCACTCTCAGGTCTTGGTGTGACATTACAAGTTGCATGGATAAAATATTCCGGTCAGCATTAGTTAACCCTCCCCGAGCTGCTAAACGTAAAAATTGTGATAAAATGGGCTGTTTTTAGACACCAACAGCACCCAAACGATATACCACAGAGAAAGGGGCCTTCATTTATCGGACGCAAAATTGATCGGAAAATATTTTTGAAAGTGGTAAGGGTATTCAAAATTTGACGTCTTAACCCATTTGGGGCTGGTTAAAGAGAGATACCCATTAAAATCTTAAAATACCCGTTTTCTGTGGATTTCTCTAACAACATCTTGTAGGTTTTCGAGAAAAATCGGCTATTTGCAGGTCTTGGTGTGACATTACAAGTCGCATGAACAAAATATTCCGGTCAGCATTAGTTAACCCTCCCCGGGCTGCTGAAGGTCAAAATTGCGATAAAATGGGCTGTTTTTGCACACCAACAGCACCCAAAGGGTACACCACAAAGAAAAGTTCCTTCTTTTATCGCGCGTACAATTTATATGGAAACATTTTTGTAAGTAGTAAGGGAATTCAAAAGTCGACGTCTTAACCCATTTTGGGCAGGCTAAAGAGAGATATCCCTTGAAAGCTTTAAATTCCCATTTTCTGTGAATTTCCCTAACGGTAACTTGTAGGGTTTCAAGACAAATTGACTATTCGTAGGTGTTTATGTGACATTAACCATCTACAAGCTGCCAAGCATCGTAATGTTGTTAACATGGGACTGTTTTCAGACACGCACAGCACCTAATGTATACATGAGAGATAAACATAATCTCCTTTGTTTGAAGTGGAATTCACAGAGGACCATTTTTGTAAGTAATAAAGGTATTCAAAAAGCCAAGCGTTAACCCCTGTTGGGGAGGTTAACAGGGATACCCATCAAAAGCTTAAAAATCGTTTTCCCTGGATTTCTTTACAAACATTTTGTGGGGTTTTCAAGAGAAAATGGCCGTTGATAGGTCTTGGTGTCATATGACCAGTTGCATGGCTCAATTATTCTGGTAGGCATTTGTTAACCCTTCATGGGCTTTTACCGGACGCAAAACTGATAGGGAAACATTGATATTGATATTAACCCATTCTACCATTAATGATGGGTTTTACTTAAACATTTTTTTATCAAAACCAAACCGAATCATTTGAGACTACTATACTCACCTTTCTCATAACATCAATGAAGGAACTTTTGTGAGACAGTTAAAAACAATTCATCAGACACTGTGGGGGTCAAGAAAAATCATGGAATCTAATTGGTGTTTAAGGTTTGTAAGTAGTAAGGGTATTTAAAAGAATGAAACTTAACCCATTTTGAACTGGATAAGGAGAGATGCCCCTTAAACGCTTAAAATTTACATTTTCGTGGATTTCGCTAACTGCTTGTTGGGGATTTTCAAGAACAATTTGACATTGGCAGGTCTTACAAATTGCATAGATAGAATATTCCGCTAGTCGTTTGTTAATCCCTCTACCGGCTGCTAAACGTCAAAATTTTAATAAAATCGGCTGTTTTCGGGCAGCAAAATGGGTATGCAATAGATAAACATGACCTCTTTTATCAGATTTAGAATTCCTTGGGGATAATGTATGATAGTATTAAGGGTATTCAAGGGAGCGCGGTGGCTCAGTGGTAGACCGTTGTACTTCTATGCTAGAGGTCCCGAGTTCGATCCCCGTCCGGGACGACTCACGTTGTGTCCTTGGGCAAGGCACTTTGGTCCGGTTGCCGACATAGGGGCACGATGTCCCCGTGTACTAAGGCATACTGCATGTCGATGGTGCACATGTCTTCAACCTCTGTAACCCTGCCTGAGCGGAGCCTGAACAGAGTGAGAATGTTGAGGAGCTGACAGTTGCTCGTCGATGCTTGGTGGTTCTCTCCGGGTACTCCATCTTCCTCCACCTCTAAAACTGTCACGGTCACGATTAGCCATTGTGCAGAAGTATGTGACCTTAAACACCAATAAATAAATAAATAAATAAATAAGGGTATTCAAAAAACCAAGTCTTAACCCTGTTTTGTCGGATTAAAGACAGACAGCCCATGCCGTGTACGCTGCCTACATTACTTGTAAAATCGACACCCCCCACTACATCTTCTGCGAGGTGCGGTTTCGGACCCGACCACCTGACGGTTCTGACCACATCAAATAACACACCTTCGTTGTATTTAGCAGCAAGAAATTTCCCCAAGAAGCAAAGACAAAAATACGTCTGCGGAAAATAATGGCAAATATTTTATTTAGCCTGTATTTTGTCCGTATAGAAAATTTCTCACCCACATATACCTAAAAATGATTCAAGGATACAATTGGACATATTTCTCTCATAAAACGTGAAAAAACACTTGATTTATTGCATTTTAGGATTGCGCATGTATATTCTTAGAAGATTCTCTGTCTGTTATTAAACTACGGCGTGTCTTTGATCTCGTTTGGGACGATCAGTGATTAGCACCTTTTCGACAAGAGCCATCGAAATAGAAAATAAAAAAAATAATCAAATTTCATTAAAACCTTTTACAGAATCGTGTTTTTCAGAAAATGCTTTCGCGATTGCGTGTGTCGTTTTCAAAATTCGGATCAGTAAGCACGAAATTATAAATATGTTGTTGTCAATAACAAAATTGAAAGCATGTCCGTCAAACTTGCATGACGTCAGAACTCGACTCAGGTAAAATACTGCGGTGTGGTGAAAGGACGAGAGTAAGAAACGCTGATATCGCAGTAGGCTTTAAAATGTCCATGGAATGGTCCTAAAATCAAGTTTGTATTTGCAGCTTTATTGCAAATAAGTTTCCCGTTGTTTCTTGTTGAAATGTTATTTCCATCAAGTCCAAGTACCAGTGGGATAGGACACCTGCCCCATGAACAACTGCCTGCTATTAAAATTAATTAGCGGGGACACCCCCCCCCCCCCCCCTCCCCATGCTGTTTATTTTACCTAGAACACCTGCACCCTGCTGTTTTTTTACCTAGGACACATGCCCCCCCCCCCCGCCCTACTGTTAGATTAGATTAAACATATTTTATTTGCCATTTCACAATGCAAATCAGGATTGGAGGACAAGTGCTTACCACGTAGAAGCCCTTCCGTTCCTGTACGGTGACTAATAATTTACAATATGGCAGAACGTATTCCATAAATAACAGAATCTAGCAAAATCAAAATATTATAAACATTATAGACAAACACAAATTAAACTGAGAGAGAGAGAGAGAGAGACAGAGAGAGAGAGAGAGAGAGAGAGAGATATCAAAAAAATAAATAGAATATAAAGAAAACATGAAATACAACATTAGATCCAGTGATGATGCCCGCCACCCACCCATTTGCATTCTGTAGGCTTTCGAAATTCGGATTCACAGTTCAATTCCAAGAATATTTTCTGTTATAAGGTTGCTGTAAAGTTTAACGCAGTCCCTGTCTCGGATGCATAAAGGTAGGTGCCGTCGAAAAAAAACTCTCATTTTTTCAGAATTTCGCTGGTTTAAGTGACAATTTACTCCATTCCTAATTCATTGAGCGCTGAATGTTTTCTATGCCTGCATGCAGCAAGCGTAGCACGACAACTTCTGTTTTATACGTTATTATTAAAAATTTAACCCTTACAGATTTAGGAGTTCCCATGTGGGTACAGTCGGAATAATTGTTTTTTTTCGCAAAATCAGTCCCTGAATATATTGGTAACCGTGCAGTGGCCTTTCGGTGGTGAAACACGAGGCCGCAAATAGTTAAGGTTGAAAAGTTCATCAAATAGACAGATATAATGCCAAACTCAGCCGGTGACAGGTAAATAATGAATAGGAAAGTCGTTGAATTGAGAAGAAAGTAGGGACGAATCGTCCCCTCGGTTTCCACCTGATCCACGGTGTTTCCACGCGGTCTTGGCACTTGACAAAGTTACTAAACTGTCGGGCAGGGACAGGAGAAATTATTCTGAGAATCTGAAGTTGCTGCCTTGTATGGTCGGGACATAATTGGCGTGTATCCGACATTGTATCTGTTCAGTTTGAATGTCAAATTAGCCAGACGACGGCTTTTTCGCCACCGGGTCGAGTTGTCAGTTTCTGCCGGTACGCTCTGAAATAAGCAGTTTAACTCCAAACTTTCAGTCCCACGTGAACGTGTGAATATTGAAAGCTGAACAGTTCGTGAAATAGACAGAAATAATGCCAAACTCGACGGGTGACAGGTGAATAGTGAATGGAAACGTCGTTGCATTGGGAATAGAGGAGGGACGAATCGTCCCTTCGGTTTCCACGCGATCCACATTGTTCCCACGCGGTCACGCCACTCGACAAAGATACTAACCTGTCGGGCAGGAAGAGTAGAACAACTTCTGAAAATTTCGTGTAGCTGCCTCCAGTGGTCTGGACGTAGTGGGCGTATGAGCGACACTGCTGTCTGTTCAATTTTAATGTCAAATTAGCCAGATTACCGCCTATTCGCCATTAACCCATGCGCGATTACTGTCCACTTTTCATTTCTGACAAATATCTAACTGTTACCAGCTTGGCGAGGTCCATTTGGCGCCAGTGTACACAATGCATCTTTCAGTCACCAGCGTCTCTCCACCAGAAACTGAGAATCCACGATTTCAAGCGGAACTACCCCAGAGGGGGGGGGGGGGGGGGGGGAGCAGTGCCACAACCCCAGACATATACCCAGCGTCAGGTCGCACCGGCTAGAACGGGACCAAATTCAAACAATTACCTCAACTCATTAAAACGCTATATCTCGGCCAATTCTTGGCCGATTTCCATCATTTTTTCACTCATTCTTCACAAATAGTTACCGCATCTTTTCACACAGAGAGCGACACCAATTTCCCATTCTATCATGTTGAATGTCAGGAGAGGGTATGTGCACGTTCGGGGTGTGGGTTGAGAGAGAGGGGCGGCTGCCTCGAGGCCCATGCTTGGTTTCGGGACTTTCTAATAATATGACCGAGTTCGGGTGAGCTTCAGGTACAAACGTTGAATGTTTGGGATGGCTGCTGCGAAAACATTCGCCACAATCTATGGTGTCACACATGCACATGTTGTTATTATTAAGTACACGCGATCTGTTCAACGGGTTTGCTATTTAGCCCTAACTTGGAGATTAAGCATACAGCATTCACGCCAATGTGAAAGAGTATTGCCGAAAGAATTGTTAGACACTGTAGGGAGTTTTCTATCGGCTATGCACTTAATATAGCCTAAAAAACTACCAGCTCTATATGCAATCTTATTTGGTCGCTGCCAAAAAAGACAAGCGGAATAGGTGAATCTCTCGATTTCTTGAAATCGAAAAATCTTGTTAGGCTTTTCCCTCTGGAAAAGACTATTGTCTTTCTACGGATTATTATTATTTTTTTTTTTTTTTTTTTTTTTTTTTGGGTTTTTTTTTTGGGTTTTTTTTTTTTTTTCCACACATTTTGTCCGTACGATTCAGAAGCCATTTTCGAACCGATTTTCACGAAATTTTGCACACGCATAGAGGGGCAAAAAATCTAAAAATGTACCAAAGCGGAATTTTCGATTTAACCCTTATTTTGCCAGAATTGGCAAAAAAACTGCCAAAATTGGGGTTTATCGGCACTTTCTCGAAACACGTCTTTAGGATTTTTTTGAAACATCCATCATTACTAGACCTACCTATGACACAACCTTTGATACACACGACATATTTGGCGATGCATATGGTAACCCTCCACAGGCTGCCAAACATCGAAATTTTGATGAAATGGGCCGGTTTCAGACCCCCACAACACCCAAACGATACCCGAGTGGTAAACATAACTTCCTTTATTGGAAGTGGAATTCACCGAGGATCATTTTTGTAAGTAATAAGGGTGTTCAGAAAACCAAGTGTTAACCCGTTTTGGGCTGGTTAAACAGGAATACCCCCAAAAAGCTCAAAACTTCATGTTTTCTGTGGATTTCTCTAAACGAGTCTTGTAGATTTTCAAGAAAAATTGGTCACTCTCAGGTCTTGGTGTGACATTACAAGTTGCATGGATAAAATATTCCGGTCAGCATTAGTTAACCCTCCCCGAGCTGCTAAACGTAAAAATTGTGATAAAATGGGCTGTTTGTAGACACCAACAGCACCCAAACGATATACCACAGAGAAAGGGGCCTTCATTTATCGGACGCAAAATTGATCGGAAAATATTTTTGAAAGTGGTAAGGGTATTCAAAATTTGACGTCTTAACCCATTTGGGGCTGGTTAAAGAGAGATACCCATTAAAATCTTAAAATACCCGTTTTCTGTGGATTTCTCTAACAACATCTTGTAGGTTTTCAAGAAAAATCGGCTATTTGCAGGTCTTGGTGTGACATTACAAGTCGCATGAACAAAATATTCCGGTCAGCATTAGTTAACCCTCCCCGGGCTGCTGAAGGTCAAAATTGCGATAAAATGGGCTGTTTTTTGCACACCAACAGCACCAAAGGGTACATCACAAAGAAAAGTTCCTTCTTTTATCGCGCGTACAATTTATATGGAAACATTTTTGTAAGTAGTAAGGGTATTCAAAAGTCGACGTCTTAACCCATTTTGGGCAGGCTAAAGAGAGATATCCCTTGAAAGCTTTAAATTCCCATTTTCTGTGAATTTCCCTAACGGTAACTTGTAGGGTTTCAAGACAAATTGACTATTCGTAGGTGTTTATGTGACATTAACCATCTACAAGCTGCCAAGCATCGTAATGTTGTTAACATGGGACTGTTTTCAGACACGCACAGCACCTAATGTATACATGAGAGATAAACATAATCTCCTTTGTTTGAAGTGGAATTCACAGAGGACCATTTTTGTAAGTAATAAAGGTATTCAAAAAGCCAAGCGTTAACCCCTGTTGGGGAGGTTAACAGGGATACCCATCAAAAGCTTAAAAATCGTTTTCCCTGGATTTCTTTACAAACATTTTGTGGGGTTTTCAAGAGAAAATGGCCGTTGATAGGTCTTGGTGTCATATGACCAGTTGCATGGCTCAATTATTCTGGTAGGCATTTGTTAACCCTTCATGGGCTTTTACCGGACGCAAAACTGATAGGGAAACATTGATATTGATATTAACCCATTCTACCATTAATGATGGGTTTTACTTAAACATTTTTTTATCAAAACCAAACCGAATCATTTGAGACTACTATACTCACCTTTCTCATAACATCAATGAAGGAACTTTTGTGAGACAGTTAAAAACAATTCATCAGACACTGTGGGGGTCAAGAAAAATCATGGAATCTAATTGGTGTTTAAGGTTTGTAAGTAGTAAGGGTATTTAAAAGAATGAAACTTAACCCATTTTGAACTGGATAAGGAGAGATGCCCCTTAAACGCTTAAAATTTACATTTTCGTGGATTTCGCTAACTGCTTGTTGGGGATTTTCAAGAACAATTTGACATTGGCAGGTCTTACAAATTGCATAGATAGAATATTCCGCTAGTCGTTTGTTAATCCAACTACCGGCTGCTAAACGTCAAAATTTTAATAAAATCGGCTGTTTTCAGGCAGCAAAATGGGTATGCAATAGATAAACATGACCTCTTTTATCAGATTTAGAATTCCTGGGGGATAATGTATGATAGTATTAAGGGTATTCAAGGGAGCGCGGTGGCTCAGTGGTAGACTGTTGTACTTCTATGCTAGAGGTCCCGAGTTCGATCCCCGTCCGGGACGACTCACGTTGTGTCCTTGGGCAAGGCACTTTGGTCCGGTTGCCGACATAGGGGCACGATGTCCCCGTGTACTAAGGCATACTGCATGTCGATGGTGCACATGTCTTCAACCTCTGTAACCCTGCCTGAGCGGAGCCTGAACAGAGTGAGAATGTTGAGGAGCTGACAGTTGCTCGTCGATGCTTGGTGGTTCTCTCCGGGTACTCCGGCTTCCTCCACCTCTAAAACTGTCACGGTCACGATTAGCCATTGTGCAGAAGTATGTGACCTTAAACACCAATAAATAAATAAATAAATAAATAAATAAATAAATAAATAAATAAGGGTATTCAAAAAACCAAGTCTTAACCCTCTTTGTCGGATTAAAGACAGACAGCCCATGCCGTGTACGCTGCCTACATTACTTGTAAAATCGACACCCCCCACTACATCTTCTGCGAGGTGCGGTTTCGGACCCGACCACCTGACGGTTCTGACCACATCAAATAACACACCTTCGTTGTATTTAGCAGCAAGAAATTTCCCCAAGAAGCAAAGACAAAAATACGTCTGCGGAAAATAATGGCAAATATTTTATTTAGCCTGTATTTTGTCCGTATAGAAAATTTCTCACCCACATATACCTAAAAATGATTCAATGATACAATTGGACATATTTCTCTCATAAAACGTGAAAAAAACACTTGATTTATTGCATTTTAGGATTGCGCATGTATATTCTTAGAAGATTCTCTGTCTGTTATTAAACTACGGCGTGTCTTTGATCTCGTTTGGGACGATCAGTGATTAGCACCTTTTCGACAAGAGCCATCGAAATAGAAAATAAAAAAAATAATCAAATTTCATTAAAACCTTTTACAGAATCGTGTTTTTCAGAAAATGCTTTCGCGATTGCGTGTGTCGTTTTCAAAATTCGGATCAGTAAGCACGAAATTATAAATATGTTGTTGTCAATAACAGAATTGAAAGCATGTCCGTCAAACTTGCATGACGTCAGAACTCGACTCGGGTAAAATACTGCGGTGTGGTGAAAGGACGAGAGTAAGAAACGCTGATATCGCAGTAGGCTTTAAAATGTCCATGGAATGGTCCTAAAATCAAGTTTGTATTTGCAGCTTTATTGCAAATAAGTTTCCCGTTGTTTCTTGTTGAAATGTTATTTCCATCAAGGCCAAGTACCAGTGGGATAGGACACCTGCCCCATGAACAACTGCCTGCTATTAAAATTAATTAGCGGGGACATCCCCCCCCCCCCCATGCTGTTTATTTTACCTAGAAAAGCTGCACCCTGCTGTTTTTTTACCTAGGACACATGCCCCCCCCCCCCCCGCCCTACTGTTAGATTAGATTAAACATATTTTATTTGCCATTTCACAATGCAAATCAGGATTGGAGGACAAGTGCTTACCACTTAGAAGCCCTTCCGTTCCTGTACGGTGACTAATAATTTACAATATGGCAGAACGTATTCCATAAATAACAGAATCTAGCAAAATCAAAATATTATAAACATTATAGACAAACACAAATTAAACTGAGAGAGAGAGAGAGAGAGAGAGAGAGAGATCAAAAAAATAAATAGAATATAAAGAAAACATGAAATACAACATTAGATCCAGTGATGATGCCCGCCACCCACCCATTTGCATTCTGTAGGCTTTCGAAATTCGGATTCACAGTTCAATTCCAAGAATATTTTCTGTTATAAGGTTGCTGTAAAGTTTAACGCAGTCCCTGTCTCGGATGCATAAAGGTAGGTGCCGTCGAAAAAAAAACTCTCATTTTTTTCAGAATTTCGCTGGTTTAAGTGACAATTTACTCCATTCCTAATTCATTGAGCGCTGAATGTTTTCTATGCCTGCATGCAGCAAGCGTAGCACGACAACTTCTGTTTTATACGTTATTATTAAAAATTTAACCCTTACAGATTTAGGAGTTCCCATGTGGGTACAGTCGGAATAATTGTTTTTTTTTCGCAAAATCAGTCCCTGAATATATTGGTAACCGTGCAGTGGCCTTTCGGTGGTGAAACACGAGGCCGCAAATAGTTAAGGTTGAAAAGTTCATCAAATAGACAGATATAATGCCGAACTCAGCCGGTGACAGGTAAATAATGAATAGGAAAGTCGTTGAATTGAGAAGAAAGTAGGGACGAATCGTCCCCTCGGTTTCCACCTGATCCACGGTGTTTCCACGCGGTCTTGGCACTTGACAAAGTTACTAAACTCTCGGGCAGGGACAGGAGAAAACATTCTGAGAATCTGAAGTTGCTGCCTTGTATGGTCGGGACATAATTGGCGTGTATCCGACATTGTATCTGTTCAGTTTGAATGTCAAATTAGCCAGACGACGGCTTTTTCGCCACCGGGTCGAGTTGTCACTTTCTGCCGGTACGCTCTGAAATAAGCAGTTTAACTCCAAACTTTCAGTCCCACGTGAACGTGTGAATATTGAAAGCTGAACAGTTCGTCAAATAGACAGAAATAATGCCAAACTCGACGGGTGACAGGTGAATAGTGAATGGAAACGTCGTTGCATTGGGAATAGAGGAGGGACGAATCGTCCCTTCGGTCTCCACGCGATCCACATTGTTCCCACGCGGTCACGCCACTCGACAAAGATACTAACCTGTCGGGCAGGAAGAGTAGAACAACTTCTGAAAATTTCGTGTAGCTGCCTCCAGTGGTCTGGACGTAGTGGGCGTATGAGCGACACTGCTGTCTGTTCAATTTTAATGTCAAATTAGCCAGATTACCGCCTATTCGCCATTAACCCATGCGCGATTACTGTCCACTTTTCATTTCTGACAAATATCTAACTGTTACCAGCTTGGCGAGGTCCATTTGGCGCCAGTGTACACAATGCATCTTTCAGTCACCAGCGTCTCTCCACCAGAAACTGAGAATCCACGATTTCAAGCGGAAATACCTCAGAGGGGGGGGGGGGGGGGGGGGGGGGGGGCAGTGCCACAACCCCAGACATATACCCAGCGTCAGGTCGCACCGGCTAGAACGGGACCAAATTCAAACAATTACCTCAACTCATTAAAACGCAAAATCTCGGCCAATTCTTGGCCGATTTCCATCATTTTTTTCACTCATTCTTCACAAATAGTTACCGCATCTTTTCACACAGAGAGCGACACCAATTTCCCATTCTATCATGTTGAATGTCAGGAGAGGGTATGTGCACGTTCGGGGTGTGGGTTGAGAGAGAGGGGCGGCTGCCTCGAGGTCCATGCTTGGTTTCGGGACTTTCTAATAATATGACCGAGTTCGGGTGAGCTTCAGGTACAAACGCTGAATGTTTGGGATGGCTGCTGCGAAAACGTTCGCCACAATCTATGGTGTCACACATGCACATGTTGTTATTATTAAGTACACGCGATCTGTTCAACGGGTTTGCTATTTAGCCCTAACTTGGAGATTAAGCATACAGCATTCACGCCAATGTGAAAGAGTATTGCCGAAAGAATTGTTAGACACTGTAGGGAGTTTTCTATCGGCTATGCACTTAATATAGCCTAAAAAACTACCAGCTCGTATATGCAATCTTATTTCGTCGCTGCCTAAAAAGACAAGCGGAATAGGTGAATCTCTCGATTTCTTTAAATCGAAAAATCTTGTTAGGCTTTTCCCTCTGGAAAAGACTATTGTTTTTCTACGGATTATTATTTTTTTTTTTTTTTTTTTTTTTTTTAGGCTTTTCCCTCTGGAAAAGACTATTGTTTTTCTACGGATTATTAATTTTTTTTTTTGGGGGGGGGGGGGGGGGGGGGGGGGTTTGGGGTTTTTTGGGTTTTTTTTTTTTTTTTTCCACACATTTTCGTCCGTACGATTCAGAAGCCATTTTCGAACCGATTTTCACACAATTTGGCACACGGATAGAGTGGTAAAAAATCTAAAAATGTACCGAAGCGGAATTTTCGATTTAACCCTTATTTCGCCAGAATTGGCAAAAAACTGCCAAAAGTGGGGTTTATCGGCACTTTCTCGAAACACGTCTTCAGGATTTTTTTTAAATATTCTTAATTACTAGACCTGCCTATGACACAACCTTTGATACACACGACATATTTGGCGATGCATATGGTAACCCTCCACAGGCTGCCAAACATCGAAATTTTGATGAAATGGGCCGGTTTCAGACCCCCACAGCACCCAAACGATACCAGAGAGGTAAACATAACTTCCTTTATTGCAAGTGGAATTCAGCGGGGATCATTTTTGTAAGTAATAAGGGTGTTCAAAAAACCAAGTGTTAACCCGTTTTGGGCTGGTTAAACAGTAATACCCCAAAAAAGCTCAAAACTTCATGTTTTCCGTGGATTTCTCTAAACGAGTCTTGTAGATTTTCAAGAAAAATTGGTCACTCTCAGGTCTTGGTGTGACATTACAAGTTGCACAGATAAAATATTCCGGTCAGCATTAGTTAACCCTCCCCGAGCTGCTAAGCGTAAAAATTGTGATAAAATGGGCTGTTTTTAGATACCAACAGCACCCAAACGATATACCACAGAGAAAGGGGCCTTCATTTATCGGACGCAAAATTGATCGGAAAATATTTTTGAAACTGGTAGGGGTATTCAAAATTTGACGTCTTAACCCATTTTGGGCTGGTTAAAGAGAGACACCCATTAAAATCTTAAAATACCCCTTTTCTGTGGATTTCTCTAACAACATCTTGTAGGTTTTCATGAAAAATCGGCTATTTGCAGGTCTTGGTGTGACATTACAAGTCGCAAGAACAAAATATTCCGGTCAGCATTAGTTAACCCTCCCCGGGCTGCTGAAGGTCAAAATTGCGATAAAATGGGCTGTTTTTGCACACCAACAGCACCCAAAGGGTACACCACAAAGAAAAGTGTCTTCTTTTATCGTGCGTACAATTTATACGGAAACAATTTTGTAAGTAGTAAGGGTATTCAAAAGTCGACGTCTTAACCCATTTTGGGCAGGCTAAAGAGAGATATCCCTTGAAAGCTTTAAATTCCCATTTTCTGTGAATTTCCCTAACGGTAACTTGTAGAGTTTCAAGACAAATTGACTATTCGTAGGTCTTTATGTAACATTACAAGTTGCATGGACAAAATACTCCGGTGAGCGTTTTTTTTAACCATCTACAAGCTGCCAAGCATCGTAATGTTGTTGACATGGGACTGTTTTCAGACACGCAGAGCACCTAATGTATACACGAGAGATAAACATAATCTCCTTTGTTTTAAGTAGAATTCACAGAGGAGTTTTTTTGTAAGTAATAAAGGTATTCAAAAAGCCAAGCGTTAACCCCTCTTGGGGAGGTTAACAGGGATACCCATCAAAAGCTTAAAAAATCGTTTTCCCTGGATTTCTACAAACATTTTGTGGGGTTTTGAAGAGAAAATGGCCATTGATAGGTCTTGGTGTCATATGACCAGTTGCATAGATCAATTATTCTGGTAGGCATTTGTTAACCCTTCATGGGCTGCTAAATGTAAAAAAAATTGAGGAAATAGTCTGTTTTTGGACACCAACAACATCAAATGGAAATGCCACAGAGAAACGTAACTTCTTTTACCGGACGCAAAACTGATAGGGAAACATTGATATTGATATTAACCCATTCTACCATTAATGATGGGTTTTACCTAAACATTTTTTTATCAAACCCAAACCGAGTCATTTGAGACTACTATACTCACCTTTCTCATAACATCAATGAAGGAACTTTAGTGAGACAGTTAAAAACAATTCATCAGACACTGTGGGGGTCAAGAAAAATCATGGAATCTAATCGGGAAAAGCCATGATTCTCCAGAATCATAAAGTCTAGTTTTTTTTGGGTTTTTTTTTTTTTTTTTTTTTTTCCACACATTTTTGTCCGTACGATTCAGAAGCCATTTTCGAACCAATTTTCACACAATTTGGCACACGCATAGAGTGGCAAAAAATCTAAAAATGTACCGAAGCGGAATTTTCGATTTAACCCTTATTTCGCCAGAATTGGCAAAAAACTGCCAAAATTGGGGTTTATCGGCACTTTCTCGAAACACGTCTTTAGGATTTTTTTTAAACATCCATCATTACTAGACCTACCTATGACACAACCTCTGATACACACGACATATTTGGCGATGCATATGGTAACCCTCCACAGGCTGCCAAACATCAAAATTTTGATGAAATGGGCCGGTTTCAGACTCCCACAACACCCAAACGATACCCGAGTGGTAAACATAACTTCCTTTATTGGAAGTGGAATTCACCGAAGATCATTTTTGTAAGTAATAAGGGTGTTCAGAAAACCAAGTGTTAACCCGTTTTGGGCTGGTTAAACAGCAATACCCCAAAAAAGCTCAAAACTTCATGTTTTCTGTGGATTTCTCTAAACGAGTCTTGTAGATTTTCAAGAAAAATTGGTCACTCTCAGGTCTTGGTGTGACATTACAAGTTGCATGGATAAAATATTCCGGTCAGCATTAGTTAACCCTCCCCGAGCTGCTAAACGTAAAAATTGTGATAAAATGGGCTGTTTTTAGACACCAACAGCACCCAAACGATGTCACAGAGAAAGGGGCCTTCATTTATCGGACGCAAAATTGATCGGAAAATATTTTTGAAAGTGGTAAGGGTATTCAAAATTTGACGTCTTAACCCATTTGGGGCTGGTTAAAGAGAGATACCCATTAAAATCTTAAAATCCCCGTTTTCTGTGGATTTCTCTAACAACATCTTGTAGGTTTTCAAGAAAAATCGGCTATTTGCAGGTCTTGGTGTGACATTACAAGTCGCATGAACAAAATATTCCGGTCAGCATTAGTTAACCCTCCCCGGGCTGCTGAAGGTCAAAATTGTGATAAAATGGGCTGTTTTTGCACACCAACAGCACCCAAAGGGTACACCACAAAGAAAAGTTCCTTCTTTTATCGCGCGTACAATTTATATGGAAACATTTTTGTAAGTAGTAAGGGTATTCAAAAGTCAACGTCTTAACCCATTTTGGGCAGGCTAAAGAGAGATATCCCTTGAAAGCTTTAAATTCCCATTTTCTGTGAATTTCCCTAACGGTAACTTGTAGGGTTTCAAGACAAATTGACTATTCGTAGGTGTTTATGTGACATTAACCATCTACAAGCTGCCAAGCATCGTAATGTTGTTAACATGGGACTGTTTTCAGACACGCACAGCACCTAATGTATACATGAGAGATAAACATAATCTCCTTTGTTTGAAGTGGAATTCACAGAGGACCATTTTTGTAAGTAATAAAGGTATTCAAAAAGCCAAGCGTTAACCCCTGTTGGGGAGGTTAACAGGGATACCCATCAAAAGCTTAAAAATCGTTTTCCCTGGATTTCTACAAACATTTTGTGGGGTTTTCAAGAGAAAATGGCCGTTGATAGGTCTTGGTGTCATATGACCAGTTGCATGGGTCAATTATTCTGGTAGGCATTTGTTAACCCTTCATGGGCTTTTACCGGACGCAAAACTGATAGGGAAACATTGATATTGATATTAACCCATTCTACCATTAATGATGGGTTTTACCTAAACATTTTTTTATCAAAACCAAACCGAATCATTTGAGACTACTATACTCACCTTTCTCATAACATCAATGAAGGAACTTTTGTGAGACAGTTAAAAACAATTCATCAGACACTGTGGGGGTCAAGAAAAATCATGGAATCTAATTGGTGTTTAAGGTTTGTAAGTAGTAAGGGTATTTAAAAGAATGAAACTTAACCCATTTTGAACTGGATAAGGAGAGATGCCCCTTAAACGCTTAAAATTTACATTTTCGTGGATTTCGCTAACTGCTTGTTGGGGATTTTCAAGAACAATTTGACATTGGCAGGTCTTACAAATTGCATAGATAGAATATTCCGCTAGTCGTTTGTTAATCCCTCTACCGGCTGCTAAACGTCAAAATTTTAATAAAATCGGCTGTTTTCGGGCAGCAAAATGGGTATGCAATAGATAAACATGACCTCTTTTATCAGATTTAGAATTCCTGGGGGATAATGTATGATAGTATTAAGGGTATTCAAGGGAGCGCGGTGGCTCAGTGGTAGACTGTTGTACTTCTATGCTAGAGGTCCCGAGTTCGATCCCCGTCCGGGACGACTCACGTTGTGTCCTTGGGCAAGGCACTTTGGCCCGGTTGCCGACATGGGGGCACGATGTCCCCATGTACTAAGGCACACTGCACGTCGATGGTACACATGTCTTCAACCTCTGTAACCCTGCCTGAGCGGAGCCTGAATAGAGAATGTTGAGGAGCTGACAGTTGCTCGTCGATGCTTGGTGGTTCTCTCCGGGTACTCCGGCTTCCTCCACCTCTAAAACTGTCACGGTCACGATTAGCCATTGTGCAGAAGTATGTGACCTTAAACACCAATAAATAAATAAATAAATAAATAAATAAATAAATAAATAAATAAATAAATAAATAAGGGTATTCAAAAAAACAAGCCTTAACCCTGTTTTGTCGGATTAAAGACAGACAGCTCATGCCGTGTACGCTGCCTACATTACTTGTAAAATCGACCCCCCCCCCCCCCCCCCCCCACTAAATCTCCTACGAGGCGCGGTTTCAGACCCGACCACCGGACGGTTCTGACCACATCAAATAACACACCTTCGTTGTATTTAGCAGAAAGAAATTTCCCCAAGAAGCAAAGACAAAATTACGTCTGCGGAAAATAATGGCAAATATTTTATTTAGCCTGTATTTTGTCCGTATAGAAAATTTCTCACCCACATATACCTAAAAATGATTCAATGATACAATTGGACATATTTCTCTCATAAAACGTGAAAAAACACTTGATTTATTGCATTTTAGGATTGCGCATGTATATTCTTAGAAGATTCTCTGTCTGTTATTAAACTACGGCGTGTCTTTGATCTCGTTTGGGACGATCAGTGATTAGCACCTTTTCAACAAGAGCCATGGAAATTGAAAATAAAAAAGTAATCAAATTTGTTGTTTTGCCAACAGCACCCAATGGGTACGCCTCAAAGAAACGTGCTTTCTTTTATCGAGCGCACAATCTATACGCAAACATTTTTGTAAGTAGTAAGGGTATTCAAAAGTCGAAGTCTTAACCCATTTTGGACAGGCTAAAGAGAGAGACCCCTTAAAATCTTAAAATTCCCATTTTCTGTGGATTAATCTAAAAACATCCTGTAGGTTTTCAAGAAAAATTGACTACTCGCAGGTCTTTGTGTGATATTTCAAGTTGCATGGACAAAATATTCCGGTGAGCGTTTATTAACCCTCTAGAGGCTGCCAAGCATCGTAATTTTGTTGAAATGGGATGTTTTCAGGCACGCACATCACCCAACGTGTACCTGAGAAATAAACATAATCTCCTTTGTTGGAAGTGGAATTCACCAAAGACCATTTTTGTAAGTAATAAGGGTATTCAAAAAATCAATCGTTAACCCATTTTGTGGTTGTTAATAGTGATACCCATCAAAGGCTTAAAAATTTATGTTTTCCCTGGATTTCTTTACAAACATCTGGTAGGGTTTTCAAGAGAAAATGGCCATTGATAGGTCATGGTGTCACATTACCAATTGATTGGATAAATTATTCCGGTAAGCATTTGTTAACCCTCCATGGGCTGCTAAATGTCAAAATTTTGAAAAAATAGTCTGTTTTTGAACAACAACAACATCAAATGGGAATACAACAGAGAAACGTAACTTCTTTTACCGGGCGCAAAACTGACAGTGAAACATTTTTGTAAGTAGTAAATGTATTCAAAAATCGAGGTCTTAACCCATTTTTAACTGGTTAAGGAGATATACCCCTTAAAAGCTTAAAATTCCAGTTTTCTGTGGATTTCTCAAAAAAAAAAATTCAAGAGCAATTAACCATTCGCAGGTCTTCGAGTGACATTACAAGTTGCATGAACAAAATGTTCCGGTAACCATTTGTTAACCCCCCAGAGGCTGCCAAGCATTGACATTTGGAGAAAATGGGCTGTTCTTGGGCAACCATAACACCAAATGTGTACCTACGAGATAAACATAACCTCCTTCATTGGAAGTGGAATTCACCGTCGATCATTTTTGTAAGTAATGAAGATATTCACAAAACCAAGCATTAACCCTTTAGAGCTAGTTAAAGAGAGACACCCCTCAAAAGGTTAAAAATTCATGTTATCTGAGGATTTCTTTAAAAACATCCCGTAGATTTTCAGGAAAAAATGGCCATTCTCATATCTTAGTGTAACATTACAAGTTGCATGTACAGAATATTCCTGTAAACATTTGTTAACCCTATGCAGGTTCTCAAACATCAAAATGTTGATAAAATAGGCTGTGTTTGCGTACCCACAGCACCTGAAGTTGGGAGGAGAGATCAAAATAAGTGGAAGTAGAATTCACTGAGAATTATTTTTGGAAGTAATAAGAGTATTCCAAAAACAACACTTATCCCGTTTTGGGCTGGAAAAACAATGATACCCATCAAAAGCTTAAAATTCCTGTTCTCCCTGGATTTCTCTGAAAACATATTGTAGATTTTAAAGAAAAAATAGCCATTCACAGTTCTTGGTGTGACATTACAAGTTGCATGAATAAATATTCCTGTTGGCACTTGTTAACCCTATATAAGCTGCCAGACATCAATATTTTGGATACATTTGAGATAAAATGGACCATTTTTAAATTGACACAGCACTCAGTGAGTATGTGTCAAACAAACATAACTCCTTTTGTCGGTCATTGACTTGTTGGACGACGATATTGACCTTAACTCACTCCCCCGTTAATGGTGGTTTTTACCTAAACAATTTTTTATCAAACTGTGTCATTTGAGACTACTGTCTTCACTTTTCTCATAACATCAATGAAGGAACTTCAGTGAGGCAGTTAAAAACAATTCATCAGACACTGTGGGGTCATGAAAAATCATGGAATCTCATCGGGAAAAGCCATGATTCTCCAGAATCATAAAGTCTAGTTAGGCTTTTCCCTCTGGAAAAGACTATTGTTTTTCTACGGATTATTATTTTTTTTTTTTTTTTTTTTTGGGGTTTTTTTTGGGGTTTTTTTTTTTTTTTCCACACATTTTTGTCCGTACGATTCAGAAGCCATTTTCGAACCAATTTTCACACAATTTGGCACACGCATAGAGTGGCAAAAAATCTAAAAATGTACCGAAGCGGAATTTTCGATTTAACCCTTATTTCGCCAGAATTGGCAAAAAACTGCCAAAATTGGGGTTTATCGGCACTTTCTCGAAACACGTCTTTAGGATTTTTTTTTAAACATCCATCATTACTAGACCTACCTATGACACAACCTTTGATACACACGACATATTTGGCGATGCATATGGTAACCCTCCACAGGCTGCCAAACATCGAAATTTTGATGAAATGGGCCGGTTTCAGACTCCCACAACACCCAAACGATACCCGAGTGGTAAACATAACTTCCTTTATTGGAAGTGGAATTCACCGAAGATCATTTTTGTAAGTAATAAGGGTGTTCAGAAAACCAAGTGTTAACCCGTTTTGGGCTGGTTAAACAGCAATACCCCCAAAAAGCTCAAAACTTCATGTTTTCTGTGGATTTCTCTAAACGAGTCTTGTAGATTTTCAAGAAAAATTGGTCACTCTCAGGTCTTGGTGTGACATTACAAGTTGCATGGATAAAATATTCCGGTCAGCATTAGTTAACCCTCCCCGAGCTGCTAAACGTAAAAATTGTGATAAAATGGGCTGTTTTTAGACACCAACAGCACCCAAACGATGTACCACAGAGAAAGGGGCCTTCATTTATCGGACGCAAAATTGATCGGAAAATATTTTTGAAAGTGGTAAGGGTATTCAAAATTTGACGTCTTAACCCATTTGGGGCTGGTTAAAGAGAGATACCCATTAAAATCTTAAAATACCCGTTTTCTGTGGATTTCTCTAACAACATCTTGTAGGTTTTCAAGAAAAATCGGCTATTTGCAGGTCTTGGTGTGACATTACAAGTCGCATGAACAAAATATTCCGGTCAGCATTAGTTAACCCTCCCCGGGCTGCTGAAGGTCAAAATTGTGATAAAATGGGCTGTTTTTGCACACCAACAGCACCCAAAGGGTACACCACAAAGAAAAGTTCCTTCTTTTATCGCGCGTACAATTTATATGGAAACATTTTTGTAAGTAGTAAGGGTATTCAAAAGTCAACGTCTTAACCCATTTTGGGCAGGCTAAAGAGAGATATCCCTTGAAAGCTTTAAATTCCCATTTTCTGTGAATTTCCCTAACGGTAACTTGTAGGGTTTCAAGACAAATTGACTATTCGTAGGTGTTTATGTGACATTAACCATCTACAAGCTGCCAAGCATCGTAATGTTGTTAACATGGGACTGTTTTCAGACACGCACAGCACCTAATGTATACATGAGAGATAAACATAATCTCCTTTGTTTGAAGTGGAATTCACAGAGGACCATTTTTGTAAGTAATAAAGGTATTCAAAAAGCCAAGCGTTAACCCCTGTTGGGGAGGTTAACAGGGATACCCATCAAAAGCTTAAAAATCGTTTTCCCTGGATTTCTACAAACATTTTGTGGGGTTTTCAAGAGAAAATGGCCGTTGATAGGTCTTGGTGTCATATGACCAGTTGCATGGGTCAATTATTCTGGTAGGCATTTGTTAACCCTTCATGGGCTTTTACCGGACGCAAAACTGATAGGGAAACATTGATATTGATATTAACCCATTCTACCATTAATGATGGGTTTTACCTAAACATTTTTTTATCAAAACCAAACCGAATCATTTGAGACTACTATACTCACCTTTCTCATAACATCAATGAAGGAACTTTTGTGAGACAGTTAAAAACAATTCATCAGACACTGTGGGGGTCAAGAAAAATCATGGAATCTAATTGGTGTTTAAGGTTTGTAAGTAGTAAGGGTATTTAAAAGAATGAAACTTAACCCATTTTGAACTGGATAAGGAGAGATGCCCCTTAAAAGCTTAAAATTTACATTTTCGTGGATTTCGCTAACTGCTTGTTGGGGATTTTCAAGAACAATTTGACATTGGCAGGTCTTACAAATTGCATAGATAGAATATTCCGCTAGTCGTTTGTTAATCCCTCTACCGGCTGCTAAACGTCAAAATTTTAATAAAATCGGCTGTTTTCGGGCAGCAAAATGGGTATGCAATAGATAAACATGACCTCTTTTATCAGATTTAGAATTCCTGGGGGATAATGTATGATAGTATTAAGGGTATTCAAGGGAGCGCGGTGGCTCAGTGGTAGACTGTTGTACTTCTATGCTAGAGGTCCCGAGTTCGATCCCCGTCCGGGACGACTCACGTTGTGTCCTTGGGCAAGGCACTTTGGCCCGGTTGCCGACATGGGGGCACGATGTCCCCATGTACTAAGGCACACTGCACGTCGATGGTACACATGTCTTCAACCTCTGTAACCCTGCCTGAGCGGAGCCTGAATAGAGAATGTTGAGGAGCTGACAGTTGCTCGTCGATGCTTGGTGGTTCTCTCCGGGTACTCCGGCTTCCTCCACCTCTAAAACTGTCACGGTCACGATTAGCCATTGTGCAGAAGTATGTGACCTTAAACACCAATAAATAAATAAATAAATAAATAAATAAATAAATAAATAAATAAGGGTATTCAAAAAAACAAGCCTTAACCCTGTTTTGTCGGATTAAAGACAGACAGCTCATGCCGTGTACGCTGCCTACATTACTTGTAAAATCGACCCCCCCCCCCCCCCCCCCCCCACTAAATCTCCTACGAGGTGCGGTTTCAGACCCGACCACCGGACGGTTCTGACCACATCAAATAACACACCTTCGTTGTATTTAGCAGAAAGAAATTTCCCCAAGAAGCAAAGACAAAATTACGTCTGCGGAAAATAATGGCAAATATTTTATTTAGCCTGTATTTTGTCCGTATAGAAAATTTCTCACCCACATATACCTAAAAATGATTCAATGATACAATTGGACATATTTCTCTCATAAAACGTGAAAAAACACTTGATTTATTGCATTTTAGGATTGCGCATGTATATTCTTAGAAGATTCTCTGTCTGTTATTAAACTACGGCGTGTCTTTGATCTCGTTTGGGACGATCAGTGATTAGCACCTTTTCAACAAGAGCCATGGAAATTGAAAATAAAAAAGTAATCAAATTGCACTAAAACCTTTTACAGAATCGTGGTTTTCAGAAAACGCTTTCGCGATTGCGTGTGTCGTTTTTAAAATTGGATCAGTAAGCACGAAATTATAAATATGTTGTTGTCAATAACAAAATTGAAAGCATGTCCGTCAAACTTGCATGACGTCAGAACTCGACTCTGGTAAAATACTGCGGTGTGGTGAAAGGACGAGAGTAAGAAACGCTGATATCGCAGTAGGCTTTAAAATGTCCATGGAATGGTCCTAAAATCAACTTTATATTTGCAGCTTTATTGCAAATAAGTTTCCCGTTGTTTCTTGTTGAAATGTTATTTCCGTCAAGGCCAGGTACCATAGAAAATTTGGAATACTGGGCAGTGGGATAGGGCACCTGCCCCATGAACAACTGCCTGCTATTAAAATTAATTAGCGGGGACCCCCCCCCCATGCTGTTTATTTTACCTAGGACACCTGCCCTCTGCTGTTTTTTTACCTAGGACTCATGCCCCCCCCCCTACTGTTAGATTAGATTAAACATATTTTATTTGCCACTTGACAATGCAAATCAGGATTGGAGGACAAGTGCTTACCACTTAGAAGCCCCTCCGTTCCTGTACGGTGACTAATAATTTACAATATGGCAGAACGTATTTCATAAATAACAGAATCTAGCAAAATCTAAATATTATAAACATTATAGACAAACACAAATTAAACTGAGAGAAAGAGAGAGAGAGAGAGAGAGAGAGAGAGAGAGAGAGAGAGAGAGAGAGAGAGAGAGAGAGAGAGATCAAAAAAATAAATAGAATATAAAGAAAACATGAAATACAACATTAGGTCCAGTGATGATGCCCGCCACCCACCCAATTGCATTCTATAGTATATTGGCCGTAATGGGAGTCTAAATTAACATCTTGATTACAGCCACTGAGCATAGGTTTTCACTTCCGGGGATGTCCACACAACTGTTTTTTCATCAAGTACACTTGTCCCGCCCCCGTTTGTTTGCTAACGGGCCCCTACCCATTGACCTTTCTATTTTTAGAAGCACCCGGGCCGACGGGGAGAGGGCGTTGTTGGGAGCATGGCTAGATTTTGCTATAAAATGGGATTGAAGGAAGGTACCCTCAAATCTGGGGCGAAAGTGGCAAAAATGACAAAAGGCTACCTCAACGTATGGTAACGGTATAAACTACAGTCGATCTGGGCGATGTACAGACGAAAAATCATACCTTGGAGCTGGTTAGGCAATTTGGCACAAAAAACTCCGACTTCATGCTCAATCGCTGCTCTACAGTAGTCTACAACAGTTCTCAAGTCCATTCCAAACTGATAGAGTCGGGACGAATAGTACTCTCACTTTCCACGCGATGCGTGGTGTTCTTCACGCGGCCTCGACACTCGCAACAGATGCCAAAATGTCGGCCAGGGTGCGTAGAACAAGTTCTGAAACTTAGATGTCGCTGCCTTCAGCGGTCTAGACACGCTTCATGTTTGTGAGAAGTGCAATTTTAATGTCTAATTGGCAAATTTTCGTTAATCGTTACCCGCCAAAAAACCTACTCACCGCCGATTTCTTTTCACTTCAACTTCTGACGATTATCTAAGGTTTAAAGATAGTGTCAGGATACCCCTCCCCCGCCGCCCTTTTGGAGCTGGTTAGGCAATGCGGCACCGAAACCTGGGACGTTATGCTCAATCGCAGCTCTACAGTCGTCTACAACACTGCCCGTGTCCATTCTAAACTGATAGAGTCGGGACGAATAGTACTCTCACATTCCAAGCGATGCGTGGTGTTTTCCACGCGGTCCGGACACTCCAAACAGATCCCAAAATGTCGGCCAGGGTTCGTAGAACAAGTTCTGAAAATTTCAAGTCGCTGCCTCCAGCGGTCTGAACACCGTTCGTGTATGTCTGAAGTGCTATTTTAATGTCCAATATACAAATCTTCGTCAATCTTTTCCTGCCTGTCAGAAACCCAATCACCGCCAATTTCTCTTGACTTTAAACTTCTGAGATTCTCGTAGGTTTAAAGGTTGTGTTGGGGTCCCTGGTGGCTGTCTTAAAGAAGCAACTTCCATTTACAGTCAACTCTCCACCAGTCACACACAATTGTAACATTTAAGTGGACTTGCTCCAGCGAGGAGGCACTGAAGGATTCTGCGCCCATTCCCGACGCTTTTTTCGAACTGGCTTGAAAAGGAAGGATCAAATTCAAACAATTACCTCCTCTCTCCAAAACGCCATATCTCAACCAATTCTGGGCAGATTTCCATGAAATTTTCACTCCTTGTTCATGAATAGTTGTGGCATCACTTTCCACGAAGAGACATGAATTTCGCATTTCGTCACGTCGAATTGGAAAAGAGCGTATGCGCAGGGATTTCTCTGAAAACATCTTGGAAGATTTTAAAGAAAAATGGCCATTTGCAGTTCTTAGTGTGACATTACAAGTTGCATGGAAAAATATTCCTGTTAGTACTTGTTAACCCTCTACAAGCTGCCAGACATCAATATTTTGGATACATTTGAGATAAAATGGACCATTTTCAAATAGACACTGCACTCAGTGGGTATGTGTGAAACAAACATAACTCCTTTTGTGGGTCATTAACTTGTCGGACGACGATATTGATATTAACCCACTCCACCGTTAATGATGGTTTTTACCTAAACAATTTTTTTATCAACTGAGTCATTTGAGACGAACGAAATGGTTTTACGCGCCGAAGGCGCGCAGGGACGATTTGAAGGACAAGCCCCCTTCAACCCTCGTTAGCTGTTTGTTGTTGTTGTAGGATGTCAAGGCGTGGTGGAGGAGGAAAAGGAAGGAGGGAGGTGGCTTAACCCCGTCTAGGCTTCTTTCGGCTCTTGTTCTTTGGAGGTGGTTGAGATTGTGATGTGGAAGTCGACGATGTTGAGTTTATTGTTGAGTTTGGTGAATGGATTGCGTCTAATTCCTTTTTGAGATCTGCTTTTGATTGTTCCCTGAACTCGTGGGTTTCGGAGGCGATTCGGTTTCCCATCTCAACTGCCCGCCTTCCCATCTCTATTATTCTCCTTATTTCTTCGGCGGCGACTGCAGACTTAGGTGGCTGTGTTGCTGAGATTGACACACCCTGGCTGTCCGGTAGAGAAGGAAGTGGGGAGTGAGGGGTGGGAGGTGGTGAAAAGGCAACCTCCGGTTCCTCCTCAGTCTCCACCAGACGTTCCTCATCCAACAGTACCGGCTCAGGAGCTGGCAGTTGGTTGGGTGTACTAGTGGCACTAGGAGGGGAACTGGCAGCTGCCTCCAGGACCTCCATACTCTCGCTCACCTCTTTCTTCCTATTCCGGAAGGCCTCCAGGCGCCTGGAATCCCGGCGCTTGGTGGACGGACTCTTCTTCTTCTTGCTCTTCTTCTTTACAGGGCCAGGTCCAGGCTTCTTCGGCTGAGGACCAGTGCGAGAGGGGTTCCTCTCACAAAAGGTGCTACCTCTCCCCGAAGAAGGTGTGGCGGTGTTGTGATCTTCAATGACGAACTCCAAGTTCAGATGGACTCTCTTGCCTGTCTCCCGGACAGTCCAGGTGACAGGGCAAGAGATGCCCAGAGCTGCTATTGTTCTCTTCAGTCGCGCTGGTAGTTCCAGTGTTTCCATAATTATGGTGTTAATTAGGATCGAGCCAAGTCATTTGAGACTACTATACTCACCTTTCTCATAACATCAATGAAGGAACTTCAGTGAGACAGTTAAAAACAATTCATCAGACACTGTGGGGTCATGAAGAATCATGGAATCTCATCGGGAAAAGCCATGATTCTCCAGAATCATAAAGTCTAGTTATTTTTGGGTTTTTTTTTTTTTTTTTTTCCCACACTTTTTGTCCGTACGATTCAGAAGCCATTTTCGAACCGATTTTCCCAAAATTTTGCACACGCATAGAGGGGTACAAAATCTAAAAATGTACCGAAGCGGATTTTTCGATTTAACCCTTAGTTCGTCAGAATTGGCAAAAACTGTCAAAATTGGGGTTTATCGGCACTTTCTGGAAACACGTCTTGTAGATTTTTTTTAAACATTCATCATTGCTAGACCTGTCTGTGACACGCCCTTTGATACACACGACATATCAGGCGATGCATATGGTAACCCTCCACAGGCAGCCAAACATTGAAATTTTGATGAAATAGGCCGGTTTCAGGGCCCCACTGCACCCAAACAATACACGAGAGATAAACATAACTTCCTTTATTGGGAGTGGAATTCACCGAGGATCATTTTTGTCAGTAATAAGGGTGTTCGAAAAACCAAGCGTTAACCCGTTTTGGGCTGGTTAAACAGCAATACCCCATAAAGCTAAAAAATTCGTGTTTTCCGTGGATTTCTCTAAACGAGTCTTGTAGATGTTCAAGAAAAATTTGTCACTCCCAGGCCTTGGTGTGACAATAGAAGATGCATGGACCAAATACTGCGATGAGCATTTGTTAACCCTCCATGAGCTGCTAAAAGTCAAAATTGTGATAAAACGGGCTGTTTTTGGACGCCAACAGCACCCAATGGGTACGCCACAAAGAAAAGTGCCTTCTTTTATCGAGCGCACAATCTATATGGAAACATTTTTGTAAGTAGTAAGGGTATTCAAAAGTCGAAGTCTTAACCTATTTTGGGCAGGCTAAAGAGAGAGACCCCTTAAATTCTTAAAATTCCCATTTTCTGTGGATTTCTCTAAATACATCCTGCAGGTTTTCAAGGAAAATTGACTACTCGCAGGTCTTTGTGTGACATTATAAGTTGCATGGACAAAATATTCGGGTGAGCGTTTATTAACCCTCTAAAGGCTGCCAAGCATCGTAATTTTGTTGAAATAGGCTGTTTTCAGACACGCACAGCACCCAACGTGTACCTGAGAACTAAACATAATCTCCTTTGTTGGAAGTGGAATTCCCCGAGGACAATTTTTGTAAGTAATAAGGGTATTCAAAAAACCAAGCGTTAACCCGTTTTGTGGTTGTTAATAGTGATACCCATCAAAGGCTTAAAAATTTATGTTTTCCCTGGATTTCTTTACAAACATTTGGTGGGGTTTTCAAGAGAAAATGGCCATTGATAGGTCTTGGTGTCACATTACCAGTTGATTGGATAAATTATTCCGGTAAGCATATCTTAACCCTCCATGGGCTGCTAAATGTCAAAATTTAAAAAAAAATAGTCTGTTTTTGAACAACAACATCAAATGGGAACGCAACAGAGAAGCGTAACTTCTTTTACTGGACGCAAAACTGACAGGGATACATTTTTGTAAGTAGTAAATGTATTCAAAAATCGAGGTCTTAACCCATTTTTGACTGGTTAAGGAGATATACCCCTTAAAAGTTTAAAATTCCAGTTTTCTGTGGATTTCTCAAAAAAAAGTTTCAAGAACAATTGACCATTCTTAGGTCTTCGAGTGACATTACAAGTTGCATGAACAAAATGTTTCGTTTTGTTAACCCTCCAGAGGCTGCCAAGCATAGACATTTGGAGAAAATGGGCCGTTCTTGGGCAACCATAAAACCAAATGTGTACCTGTGAGATAAACATAACTGCCTTCATTGGAAGTGGAATTCACCGTCGATCATTTTTGTAAGTAATGAAGGTATTCACAAAACAAAGCATTTACCCTTTAGAGCTGGTTACAGAGAGATACCCCTCAAAAGGTTAAAAATTCGTGTTATCCGAGGATTTATTTAAAAACATCCCGTAGATTTTCAAGGAAAAATGGCCATTCTCAGATCTTAGTGTGACATTACAAGCTGCATGTACAAAATATTCCTGTAAGCATTTGTTAACCCTATGCAGGTTCTCAAACATCAAAATGTTGATAAAATGGGCTGTGTTTGCGTACCCACAGCACCCGAAGTTGGGAGCAGAGATCAAAATAAGTGGAAGTAGAATTCACTGAGAATTATTTTTGGAAGTAATAAGAGTATTCAAAAAACAACACTTAACCCGTTTTGGACTGGATAAACAATGATACACATCAAAAGCTTAAAATTCCTGTTCTCCCTGGATTTCTCTGAAAACATCTTGTAGATTTTAAAGAAAGAATGGCCATTCACAGTTCTTGGTGTGACATTACAAGTTGCATGAATAAATATTCCTGTTAGCACTTGTTAACCCTCTACAAAATGCCAGACATCAATACATAGATAAAATGGACCATTTTTAAACAGACACAGCACTCAGTGGGTATGTGTCAAACAAACATAACTCCTTTTGTCGGTCATTGAATTGTTGGACGACGATATTGACATTAACCCACTCCACTGTTAATGATGGTTTTTACCTAAACAATTTTTTATCAAACTGTGTCATTTGAGACTACTATCTTCACCTTTCTCATAACATCAATGAAGGAACTTCAGTGAGGCAGTTAAAAACAATTCTTCAGACACTGTGGGGGTCATGAAAAATCATGGAATCTCATCGGGAAAAGCCATGATTCTCCAGAATCATAAAGTCTAGTGTTTTATATGTCATTATTAAAAGTTTAACCGTTGGCAGATTCGAGACCATATGGGTACAGGGCTCGATTTAACTGGATTAGCATAGCACTTTTCTCTCCAATTTCTGAATTTTGCTATTCAAGATTTATTAGTTTCAAGTGCTTTTCGATCAACTGCTAATCAATTTTCCAGGGTGAATAGTAAATTGCTATTCAAAATTTTCAGATTAAATCAAGCCCTGTATGGGTATGGTCGGAATAATTTTAATTTTCATAAAATCACTGAATATTGATAAGCGTGCAGTGGTAGTTTGGAATAGAATATCTGAAAATGCTTTCGAAATTCGGATTCACAGTTCAATTCCAAGAATATTTTCTGTTATAAGGTTGCTGTAAAGTTCAACGCAATCCCTGTCTCAGATGCATAGTGGTAGATGCCATCGAAAAAAACTCATTTTTTCAGAATTTCGTTGGTTTAAGTGACAATTTACTCCATTCCTAATTCGTTGAGCGCTGAATGCTTTCTATGCCTGCATGCAGCAAGCATAGCATGACAACTTCTGTTTTATACGTCATTATCAAAGGTTTAACCCTTGGCATATTTAGGAGTTCCCATGTGGGTATAGTCGGAATAATTGTTATTTTCGTAAAATCAATCCCTGAATATATTGGTAACCTTGCAGTGCCCTTTCAGTGGTGCTGCATGATGCCGCAAATAGTTAAGGTTGAAAAGTTCATCAGACAGACAAATATAATACCTAGCTCAGCCGGTGACAGGTAAATAATGAATGGAAAAGTCGTTGAGTTGAAAATAAAGTAGGGACGAATCATGCCCTCGGTTTTCACCTGATCCACGGTATTTCCATGCGGCCTCGGCACTTAACAAAGATACTAAACTGTCGGGCAGGGACAGTATGAAACATTCTGAGAATTGCAAGTTGCTGCCTTGCATGATCGGGACATAATTGGAATATATCCGACATTGTATCTGTCGAATAAATTCCTGTTATGTCCAGATCACTTCACCCCAACTGTCAGTATGGGGACACCATGACGCCGTGTACTAAGGCATACTGCACGTCGATGGTGCGCCTGTCTTCAACCAATCTAACCCTGCCTGTGCTACAGCGCGGAGGCACTATGTTGGGGAGCTGGCAGCTGCTCGTCATTGCTCGGTGGTTCTCTCTGGGTACTCCGGCTTCCTCCACCCTTACAACTGTCACCGACATAATATGACCTTGGCTGTTAATGTGTCGTTAAAATCTAATAAATAAATAAATAAATCCAGTACCAGTTTTGCTCGTACAAATATTAGTACCGTCAGACAAAATTCATTTTCTGATTAATTTCGTACTTTTCTGTACTCATCTTCCCTGAGTAATACCTTTTCAATCTCAGATTTAACCCTCAAGCACAATGAGAGTGAGAATAAGTGTACCATTTGGAAATACCCAAATTATCCAATTTTAGTTACTCTCTACTATCATTTTAGAGTGGGTTAATTTGAGACATTTTGCTTTGCTATATGCAGAGATGTTCAGTCAATAAATCCGGCTTTAGTTATGATCTGGGACTTAATGAAACATGTGCTTTGGCCACTTAAAAATAGCACTGTCTGCAAAAAATGACTTTGAGTGAATGCTCACTTGTCCAAAAACAAAAAGGAAAGAGCTCTTTGAGCTTTCCATAACTGCTTTCAAAAATCAATGGGGAACAAATTTTGTGTTATATATGTTTTGGTGTTCCGTGTTATCCAACACCAGTTTGGCCGTACAAATATGAATACCGCCAGGAAAGAAAGCACATTTTCTCAGTGGTGGACTGTGTGACTTCTATGTCCCGAGTATGATCCCTATCTGGGACGACCCACGTAATGTCCTTGGGCAAGGCACTTTATCCCGGTTGCCAACATGGGGCACGATGATGCCATGTACTAAGGCGCACTGCATGTCAATGGTGCACATGTCTTCAACCGCTGGTACCCTGCTTCAGCGGAGCTTGAACATAATTAGAATGTTGAGCTGACAGTTGCTCGTCGATGCTCGGTGGTTCTCTCTGGGTCCTCCGACTTCCCCCACCCGTAAAACTGTCACGGTCACGATTAGCCATTGTGGATAAGTATGTGACCGTTAACACCAATAAATAAATACCGTCAGAGAAACCCTCTGTAAATCCTTCTGTCAATAAATAGCAGAGTAGTAATGTAATGCAAGAAATATTAACAAGCTGTTCAACATCCCTTTAATCAACTCATTTTGACTTGAACTGTACCCATTACTGTGTATACTAGCTCTCTAGATGGTTTAAACCATATCAAATAAACAACTAATTTGTGTGTGACAGTAACTCATATTTCAT
This sequence comes from Pictodentalium vernedei, assembly GCA_031216915.1. Lineage (NCBI taxonomy): Eukaryota > Metazoa > Mollusca > Scaphopoda > Dentaliida > Dentaliidae > Pictodentalium > Pictodentalium vernedei. The sequence goes on from CM062295.1 coordinate 403,826,479, forward strand.
TGTATCTGAAACAGATATGTTGGAAAAATTGTGAAATCATGGAGTAGGAAGCTTACCCTCGTTTGTTGACAAATCCCACACATTCACAAACAGACAGAATGATAGCGAATAAATTAATTATTGATATTTAAGGTCACTTTCAGCATCTACAGCTATATCATGACCATAATATAGTCCAGGTATTCATTGCATTGCATAGGCGTACAGGGCTATTTTTCAGGGGGGGGGGGGGGCCCTTTTAGCCCGAAAAAGTTGAATTTCAGGAGGAAATGCCAAATGCGGGTATGGGAGGGGGGTCGCCCATCCCCCCCCCCCATTCAGCCCCCCCCCCATTCAGTACCTGGAGAGAACCACCGAACAATGGCAAGCGACTCAGACTCCACAACATACTAACTCCACAAAAGCAGGATTAGCATTGGTTGAAGACAAGTGCACCTTCAAAGTACCCTTAGTACACATCGCCATCATGAACCCCCCCGCCCCGTAAGAAATTAAATTGGGATGAAGTGTATTGCTCAAGGACACAATGTGGTTGCCACAGGCGGGATTCGAACCGAGGACTTCTTGGATTGCAACAATCATCTCTACCTTCCTAGCCACCGTTCTCTCGTAATTTGCAGTAATAGAACTCTTTATATGCACTTGTGTGATTATAAATGAATAATATTAACGTGGATATGATTCTACTGAATCAACTTGTACAGTATAATGGTCAGTTTACTTGCAAGATGAGATCGGAAAACAACATCTTGTGTGGAAAACCAAAATGTTTTGTGGTAATTTCTGGCAACTAAATTGTTCGAAGTTTTCTGGCATATTGGCTGAAAAATCGGCTCCTTCCTGACTCAGGAGTGGGTTGGGGCACAGTCCTCCATGAAACCCTGGCCCGTATGCCCATAATTCATATGTACTTATTTTTTCCAAAGCAGAAAGGACATCGCTTGTTTTGCTTTCTATGAAAATATTCTGTAATTATTGAAGAGCAAATTTTGTGTTAAATGTTTTGGTGTCCTGCTGTATCTCAAATATCTGCTTTGGCTGCATAAAAACTAGTAGCATCACAAAAACTTGGATTTCCACTAAATTTTCTGTTTTCAAAACTGATCGATAGTTTTGTGTACAATATAGTTTGCCTTTTCACATTAAAAAGTTGGGAAAGCCCGTAATTTGTCCAACAAATTACAATTCTCAAGTTATTATTATTAAAATAAGCAGTTTAACTCAAAACTTTCTGTCCCATCTGAATGTGCGAATATTTAAAGCTGAACAGTTCATCAAGTAGACAGAAATGATGCCAAACTCGACCGGTGATAGTTAAATAGTGGATGGAAATGGCATTGCATTGGGAATAGAGTAGGGACGAATCGTCCCCGCGGTTTCCACGCGATCTACGTTGTTCCAACGCGGTCACGCCACTCGACAAAGATACTGTCCTGTCGAGCAGGGATAGTAGAACAACTTCTGAAGATTTCGTGTATCTGCCTTCACTGGTCTGGACGCAGTGGGCGTATGAGCGACACTGCTGTCTGTTCAATTTTAATGTCAAATTAACTAAATTACCGTCTTTTCGCCATTAACCCATGCGCGATTTCTGTCCACTTTTCATTTTTGGCAATTATCCAACTGTTATCCAAGAACAATTTTGCTGTTATATGTTTGATTCCAAGTTTTAATTGGCAGGCCTTGAATTGGAGTACCCTCAACTTGAACATATTCATTCAAATAGCAAGATTCAAGATTAGTCCATGTCTCTTTTCAGACACACAGTCTGTGATTGATGTTCACACATTAAGAGCATAATATTATACACTAAAATCACCACACAAATATTTCAAAATTAACCCATATTGAAAAAATGATAGGAATATATCATTTTATCTTCAAGATTTACTAACTTCAAGGGCAAATTTCTCATAATTGCGAGATTGTTGTAACAATTATTTTTGTATGCATAGATGCAACAATGCTTGCAAAAGAATGTTACTGTTTAGTTTATAATCTCACCTTTAACCCTCAACCAAATGAGGGTAAGAGTACCATCCGAAAATGCCAAAATTAGCTAACTGTGGTTGCATCTTCCTGTCATTTTGGAAAGGGTTAATTCTAAACACTTTGTTTTGCTATAGGTAGAGTTGCCTAATGAACAAATCCTCTGCTGTAAGTTATGTTTTGGGGCTAAACACAACATAAGCGTTGGCCATGTAAAGAATAGAACTGTCTGAAAAAATTGATTTTCGTTGAATTTTGCAAACATCTGTACTCATTTCCTCTAATTGCAAGGCTGTTGTAGCAATTACTTTGGTATGGATAGATGCAACAATGATTGAAGAAGAAAGTTATTGTTTACTTTTTAATCTCAAGATTTAACCCCCAAGCAAAATGAGGGCGTGAATAAGAGAACCGTGAGAGAATGCCAAAATTAGCCAACTTGGGATGCTTTTTTTCTATCATTTTGGAAATGATTAATTTCAAACACTTTACTTTGCTATATGTTGTCTACATTTTCACATTGGAAAGTTGGGAAAGCCCGTAATTTGTCCAACAAATTACAATTCTCTAGTTGCATTTTAGGATTGCACATGTATATTTTTAGAAGATTCTCTGTCTGTTATTAATCTTCAGCGTCAATCTTTGAGCTCGTTTGGGACGATCAGTAATTAACACCTTTTCGACAAGAGCTATCGAAATTTAAAATAAAAAAAATAATCAAATTTCACTAAAATTTTTCTTGTTAAAATGTTGTTTCCGACAGGGCCAAGTACCATAGAAAATTTGGAATACTGGACAATTGGATACGGACACCTGCCCCATGAACAACTGCCTTCTATTAAAATTAATTAGCGGGGACGTCTGCTCCCCCCCCCCCCCCCCATCGCCCTGCTGTTTTTGTTTACCTAGGGCACCTGCCCCCTGCAGTTTTTTTTTACTTTTTACCTAGGACACGTTTCCCCCTGATGCTTTTTTTCACCAAGTACACCTGCCCCGTTTGTTTGCTAACGGGCCCCTCCCCCATTGACCTTTCTATCTTTCGAATCACCCAGGCCGACGGGGAGAGGGCATTGTTGCGAGCATAGCTGGCTAACTGCCCTAGGGAACAAGCCCCGAAAATATGGGTTGTCCTGCCCAGTGGCCCTGCGAAGCACCTCTATTTGTCGTTATGTTAGATGTTGAGAGAATAAAGTAAAAATAATTTTTTTGCAAGTCAAAATTCTGGCGGGGAATGATGGGAATGGGGGCTAGATTTGAGAAGTCTGAAGTGCAATTCATAGGATGGGGAGCAGAGCATAACTGAGAAGTATCGGTGGTCGATATACGATTTCCAGTGAATCCACTCCAACATGAAATCAAAAGTAAGTGTATATTTATTTATATGTATTTTATGGGTATGTGTCAAACAAACATAACTCCTTTTGTCGGTCATTAACTTATCGGACGACGATATTGATATTAACCCTCTCCACCGTTAATGATGGTTTTTACCTAAACAATTTGTTTTTATCAAGACTATTATACTCACCTTGCATGAACTCAAACATAAGTGTATATTTATTTATTATCAGGAATAACCGCCCGTAAGTTTCACTCTCACTGTGTCCCGTTTCATCGGTCAATTCCACGGTGTCCCACGCCAGCGGTCGATTTATCTCAACAAAATTACCAAGCTTACACTCCCTGCCTCTTTCTCCAACCAAACACACATTGAAAGGTACGCCTCACCTCGTATTCCACACTGCCCTGAATGATATTGTTTATTATTATTTATTTATTGGTGTTTAAGGTCATATACTTATGCACAATGGCTAATCATGACCATGACAGTTCTACGGGTGGAGGAAGCCGCAGTACCTGGAGAGAACAACCGAGCAACGACGAGCAGCTGCCAGCTTACCAACATCGTAACTCCGCACTGCAGCACAGGCAGGGTTAGATTGGTTGAAGACATTCGTACCATCGACGTGCAGTACGCCTTAGTACATGGCGGCATCGTGCCCACATACGGACAATCGGAGTTAAGTGCCTTGCCCAAGGACACAACATGGGAGTCCGAATTGATCGCTCAGACCGCCACCCATCCAATGATTAACCAGGTTCTACGTTGCTTAACTTCGATGATCTGACGAGAACGGGTTACCACAACGCCACCGCTCCCCATCACTGCATGATAAGAAAGCAGTAAATAACGTTAGCTACAATGGGATCAGTTACTTAAAATATCAAATAGTGTTGACAGTATAGCATTTCCCCGCCAGTGGGTCCAGGTATATACTAGTCTATAAAACGGCTATACACTGCCCCTCGTCCGTCCCAGAGTGGCGACGTGGCAGTATATAGCCATCTTACCGATGCTATGTTGTGCCTAAGGAACCTTACAATAAAAGGTGGGGGGCCCCAACATGGGAAGGGGGGAAGGTATATTTACTACTCTGTAAGGCGCTTATCGGATGCAGTGGTGCATGGCGCCAACATTTCCCCGGCATTGGGGCTAGATATATACTAGTTTGTAAGACGGCTATACTCTCCCTCCTCCATCCCAGGGTATATTTTATCTACACATATGTACAAACAACACTTCCTATTTACATATGTAATTATTGTTGTTTATAACGTCATGTTTCTCGTTCTTGTCAATAACTTCATGTTTCTCTTTGTATGTATGGATATCTCCATTGTAATAAATAAAACTAATCCTACTGGGAAAAAACAATTGGAGAGAAATGAAGTTCTGCTATTAATAGACAAGGTGATAGGTGAGCTGTACAATGTGTGAAAAGATGACATAATCATGTAAAACAACTGTGGTCTAATAGGAGATAATTGATACTGGGACTACACATGACATGCTTAAGAATTTAAAGTTCACATTTTCTGTGGATATCTTCAAATGGTTCTTACAGATTTTCAAGAACAAATAAACCCTGGAGAAGAATTATTCTCGCAAGCCTTCATTAACCCCCCACAGACCGTCAAATATCGAAATTTTAGATAAATTTGAGATGCAATGGGCTATTTGCATTAGACGCTGATTCTCAGCCGCTGATATTGATATTAACCCTCTCCATAAACAATGATGATTTAACCAAAACGTTCTTTTATCACATTGGGTCATTTGAGACTATTATACCCACTTTTCTCAAGACATCAATAAAAATACTTTAATGATACAATTAAAAACAATTCTTCAGACACTCCAGGGTCATAAAAAATCATAGAATCTTGTCGGGAAAAGCCATGATTCTCCAGAATCATAAAGTCTAGTTTCAAATTGCCATTCGTAATTCGACCATCACATACAGGAATAAATATTAATATATGTGTACTCTTTCTGTTGAAGCTCTACCATTTCCACAAGAGATTGACCAAAGTATAAAATGAAAAAAAAAATGGAGATTATTCTGTTGATTAGAGTCCATATATAGCGATATACAAGGGGCCTACAACAACAGGTTGCCAAGTAAATTCATATCATTTCATAAGCAGCTGATTTTTGAGGCCAGTATGCAAGGCACATTTTTAAGACCTACATGCAATGCACTCACAGACTGCAGTTTGTATTAAGACTCAAAATATGCCCCCTGTGAGGCGGTGTCCTGGAATTTTTAAAGTTACTACCAAAATTGTGCAGAGTTTTCTTTGACTCTGTACTCTCATGAAAAAACGGATATAACCAGAGAGAAAATTTTGCTTTGTGTTTGGTATTGTTGAATTAATATCTCACAATATGGTGACATATAGGGATGAGTTAGTTAGCTAACTCATTACTCAAGATTGTAAGCATACCGGTACTGAACGGTTGGTTGGCAGTCACTGAGTTCATTTAAAGATTAGTGTGTTCATTGCTCAAAATGACTGCATATCTGAGATGATTAATTGATTGGTTAAAAACTGATTTTATTTAGCTTTCTCCATACATGTACATTCATGTAATTGATACAATGCCTAAATGAGGCCTACTTTCAGACTACAATACCACAAGAAATTGTCATTGTGTGCTGTCTTAAAACCTCAAATCATGTATATGGATATTTAGCTATAGCCATTTAAACTGCTTAGAAATATTCTCAGAATGCCCCAAATCTACTGAGTCAACATTTGGAAAAATTACCGCTCCCGGGGAGGGAGTGGGGGTGGGACATGAGTAGTATGTCAGGGGCTTTTGAGGGAAAGGTTGGATGACCCCGGTGGATGACCCCACAGGGGACCGTGGAAGGGAGAGCCAGAGGGGAAGTGAAATAGTATGTCAGGGGCTTTTGAGGGAAGGTTGGGTGACCCTGGTGGATGATCCCGCAGGAGACCGTGGAAGGGAGAGCTAGAGGGGAAGTGAAGTAGTATGTCAGGGGCTTTTGAGGCCTCAGTTGGATGACCACGGTGGATGACCCCACAGGGGACCGTGGAAGGGAGAGCCAGAGGGGAAGTGAAGCAGTATGTCAGGGGCTTTTGAGGGAAAGGTTGGATGACCCCGGTGGATGACCCCGCAGGGAACCGTGGAAGGGAGAGCCAGAGGGGAAGTGAAGTAGTATGTCAGGGGCTTTTGAGGGAAAGGTTGAATGACCCCGGTGGATGACCCCGCAGGGGAGCGTGGAAGGGAGAGCTAGAGGGGAAGTGAAGTAGTATGTCAGGGGCTTTTGAGGGAAAGGTTGGATGACCCCGGTGGATGAAACCGCAGGGGACCGTGGAAGGGAGAACCAGAGGGGAAGTGAAGTAGTATGTCAGGGGCTTTTGAGGGAATATTTGGGGGACCCCGGTGCAGGGGACCGTTGAAGGCAGTCAATAAGCTATCGAGCAGTTACTGATAAGTCATTGCTCGAATGACTCGAATCCCATCGAGCAAATGAGCTTTAGAGTAATTGCTCGATCGAGTGACTCGAAATATTGCTCGAACGACTCGAATCCCATCGAGCAAATGAGCTATCGAGTAATTGCTCGTTCGAGTGACTCCTCAAACGACTCTTAGACTCATTTCAGAAAAAGGGATTCCATAGCCACAGGCGTTTTCGAAAAAGGGATTCCACAAATGGGATTCCACAAAAGGGATTCCATAAGTGGGATTCCGTCTTACCTCGAGTGACTCGCATATATTGCTCGAACTACTCGAATCCCACTGAGCAAATGAGCCAACGAGCAATTGCTCGTTCGAGTGACTCCTCGAACGACTCTTAGACTCATTTCAGAAAAAGGGATTCCATAGCCACAGGCGTTTTCGAGAAAGGGATTCCACAAATGGGATTCCACAAAAGGAATTCCATAAGTGGGATTCCGTCTTACCTCGAGTGACTCGCATAAATTGCTCGAATGAGTCGAATCCCATTGAGCAAATGAGACAATGAGCAATTGCTAGTACGAGTGACTCCTCGAACGACTCTTAGACTCATTTCAGAAAAAGGGATTCCATAGCCACAGGCGTTTTCGAGAAAGGGATTCCACAAATGGAATTCCACAAAAGGGGTTCTATAAGTGGGATTCCGTCTTACCTCGAGTGACTCGTATATATTGCTCGAACGACTCGAATCCCATCAAGCAAATGAGCCAACGAGCAATTACTCATACGAGTGACTCCTCGAACGAGTCTTAGACTCGTTTCAGAAAAAAGAGATTCCATATAGCCACAGGCGTTTTCGAAAAAGGGATTCCACAAATGGGATTCCACAAAAGGGATTCCATAAGTGGGATTCCGTCTTACCTCGAGTAACTCGCATATATTGCTCGAACGACTCGAATCCTATCGAGCAAATGGGCCAACGAGCAATTGCTCGTATGAGTGACTCCTCGAACGACTCTTAGACTCATCTCAGAAAAAAGGGATTCCATAGCCACAGGCGTTTTCAAAAAAGGGATTCCACAAATGGGATTCCACAAAAGGGATTCCATAAGTGGGATTCTGTCTTGCCTCGAGTGACTCGCATATATTGCTCGAACGACTCGAATACCATCGAGCAAATGAGCCAACGAGCAATTGCTCGTTCGAGTGACTCCTCGAACGACTCTTAGTCTCATTTCAGAAAAAAGGGACTCCATAGCCACAGCCGTTTTCGAAAAAGGGATTCCACAAATGGGATTCCCCAAAAGGGATTCCATAAGTGGGATTCCGTCTTACCTCGAGTGACTCGCATATATTGCTCGAACGACTCGAATCCCATCGCGCAAATGAGCTAACAAGCAATTGCTCGTTCGAGTGACTCCTCGAATGACTCTTAGACTCATTTCAGAAAAAAGGGATTCCAAAAAGGGATTCTTAAAAAGGGATTCCGTAAGTAGGGCTTTTTAGTCGTATGAGGCTATGAAGGCTATGTGAAAGGTATGGCGGTCCTATTGCACTACGTGCTGCAAAATATTCTTGAAGAATCCATATCACATATAGTCGGGTTTGTTTGGGTTTTTTTTGGTGATTTGAGGACTGGTGGGAAGTAGTGGGGTCTGGTGTGGACTATTTGGGTCTGGTGGGGACTAGAGGCTAATTGTCTCCACATCTCCTACTACTTCACTTTCCCCACCGGCTCTCCCTTCCACGGTCCCCTGCGGGGTCATCCACCGGGGTCATCCAACCTTTCCCTCAAAAGCCCCTGACATACTACTGACATGCCTTCAAGTATCCATCCCTAGTTTGAATTTTCATATTTCTACTCCCCTCCCCCATTGAAAACCCCCCTAACTGCGTCCCTGTATGTTGTACATAAAAATTGAAAATATGAAACGCGATTATTTAAAGTACAAGAAAAATGCTATGGTTGGCATTCGATGAGCGTGGACAGTCGGACATCGGAACACTTATTTTATCACAACACGGCACTTATGTTGAAGAGCAATTCAGGATGTTTCTTTTGGACTCACCCAATAGAGTTTTAATTCCCGGCAATGCCCAATGACAAGTAGGCGCCGAACATCTATACCACATGTTTTACATTTGTATCAACCAATTATCTCATTAGGTGTCCACTCCATCCGAACTGGTCCACTAAGTCATGAGTTACTGAAACCGCAAAGACATTTTTATTGAAACCTGGTCGTAGGGTCCTCAAAATTAGAAATCAATAATATGTTCTATTTTCTAGAACTGTTTCAATGATAATTAACCTAACCCAGTTCCGTAAAAAACAGGTACTATTCGACTTATATATAAAATGTTTAAATCATAAAAGCGTCATTATCGGTTTCGTTGCAGGTGTATTTTGAAGTATGACGGTAACACTATTTCAGTATCGAACGAAGGTGTAGACTACGCTGAATTTTCTAATCAATTCACAGGTGAGTAGCACCTCCTACGAAAGTATATTGTTTTCAATACTCAACCTTACATGTTTTACCTACACATTTGGTCGGACTTGTTGAAGGAGAATGCAGTAATACAGCGTATGGTGGAGGACACCATTGAAATTTTGTTACCTTTTCCTCATCCCTTCCTTGTATCACCTCAGAGGAGCGAACTCCAATTGTGGTGCATAAAATATGTCTCAAACAAGGTTAAAATTCTGAATTACGCGGGAAAATACTGTTATTGGATTCGCAATTTGTGACAGATTAAAATTTAACTATCATACTGTGGAGTCTCTACCAGCGATCGTGATTGTTGCTCCGTATCATGTGACACGTTTCATATTTTGCACAACTATGTTTGATGAAACAGCAGAAGTGCATCATGCTGAATTGCATGTCACGTTTATGGTGCGCATCTACGGCAACGTAGAAGCGTCAGGCGTTGTTGTGATAGTACTCTGTTTGAACAAAATAGTAATCCGTTTAAACAGATTAGTAATCCATTTAAACAGATATTATAATAATCCATTTAAACAGATACTTAATCCGTTTAAAGAGATAAGTAATCCGTTTAAACAGATTAGCAATCCGTTTAAACAGACTAGTAATCCGTTTAAACAGATTAGTAATCCGTTTAAACAGATTAACTTCACGGAATTGATTGGTTGATTGTCATGTGATCTTTTATGACAATATAGCAGGGGATCACTGGTGATCAATTCCCCCAGATGTGAATATTGCGGTTATGAGTGGAGGCCTCATAGCCACGAGGGCTGTGAGCTGAGACCTCATTGAGGCCTCTCCTGAAGGGCATCCTATACTCAGTCGCACCCCTCCCTGGCCCTAAACTTCCCCCACTCTAATGGTTGGTGATCAGTGATCCGTAATAGCGGGACACCCAGTGATTACGTGAGCATTATAACTTACATGAAGCGAAGAGTCGTTCAGGGAGTCACTCGCTGGAGTCACAACTCGATTACTCACCAGCTCGATGGCATCGAATCGTTCGAAGAGTCCCTTCTCGAGCAGCTCCCTGTTTACTCATTTGTAAGAGTCGTTCGTGTAGTCAATCCCCAGGGTATTGCTCTGCAACTTTTAATGCTAACCAAGCGATCACAGGGTGTCCCACAATCACGGATCAGAGATGACCAATCGCCAGGACTGTGAGTGAAGACCTCACTGAGGCATTTTCTATCGGCATTTATACGCCTATGATATTCTGCGATGCCCGCAATCCCATATTCTACCCCAGGACCCTTCTCAAACGGCCTGAGAAAGGTGAATGACTCTTCGAACACTCTTTTACCCATCTGGGTTATAATATCACTAAGCGATCACCGGGTGTCCTGCGATCATGGATCACTGATCACCGATCGCAAAGTACCTAACGATCAGTGATTCTCATTGACCCCCACTGATCATCAGTGGCTGACCTGTTGAGCGACGCTTCGAGTTTGGGGAGGCAACAGCATCTAGAAGAAAAAGATTGACCCTGTTGCTCTTGGCCAGGATGCTGTCGAAGAGTTAGTGGGTCACTAGCGCAAGTAGGGATACTAAAGCCTCTGGGATAAGATTGTCGGGTCACTGATTGGGTGAGGAAGTTGGGTATAGTGGGGAAGATTAGGGCCAGAGAGAGGTTCTGGAAGACGGGTAGTAAAGACGATGGGGCTCTTAAAATGGATGGTGGGAGAGGGAAAACAAGGGCTTCTGAGGTAGGATTGCCACCATAAAAGGACCCCATAAGTGAAAAAAGAGGCCCATCAGAACGGAAAGTCCTGAAGTCGCCCGGTCACTAGCGCATGTAGGGGACGCTAGGGCTTCCGGGAAAAGTGTCCGGGTCAATGATGGATTGAAAGGCTGGCTGGAGTTGGGAGGAATGGGGCTGTGAAAGGCTTCTGGAAGAAGAGGAAAGGCGACAGTGTCGCTCTTGATCGGGCTGCTGAGACAAGGTCCTCGGGTCAAATACCGGACATCGGGTAAAGCCTGAAATGTAGGATGAGAGGGAGAACGCAAGGGCTTCTAAGATGGGGATGCCGGCATCGCAGAATATCACATGAGTATAAAGGCCCATCAAAAAATAGGCCTCCATGAGGACTCCACTCACAGCCCTGGCGATTGGGCATCACAGATCTGTGATTGTGGGGCATCCGTGATTAGTAATCCGTTTAAACAGCTTAGTAATCGTTTTAGGCGGATTAGTAATCCATTTAAACAGGTTATCTACACGGATTTGATTGGTTGATTGTCACGTGGTATATTATGCGATATAGTGTGTGACGTAGTGAGGTCTCACCGCACAGTCCACATGGCTTTGAGGGCTATGGGCTATGAGATGAGGCCTCAGCGCAAAGCCCTCATGTCGTCATAAGACGGATCACTAATAATTGAATAAGGCGATCACTTTCGATCAATTCCCCCAGATGCGGACATTGCGGCTATGAGTTGAGGCCTCATAGCCACGAGGGCTGCGAGTTGAGACCTAATTGAGGCCTCTCCTGATGGGTCTTCTATACTTAGTCGCACTTCCCCTTCTTAGAGAATCCCTCTCCGCCCCTAATCTTCCCCCACTTTACCCAATCAGTGAACTGTAATTTCGGGACACACCATTATTACTTGGTTAGCATTATAACTCAGATGAATCGAAGAGTCGTTCAGGGAGTCACTCGCGTAGGTCACTTGTAGATTAATCATCGGCTCGATGATATCGAGTCGGTCGGAGTTCCTTCTCGAGCAGCTGCCCGCTGACTCCCCGGGGAATTGCTCTACAACATTTAATAACTAAGCGATCAGAGGGTGTCCTACAATCACGGATCAGTGTGACCAATCGGCAGGGCTGTGAGTGGAGACCTCATTGAGGCTTCTTTTGATGGGCCTTTATACTCATATGAGGCTCTGCGATGCCGGCAACCCCATCTTAGAAGCCCTTGCGTTTCTTCTCCCACTCTCCATTCCAAGGGAGACCCGATGAGCCTCCAGTATTCCGATTAAGAGCGACACAGTCGCCCTTTCTCTTCTTCCAGAAGCCCTTCACAGCCCTATTCATCCCAACTCCAGCCAGCCCCCTCACTCCATCAGTGACCAGGCGACCTTACCCCGGAAGCCTTAGTCTCCCCTACATGCGCTAGTGACCGGACGGCTTTAGGCCTCTCCCTTCTGATGCGTCTCTTATACACATATGATGTCCTTTGATGGCGGCAGCCCTATCTCAGAAGCCCTTGCTTTCCCTCTCCCGCCATCCATTCTAAGTAGGATCGAATGGCCTAACCTCCCGTATTTGACCCTGAGACCTTCCCCAACGACCTTATTATGAGCCACACAGTCGTCACTACCCTTCTTCTAGAACCTCTCTACAGCCTCAATCGTCCTCACTCTACCCAACTTCCCCAGTCAATCAATCGGTGACCCGACGATCTTATCCCAGAAGCCTTAGCATCCCCTACTGGCGCTAGTGACCCACCAACCCTTCCTGATCAAGAGCGACAGAGTCAACCTTCTTCTAAAAGCTCTCTTGCCTCCCCAAGCTCGAATAGTCGCTCGATAGGTCAGCCACTGGTGATCAGTGAGGGTTATTGAGAATCACTGATCGTTAGGCACTTGGTGATCGGTGATCCGTGATCGCAGGACACCCGGTGATCGTTTAGTGATATTATAATCCAGATGAGTCAAAGAGTCGTTCGAAGGGTCACTCCCCTTGATCAGACCGTTTGGGAAGAGTCCGTGGTGTCAAATATGGGGTTACAGGCATCGCAGAACCTCATATGAGTATAAAGACCGATCAAAAAAGGCCTCGATGCGGTCTCCCTCACAGTCATGGCGATTGGTCATCACGTGATTGTGGGACATCCTGTGATCGCTTAGGTATAATTAAAGGTTGTAGAGCAATCCCTCGAGGAGAGACTCCTTGAACAACTCTTACAGATGAGCAGCAGTGAGCTGCTCGAGAAGGGATTCTTCGAACGACTCGATGCCATCGAGGAGAGTAGTAGATGGGAATGGGGGATCTCATATGTGACGTCATAGTCACGTGACCTAGTGACGTCATGTTTGGTTGCCATGGCAGTCCGCGTGAACGGCCATCTTGTGACGTCATCCCCATAATGATGTATGGTCCAAGTGCGCCGCGCGTGTTGTTAGAGTGATACGTGTTTTTGTCGTCCATTTTGTAAATTGGTGGCCGCCATCTTGGATTCTATGGTTGCACGTGGTCGCTATGTTACCCAAAATCTTCTTATAGGACAGGAGTGTGTTCGGAGGGTGTGTTCGATTGAATGAGAGGAATTTCCTGATTCGTAGAATTACCTAAATAAACTCGACAATCCCTCCAAATCACTAAAATTCACCCCAAAACAACCAAAACGAACTTGGCGAAGCCCCAGATTGGGCTTGTTTCCCAACAGGTGTGTTCCTTTGTACCAGAGTAGTTTTCTGGTTCGGATTTTCCCCAAATCATCAAATAGAATCACCTAAATAAACCCGACAATTCCTCCAAATTACCAAAAATGCGCCCTAAACTACCGAAACGGACTTTATTTGATATGAAGTCCCTCATTTTGGGCTTATAATAGTAGCACGTAGTGCTACATGACCATTCCTTTGTATAACAATAATTATACTTCGTAGAATTACCCAAATAGACCCCAACAGTTGTTTTATTTGGCGCAGATTTCAAACTAAATCATCGGCTTCTACCTTTGTATCTGCAAGCTATGTTATAACGTCCCCCATCTCTTTATAAAGTATTCCGACGACCCTAGACATGGTCGTAGAGCAATTAGTTTTTTTGGTGTCCGTACATCCCTTTATACCTTTTTCAGCTCTAGGACTGGGGCGATGGGCGACGAAGAGTAAAGATGTCTGTGTCAACAACGGTGCTCAGATTCAAAGATGACTTACTACAGATCTTCAAGAATGATGCTGGATTAAAGCTGACTTTCCAAGAACTGACCCAGTTGAATTGTGTGGTAGATGGAGCCAAGAGATGAAATCTAGACCAGCAAATATGTGCTGGTGGAAAGAAACAAAGATGTGAGGATACTGGCCGATTATTAACTACAAACAAGAGAACGAAGGCAACTCCGAACGAAACTCTTTTCACTCAAACTACGAAGAAGAATGAAGATTCAAGGATGGGCCAACTTTCAGACCAAAATATGAAGCAGCCCCCATACAAGAGAACGATGCCAGCTCCTGTCAAGAAGGAAGTTTCAACTACGAATCAGTCTGAAGATTCAAGGATGGATCAAAACAAGATCAAACCAAAGAAGACTGAAGGTCAAAACAAGAATGAAGTTGCGAATCAGTTTGAAGGCAAGACCATGATGTCAGCTCAAATTAAGAACAAAGTTACCACTACGAAGAAGCCTGAAGACAAGAAAGATGCAAGACAAGAAATCAAAACAACCAACAAGGTCAAGTTACCAGTGTTCAGTCAGCTAGCACACAAGGATATAGGCAGAGTCAAACGATGGGAAGAAGCTCCAACCAACACGAAGATGAGATGGTTATCCTATGAGAGAAGTCAGAAGAAGAAAGATATAGAAAGAGATGCCTGGACCATTTAACTTTATAAACTGCATACTCGAATAAAAATGAATGAAATGTTATATATTGGTTATCTTTTTATCAACTATCCCAACAAAAGTATCCGGATGTGGCGTGAATTACTCGGGTGTAAAAACCCGTTTGACAAAAATCCTCTAAACAGTATCCTCCATTAACTATCCTCCAATAGTACATCACCATATTATAGGTATCCTCCTATACCCGTATGCGCATATGTGATGTACTCACATTGTGCATAAGTATACAAGAACATATCGGCACATCCAGCATGTGCCTATGTGCTACATGTAATGTGTTCACTAGAATACAAACACGTCTAGAGTGGTCGGAATACTTCATAAAGAGATGGGGGAAGAGGTTATAACATAGCTTGAAGATAGTTAGGTAGAAGCCGATGATTTAGTCGGAAATCCGCGCCAAATAAAACAATTGTCGGGCTGTTTGCGGTAATTCTACGACGTAAACGAGGATTCTGAAGGAATCTGAACCAGTATACTACTCCTATGTAAAGGAATGGTCCTGTTACTCGGGCTTCGCCAAGTCCATTTGGGTAGTTTTCAGTGATTTGGGGACATTGAAGGGTTTATTTGGGTAATTAGATTTAATCTTGTACGGAGGAACATACCTCTGTCCCATAAGAAGGTTTGGGGTCACATTGCAATCACGTGCTATCACAGAAATCAAGATGGCGGCCTCCAGTATACAAAATAGCCGACGGAAGATCATTTCACCCTTACAACACGCGCTGCGGATGCACACTAAAACCACGTATCACCATGGAGATGACGTCAAAAGATGGCTGCTCACGCGGGCTACCATGACAACCAAACATGACGTCACTTGGTCACGTCACCATGAGATCCCAAAATGTAGGTTGTTCTAAACATCTCCTACTACTGAGGAGTGACCCCTGCGAGTGACTCCCTAAACGACTTTTGATTCATCTGAATTTTAATATTCATCAAGTGATCTCGACGAGTCCCGCAATTACGGATCACTGATCACAGATCACTGGGTAGAGTGGAGGACGATTAGGGCCGGAGAGGGGTTCTGGAAGAAAGGAAAGTGCGACTGAGTATAGGAGGCCCATTAGGAGAGGCCTCAATGAGGTCTCAGCTCTCGTGGCCTAGAAGGCTCAACCCATAGCCGTAATGTCCACATCTGGGGTAATTGATCAGTAGCGATCGCCTCAGTCAATTATCGTGGCATCATTAGTGATCAATTTTCCTATATGATGACATAAGGGTTATGTGCTGAGGCCTCATCTCATAGCCCATAGCCATCAAAGTCATGTGAACTGTGCAGTGAGACCTCACAAAGTCAAATACTATATCATCATAACAGCCCACGTGATAATCAACCAATCAAATCCGTGCATCTAATCAGTTTAAACGGATTACTAATCCATTTAAACAGATTAGTAGTCGGTTTAAACGGATTAAGTATCTATTTAAACGGATTACTAATCTGTTTAGACGGATTACTAATCTGCTTAAACAGATTATTAATCTGTTCAAACGGATTACTAATCTGTTTAAACGGATTACTAATCTGTTTAAACGGATTACTAATCTGTTTAAATGGATTACTAATCTGTTTAAATGGATTAAGTAATCGGTTTAAACGGATTACTAATCTGTTTAAACGGATTACTAATCTGTTTAAATAGATTACTATCACAACAACACGTGGCGCTTCTACGTTGCCGTACACATCCCTCAACCAATGCGGTATAGTTGTCCTAATCGTGTTTGGCTGGCCGTGTAACGTGAAAACCTATGATTGTCTCCACCACAAACGTCAGTTGATGATTTCATTTTATGGCAAGAAATAAAATAAATAGTATATTTGTTTTATCATCAAGAGCTTACATAAATGCAGCAGAAACTTTCATTTATAAGAGCAAACAAATTTTTCGTGCCACGTTTTTAGCTAATCGGAGATGTTTTTATGACAAGTCCCAATAATTGGCTAAAATGGCAACCCCCGACAGCGTGGACACAGGCAGTGAGTAAATTCTGGTTGTAACGTCGCATGCTCATGTACGCTTGTGAATAAACAATGTTGTATTCGCTACTTTACAATCTTGGCACACAGTCTTGTCACTTGTTTCTTGTCCAGGCCTTTAAATTCTTCCCAACTAACGACGGTAATCGCTGTGCCCAAATAAGATAATTGCGCCCAAATTATGCGGAATTTGAAACTTTTTCCAAAGTTTTGCAGTCTTTTGGCAATATATAGTTTGACCAGATTTCCCTGATGCTTGCAATATAGCTTAGAGCTTACCTTCGAACCAAACAATGCAACAGAAAAATAATTTTTAAAAAACCCACAGAGTTCGCCATAGAAAAGCAATCGGCGTCTACAGTGTCGTATACGACACTGTCGACGGCGATTGCTTTTCTGTGGCGAATTCTGTACATGTATGATCATGTACTTAATACTTGAGATCTGTTATATTCATGTTTGTGTCATTTCTCGGTGAACTCCATGTGTAATTTACATTCAAGTAGGACTTTGGCTCGACACTGAGAAACTAAGAATCCTTCTCGAGTTGGTCGAGTAAACTTACATCAGAGGGTGGTGGGAACAAGTGTTAGTGGTGAAGACCTATAACAAGGGGTTGTCACTTTAAGACAGACGGGGGACCTAAAACCTCAAACAGACGCTAAGAAGAAGACAAGACAGGTGCTTTTCCTCCAACCATGCAGGCCACATCCATATTTGCCGTTGTGCCCAAATTAGACTAATCTAAAGGTCTGTTCTTGTCAATAATAACTAAAATATGTTGTAGGTCTAAATATTAAATTTGAATTGCCGAGAAAAATATGCACATTAGTAGGTAATAAAGGCCGATACGGGACCAAATGTACAAGATTTTGTACACGTACACGTACATCGATGTACACCTCCATAGGATTTAGTGTTAAAATCGTGTACAGGTACACGATTTTGTCGTTTTTTTTGGTGGTCCCGAATCGGCTTTGCCGATTCTACACCACTGGATTCTATATACAGAGTGAAAAAATGTATGAAATTTTAAGGAAAAAATAGGTGTATCGTCTGGTCCAGAATCGGCAAATGGGTTTCCCCATAGGATTCAGTGTTAAAAATCGCAAGCAAAAACGTGTTGCCGTTTCTGGACTAGCATCGAAAAGTGGTCTGCCGATTCTGGACCATTCCTGTCTGTACACGATTTTAACACTGAATCCCTATGGAGGCATACACGGAAATCCATTTGTGGATTTTACATCAGAAATCGACTTGTGTATGGTACAGGGAAAAGAGGTGGTCCCGAACCGGCAAACCCACTGCCACGTTTCCCGAGGAAATAAAAAAAGTGATTGATATATATATAGGAGAGAAAAAAAATATATAAATAAATAGTTATTTAAAAATAAATATATCAAATCGAATAGATAATAAAAAATACGTAAATCATGAGCGCTTCTCAGACTATTAGAGTAAGGTTTCTTTTAAAAATGCTGATGAGAGCCTACGCATTCTGCGTGAACGAACAAGTAGGTCGCCTCTTGTTAGAACGATGCGTCGGATGTCGGGATCACCTAGACTTCGATCACGAGAATCATTCGTGTCTATCGATGGAAAGGGAAGATATGGTCGTCGAGTATTTTGAACCGGCGTTCGAACGTGTTCAAATCAACGAAGTGATCACGTTTTGGAAGAGATTACTCTTCTGTAAGGATCGAAGCAAGCCCACAGTTTCGGAAGAACTGAAATTGGCGTGTAAAAGTCTGACTTTAGAAGACAAGGGATGCGTCATGAAATTATTGTTCAATGAAGCATATGTCTAAGTTTTCTCGTTGATATAAAATAAGGGAGAATAGAAAATAAAAATAAATACACACATAAATTTTTTATCTAATATTAGAAAGAAAGAAAAAAAACACAAAAATGAGAACCAGAAATAAATTGTATCCGACGTTAGATGATGACGAGGATGAGAAGCCGAACGGCGTTTTGCTGACAGCACCATCGCTAGAAGAAAAAGAAAGAGGAGAGAGGTATCACATCGATCAAATCAGTAGAATCCAAGCATATCTAACTCGAGAGAGAGATTCTCGCCATTCTCTCAAGAAGAAATATTCGCGTTTCGTGAAATTTGTCAACGCGATCGACAGGACACTCATCAAGATTTCCATGGGTTTACATGTGGCCGGCATCGGATTGTTGTCGACCGCGGTCAGCATTCCGATCGTGTTGACTGTAGAAGGAGTGGCTCTCACCGCCGGATTGTTTAGCACGCTCGGAAACTTTTTGAGTAGGAAATTATATCTGAAGGCGAGGAAACACGACAAGATTCGCATCTTGGCCGACTCCAAGATCGACACGATATCCGAAATGATCTCGATGGCGTTGAAAGTAGGTAGGATATCGGATGGAGAATACTTCGCGATATTGAGTGAGAAAACGAAATACGATGCCATGAAAGAAGCTGTGAGAATCAAGACTCGTCAGATCATCAAAGAAGAGATGAAGGATTCTCTTGTGGAAAAGGGGAGGAATGAGGCTAGGGAGGAATTCAGTAAGATGATAGAACTCAAGAGCAGCGATTGAAAAAAAAACTATAATAATAAGAACAGAATTTAAAAAAAAAATATTAAATTTATATATAAAATAAAAACGAAATTAATTTAAATAACTCTTAAAAATGTATTGCGTAAGGTGTAAGAGAGTTACCGCAACAAGTAATTCTCGAGAAGTACGAACTAAAAACGACAGACAGATGCTTCGCGGAATTTGCGACGTGTGTGGTTCTATCACGACTCGATTCGCCCAAAAAAAAAGAACGCGAGCAAAGGTAAAGGCATTGTGAATAAAATGAGCAATAATCTACCTTTCGAAATGCATCTGCCTGGACACAGTTTCACGGGACCCGGAACGAAATTGAACAAGAGACTCAACGCCGATCTGACTCCTAAATCTTGAAGCAAACCTGTGAATAGGGTGGACGCGGCCGCGTATGATCATGATCTGTGCTACGCCGGACATCCCGACACCAAGACTCGCAACAACGTCTGCGATAAAAACATGTTGGGGAAATTGAGAGGCATATCGAATCCAACCAGGAGAGAGATGATAGAACGTTAGCTGGTTGGAAATCTGATCGGTGCAAAACGTCGATTCGGATGGGGCATTCAAAAAAAAAGTGCATCGGAAAAGAAGAAGAAACAATTATTGACGAGCGAATTGGCCGAGGTGTTACACAAACCCATCGTGCATAAATTTTGAAAGAGAAGGGTGTTCGTGAAGGGTTTGGATGATATTTGGTCTGCCGACTTGGTCGACATGAGATCGTTTTCGAGGTGGAACGAGGGTGTCAAATATCTATTGACGGTCATCGACGTGTTTTCCAAATACGGTTGGATCAGAGCTTTGAAGAATAAATTGGGACCTTGCGTCGCCGAGGCTCTGAAGAGCGTGTTCGACTCGTCTTCTCGAAAACCGAGTAAATTGTGGGTGGATAAGGGAAAGGAATTCTACAACAAGCACGTTCATCGATTGGTCGACCTCTACTCGATCGAAAATGAAGAGAAAGCCAGCGTGGTGGAACATTGGAATCGAACGATGAAGAAAAAGATTCACAGATACTTCACGGCGAATTCGACCAAGAAATACATATATGCTCTGAACGGTCTAGTTAAAGATTACAACAATACGCGACACAGATCGATCAAGATGACTCCCGCGGAAGCTAGTGATCCTCGAAATGAAAAACGGGTCTACGCGAATCTATATCCTGAAAGATCTAAGATTAGGAAGAAGTCTAGAACGCCGAAATTTGCGATCGGTGATCTAGTGAGAATCTACACTTATAAGAAGCACTTTGAAAAGGGTTATACTCCTCGATGGACCTCGGAAATCTTCGTGATAATCAAAATATTTCACACTGATCCGGTGACTTACGAAATCGAAGCTTTGGATGGAGAAGAGATCATCGGAAAGTTTTACGAACAACAATTACAGAAGACAAAGTTTTGATAAGAAAACAAATTTCTTTTATTTACTCTCTTTAACATTTTCTTGTTTACACACATATATATATAGGAGAGAAAAAATAATAGTAAAAAAATAATTGAAAACTATTTTTAGATAAAAAAAGCAAGCTAATTAATAAACAAAAAAACAAAAATCCTTTAAAAATGACAAATGTACTTGATATAGCACAAAGCATAGCGAATGATGAAAGTATTCAAGAATATGAGGTTCACGAATATGAACCGGTAACCGGAACGAGTTTGAACAATGCGGGAGAGATTAGAATCAACGTTGAAACTCAAGATCTATTCATACAACCTAGCGAGAGTTACATAGTGGTGCAGGGACGTCTCACCAAGGAAGATGGGAGCGACTACACCGACGACGACACGGTTACTCTAGCCAATAATGGCATCATGCATCTATTCAGTAATATAAAATGCATGCTATCCGGACAAGAGATAGAATCTGTGTTTCATCCCGGTCAGGCCACCACGATGTTCGGACTCTTGACGTATCCTGATGATTTTTCGAAATCCAGAGGACTTAATCAGTTGTGGGTGAAAGACACCGTCTGCCCTGCTAGTGCCGGCGCCACCGCGATATTCGACTATGTCGTCAAGACGTCCAGACCTAAAGGAACGTTTTCGTTCTGGATACCTTTGAAACACATCTTCGGATTTGCGGACGATTACAACAAGATCATGTATGGATTCAAACACAATCTGACGTTGATTCAAAAAGGAGACGACGACGCAATAGTGAGACTCACTGCGACCAATTCGGGTAAGATAACTCTACACAAGATATCGTGGTTCGTTCCGCACGTGGAGCCTTTGATCGTGGAAAAAGCGCGTTTCTACAAGATCATAGAATCCAAGAGTAAATTACACGTGGGATTTAGAATGAGACAGTGCGACACGGCTAGCATTCCTCTCTCCACGAATCACTTCGATTGGAGATTTATGGTGAAATCAGCTTCCGAGAGACTGCGTTTCATCATGGTTGCGTTTCAGACCGATAGGGACGGGTCTCAGGAAAAGAATGCATCGCTGTTCGATCACTGCCATTTGAGAAATATGCAAGGGTTTCTGAACGCCACGAGATATCCAGCAATTGATTACAATGCGTCGTTCGACAAGAATGATTTCTGCAGACTGTATGGCGACGCCGCTGATTTTAGAAAGAAGTATCACGGTCTTGACAAATCGATGAGCATTCCTAACATATCTCCCACCGAATACAAGTTGATGTACCCCATGTTCGTATTCAACGTTAGTAAACAGATTGAGCGACTCAAGAGTAGCATCTTAGACATTCAGATCAAGATGCAATTCAATAGGAACATGCCGAGAAAAACCGAAGCCTTTGCCCTGGTCCTGTCAGACAGAGAATTACAATTCGAATCGGATGGAAATAAGATGTCGATCATTTGATGAGAGACGTGTGTGAAAAAAAAAATAAAAAACAAAAAAAATAAAAAAAAGTAATGAGTAATTATTAAAAAAAAAAAAAAAAAAAAAAAAAAAATAAATAAAGTAATGTGATCTAGAGAGATTGAACATCTTTCTAAATCTCATTACTTTTTTTTTTGTTTTTAATAAATCACACATTATTTTTTTTTTAATTCATTATTTTCCATGTGTTCGCTGTTTGTTCAAAGGAACTAGTTCGATCAGTAGACTCACCACGGAAGTGGCGGCTTCGGGATTATTGGTTTTCGTAACGAAATTAATCCTGTCTCCAGCGTTCACTTTGAGAGGCGTGCCGATCGTGCTAACATTCGCGTGTTGATTCTCAGTCTTTTCGATGCTGTATCTCTTATCGCTTTCTACTCCATTCACCATGAGATTGACGTCCGCTCTGTTATTCAAATCCGAGGAAGCCAGACTCATTCGAAGGATTTCACCTCCCAGCGGCATGGGATATCCCACCTGACCATGTTTCGATCCGCTACCTCCATTTCCGAAAGACCACTCAGCTTTTCCCTCATCTAAGGTGCCGGCCTCCTCGGCCCACACAGTGATCAATTGTCTAGCATATTTGACTTTCTCCACCACCGAAATCAGGGTGCAGGCATCCGTCATGTTCACCGGTAGATTCGTGAGCGCGTGTCCACCCATGTCTAGTTTACCTTCCATGATGTCGCCCTTTCTCCAGAACGAGTTGTCGTCCACGTACTTTCTGCTGACTGCGCTGTAATCAAATTTGGGATCGTGACTGAGTCAAAATAAATTCTCACTGTTCATGTCGATACCACCCTCCATGGTTCCGCCAGATTGTTTGTTCAGGTAGAGATTGTCCACTTGCGATTCTAGGTATTCTTGTGATCGTATCACGGCAGAATCTATGTAGCCCTTGTTGACCATGGTTGAGTCCGCATCCGTGTCGTCGACCTTCAACAGATTCAATATCTTGTTGAATCCTGCATTCAGATCCAATTTCATTTCTTGTCTGTCAGACTTTCTCTGTTCCAGATCTACGTAGTGTTTGGTCGCCACGTCCTTGGGATTCGTGGGAGTGGCCACGTTCGTTATCTTGTTAGAATTGGCATTCAATTCCGAGTGCATCGTGTTCTGAATGTATCTATTTCTCAGGTGTTCGCTGAATCTCGCATGAGAGTCATCCGTGTATTTCTTGGTCGTGGCATCAGTGGGATCTATGGGATTCGTGACGTTCACCAAACGTTTGGATTTCAGATCGAGATCGTCGGACATGGTTTTATCCACGTAATTATCTAGCATGATTCGTTCGAAATCGGCGTTCCCCCTGTCGACGTATTTTTTTAGTGGCAGCATCTGTGAGATCTATCGGCTCGGGAAGATTGTAGAGCTTCTTATCATTCATGTTCAATGGTTCCTCTCGAGGTTCGTATCTCCGAACGTAATGTTCCTCCAAGTTGACAACGTCGTAACCATCGTCGACTTCGAACGTCTTCCTCTTCTTTCTTAGGCTGACTTTTTCGTCGTCACTTCTACCAAATTTATTGACTGACATGTTGTTTTGAGATTTTTTGTTTGTTTTAAAAAAATATATTTCAAAACGCAGTTTATTAAAAAATGAATTATTTTATTTTTGTTTTTCGTTTTTTATTCGATTAAAATTTTTTAAAATATTTTTTTTATCTTCATATATACGATAAAAAAAAAATCTCTGTCTAATGTAAATCATTGAGAATGTCTTGAAAACGATCTCCTTCAGACCATCTCTTGAGAACGTAGAGACACAGGTGACCGCAAAACACTTGATCTGGTGATTGCACTCATTCCGTGTTGTAATGAACCATTGATTTGTTGAAATAGTTCTTTATTTCTTTCGGCGGCGAGATTCTGTAGCTGTCGAAATAATAATTCTTCTTCCCGTTCTTCAACCACACCACCCAGTGAGTGCCTTCACCCGATAAATCGTCTAGATTTAAAACTCCGCATTCCGATTGTCGAGGTCTTCTCTTTGGCAAGGCATCTCTGGAAAACACACCTAGAAAATCTTTGATTTTCAAATCCTTCGCTGCATTCGACAGATCGATGTTGGATAGGGGTTCGTTAGGTAAGACGACACCTTCTACGGATATCTCTATTTTCTTATTCATAAATGCGTATATATTTTTTTTTTTTTTATTTATTTATTTTATTATAATGCACTAAAATGACGTTATTTTTTTTTTCTTTTTCTTTTTAAACTAACTCTCTCGATGTCTCTATCGACTTCTATAATTTCGAATCCATCTAATTCCCCCTAATTTCCTGGAATCCTATCATCCTTACTCATATCTGGAATCCTATCATCCACAATCATATCTGGAATCTTATCATCCACAATCATATCTGGAATCTTATCATCCACAATCATATTTGGAATCCAATCATCCACATTCATATTGTCTAAAATTAGATACAAAGTCCAATGTCCGAGTGCCAAAGTGCTTATTTTATCATCTAACACGAATCTCTTATCATCGTCAGCCGTCAGCGAAATCTTGTTGACTATTTTGGTATACAAGTCATGATTTTCATTTCGAATCGATTTCATAGTCTTATACACCGGACCACTTCCTAACAGACAATCTTTATACTCTTGGAAAGAGATGTTTTTCTTCACTACGCACGTTTTAACCCTTTTGCACTTATTGATCTCTTCATCTTTTAGACGATAAGCATACAGTTTGGGTCTCAAGCCCACAAATTCGATGATTTGTTTACCACCGCTCTCATCCTTAAATTTACCCAACACCTTCTTGTTGTCGTTCGATTGAATGTTGGACAGGTGATCGACGGGATAATTGCTCGTGTCGAACCACACGGCAACGTCCGGAGATATATCTCGGTAGATGTCTTTCGTCTCTATCTCGTAAACTAAACTGTCCGTGTCGGTGAACAGTAGTTTGGCTTTATCACCAAATTTTTGTTTGATGTAATCGTAGTGAAACTCGTACATCAATCGCTTGCTGATACCTAAGATGATCGGTCCGAGATAATACGGTTTGTCAAACTTCAAGTGCGTCTTTTGCATGTGAACGGCCACTAGATTTTCGTCGAATATGGTTCGGTGTTTGTAATTGGGTTTCGCCATTAATTTTTTAGCTCTTTTCTCAGACGTGACAAGTCGAACGTCGGTTCCCTTCCTGATGTTTTCCATCGATTTACCGTACACGCAGTTGTTCATGAGTTTGAAGAAATCTTTTTCGAAATCGTTCTCAGCTCGAATTCTGAGATTCGTGTTGAGATTGATGTATTTTTTCATCCAAGGCTCTTCATAGAATCGAATGATGCGATGTATGTTCACTAATTTCATCCTGTAATCGACGTATTGTTTCAAATTCTCGCTGTAGACAACGTAGTTACGTTTGTTAAATAAATTGGGAATGAGTTTTTCCTCGTCTCCTTCGTTCGGTTCCATTCGTTCGGGAGCCAGTGGATAATCGTTGTGTAGATCGTGTAATTCTTCCGGATAGTTCAAATCGACTTCTAAAATGCAAGGATAGTCTCTCCATTTTTGCATCTCTTCCGGTTCCGTCACCCATTCGAAATTTCCAATCAGTAAAGGATGACTCATAGCCCAACCATACAGATTATTAGCGTCCCAATACTGTATGTATTTATTCGATCATTTTGAATCGAAACCTTCTTTCATGTAGGGATTGTTAGCTTCAGAATATCTGTGGGAGATCATCGAGACGCCACCTCTCGCAGCCCTTTCGAACATGAGCAACATGTTCACGTCGGATAATAATTCCAATTGGACTTCAGTGGTCTTCAACAGAGTGTCCCGCGCCAGACTGGGTGCAGTGAAATACCAAGCGGGATCCAGATCATAATTTCGACAACAGACGTCTCGAAAATTTTCGAACACGTCTGCTAAGAGCAGAACGTCGGTCTTCAGATAGAGATCATGATAACCTCTCATAGTTTTCATATCGAATGATTTCCACACGTTTTTGGCGTGTTCGTAATTCTTGTCGGAAATGTCGGATTCATATAATTTCTAATAAAAATCTTCTTTTGAAGGTAGTGTGGTGTCTTCGAATCTCTTTAGATCATTCATGTAATCGTAAGGATAGACTCCCTTACTCAACATGACGTCTACTCGTTCTCCAAAATGTTCGCTCGTGATTTTAAATTTATCCTTACTCATGTTATCGACTAATTTTTCCAGAGTGGTCGACATGAATTTAAAACTGTCGATGAAATGTATGCTTCTACGAATGGATTTCGTTTTTTCTTCCAACGTCTCTCCGTCGATTACTATTTTTTTCTCCATGAGCTTCCATTTAGTGAAGGAAATGTATCTTTCTTCGCTGTTCGCGATGCAATTTAATTCTTCGTGGGAAGTGCCAAGATTTTTCACGAACAGATGACTGTCATAAACCGAGAGATTGTGAAATATCACTGGATAGAAAACGGCGTCTCGATATTTTAAATTACACTTGCTGTGAGCCGGACCGTGATACAGACACGTGTAATGATCCTGGTCTCTGACCTTCTTATTTTCCTCCGAATTCTCGTCGAACGATCGTCTGCATATGTGACATTCAGTGGCTCTGTTATTTTCGTCCTGCTGCTCTCGCGTGATGATCATTTTTGCCGGAGTTTTGAATTTGTCGTATAACATTTGAATTTTTGATTCTAACTAACTCTTCCACGAACCTTTGAGCCATGTCATCGTCTTCGCACTGTTTCATGTAGGTGAAGGGCCCCATGTCGTGTTGTGAGTCGAAAGCGCATTTCACGTAAATGCAATAGCCGGAAGGTATGTGTTTTTGATATCTTTCGACGTAACTTTGAAGAGCGTTGAATTGACAGGAACTCATTTTTGCGGTGAAACATTCGAAATCGGCGTACATGACGAATGGTACTTTAAACCTTCTATTGTGATTTTCAAACTTCACGATGGTGTTGGGTTTGGGCATTTCGACGGCGACACCTTGATTTTGCATTGCAATATTTCTGATGTTTCACTAACGATTTTTCGCTCTTAAACATGTTCATGCAGTTGCAACATAAACATATCTTATGTTCATGTTTATTATTTTGTCTCGACAGTAATCGGCTCGGATGTTTAACCCAACAGTAATGACGATTGTCATAAAATAATCGTCTTTTCTCTGTTGAGATACAAAGTCTGTCTGAGAGGATA
Source organism: Pictodentalium vernedei (assembly GCA_031216915.1). Taxonomy (NCBI): domain Eukaryota; kingdom Metazoa; phylum Mollusca; class Scaphopoda; order Dentaliida; family Dentaliidae; genus Pictodentalium; species Pictodentalium vernedei. The sequence continues at coordinate 403,853,923 of CM062295.1, forward strand.
GATCGTTCGTTTTTCATCGTCGTATCCCAAGATGTTCACCGCTATGGTGGGATTTCGAGCCTCGAAACATCTGATGTGTTTTAACTCTGTTGGAAAAGTCACTCTAGTCCAATCGAGATTTTTAGAAGTTTCCTCGTAACAAGAAACTCTATCGGAGTGTATTTTAACAGGGTATAAAGTGGAGGTGATTACCCATTTAAAACACTGATCATCTTTATTTTTCATGCTGATCACGGATTGTTTTTTAGTTAAGAAATACGGTAATTTCACGTAGGAAGACCCTTTCAACGAATCGTTTTCAGTTATGTGAATTTCGAGTTTCAACACCTCATCAAACGTCCAATTACTACCTTCATGTTGATAATTTGCGAGAGACATCAACATCTTGTCTTTCATCTTTTCGAAAACATCCGATAAATCTGAACCTCGAAATACGGGTTTGACGTTAGATCTGAAATATGTATTTTTCACGATGCTCTCGCTGGACTTCTCATCGATTTTATTCATCATGCAATGGAGTATCATCTAAATTTTTAGTCCCACGTTCATGTATTTGCGAAACAAATCCAATACTTTTTTCTTCACCCGTTCCATGAACAATTTCAGATTGATTTTCTTCAACGAGGGAACCACATCGAAAGTTTTAAAAATGCCTTTGATCGCACTCTCCCGTTCTACGGGCTTCGATTGGAATAGTTCCGTGGTGAGTCATGCTAGATATTCTTCTCCTTTCCCTTCATTCATTGCTTGTCAAATTTCGCTCGATATATCTCGTTTGTCTAGAATCTGAAGTGCATCACTCGTTTTCGTTTTGGTTTTTCTTTTCTTTTCTTTTGAAACTTGAAGTTCTTCAACGGCTTTTCGTTTAGTCATCTTCTTATTTTTCACAATCAAAACGTTTTTTGTTTTTTTTCGACGTCGGCATTTCGATTCCTTTTACTATCTTTTTCTTCTTCTTCTTCTCATTTTTCACAACCGATGCATTTTTTGACGTCGTTGCTATCGACATTTCGTTTGCCTTTCTGTATGATTTCAATTTTTTTTGATTTAGTTCTATGATTTCTGAAATGTGAAATTTTTAATAATTTACAAATCTTGTTTAACTGCTGAGGTATGGTTTTCTCATTTAAATTTTCTATTTTTTTTATCTGTTTGCTCCATTTGTAAGAATATTTTTTTTCGAATTTTGTATTAAAATAATTTGTTAAAAAGTTTTATTTTTACTCTTTATATATATATAAAAAAGTTTTTTAATTTCAATTTTTTTCTTTAATGTGAAAAAGATTTTTTTTTTTTAATTTCAATTTTTTCTTTAATATTTTTTTATTCAAAACAATTTACGATCGCTTTTATTTCTTGTTCACAAAACGAACACGTTTTCTCGTCTCTAGAATAACATTCCTTACAATAACACAAATGTGCATACGGTAGAAACAAAACATTTGCGGATTTGTTTTCGCAAAGCAGACACGTGTTCATATCACCCGACTCCTTCTCAACAGATGATGATAACTCGTCTGCTTCTTTCATGAATCGAATCAAATCTTCTAAAGTCAAGAATTGAGATAGCGTCTTGTTTGCGTAATTCAATGTATTATACAATTGTTCCTTCGTGTATCCAGATTGTAAAATACCCCTTAATAAACTCTCGTTTTTATTTCTTTCCCATTCTTCGTTTTCAATTTTAATCAATCCCAATGACTGGATCTTCTTCAAATAATCGCAACGACCTTTGGTATTATTTATGTGTTCTACCAAAGGTCTGTCGTGAGGTTCCCAATTCATTAAATGTATGTTGCAACAAAAACATTTAACTCTATCTCTTTTACCCACATAAATGAAACCCGCAGCAGCTAAATCTTCGGGTTTTTGAGCAAGATGCGAAGGCCAATTTTTAAACGTTTGAAGTCTTGCACATTCTAAACTATAATTCAGATGTTCAGACTTGATCATTGTTTTTACCTCAAAATTGGGTTTGTAAGAATATTTTTTTTTCGAATTTGTATTTAATGATAATTTGTTAAAAAGTTTTAAAATTGCTTATATATGTTTTAATTCCTTCAAAAAGAATTAATCAATTTTATGTTCTTAACGTGAAAAAAAAAAATTGAATTAATACGAGAAAAAAAGGATGTTAAAATTTAACTTTTCATTTATTTATATAAAGAGAAAAAAAACTTTTACAAAAAAAAATTACATTAAAGAAATTAAAAATTAAAAAAACAACTTTTTTTTTATATATAAAGAGCAAAAGAAAAAACAAACTTTTTTAACAAATTATTATTTAAATACAAAATTTAGAATATACATTATTTGCAAGAATTCATAAAACAAAAAAAACCCAAATAATCGATCATGACAACAACACCTAAAAGATGCGAATTGAAATTGAAACGAGTCAAAACATGTAAGCAATTCAGTTTTAAAATCTATACATTACAACAACACGATCCCATCGAATTGAACGAGGTTGAGACGAAGGGCTTAGAGTGCTACTACGACAAATATAAGATGCCTTTGAAATTGGATGAAGCCATGCTCGATTTGTTTTACGAGTACCAAAGCGATCTGCTGAATATCATCGTCGCCGAAGACAGAGAATTCGACAAGGACGATTTGTTGTTGTTCTATGGAAGTTACATATATCCAATAATCTCACTGGAACTTGTAGACAAATCGGGTGGTGAGAGCGCGTTCACCAATGTAAAAAAAACTTAAAAAAGTAAAGATAAACATTCAAGACATTTTCGTAAAAGGAGAAAAGACGATTGTCGACATGCTAATAACGGACTTGGAAATATAAACAATAGAGAGATTGATTTTTAGCGAAGAAGAAGGAAAAAAAAGTAATGAGATCATCTTTAGATCTCATTACTTTTTTTTTTGATAATTTGTTAAAAGTTTTAAAATTGTATATATATGTTTTAATTCCTTCAAAAAAAATTAAACAGTTTTATGTTCTTAACGTGAAAAAAAATTGAATTAATACGAGAAAAAAAAGGATGTTAAATTTAATTTTTTATTTATATATATATATAAAGAGAAAAAAAATTTTCACATTAAAGAAATTTAAAAATTAAAAACTTTTTTATATATATATAAAGAGTAAAAAAAAAAAAAAAAACTTTTTAAACAAGTTATTAAAATACAAAATTTAAAATATACAATATTTGCAAGAATTCATAAAACCAAAAAAAATAAATAATCAATCATGACAGCAACACCTAAAAGATGCGAATTGAAATTGAAACGAGTCGAAACGTGTAAGAAATTCGATTATAGAATCTATAGATTACAACAACATGATCCCATCGAATTGAACGAGGTTGAGATGAAGGACTTAGAGTATAAATACGACAAATATAAGATGTCTTTGAAATTGGATGAAGCCATGCTCAATTTGTTTTACGAGTACCAAAGCGATCTGCAGAAAATCATCATCGCTAAAGATAAAGAATTTTCGACAAGGACAATTTGACGTTGTTCTATGGAAGTTACATATATCCAAAAATCTCACTCAAACTCGTGGACAAATCGGGTGGTGAGAGCGCGTTCACTGATGTAAAAAAATTCAAAAAAGTAAAGATAAACATTCAACACATTTTTGAAAAAGGAGAATACACGAGTGTCTACATGCTAATAACAGACTTGGAAATATAAACAATAGGGAGATTGATTTTTAGCGAAGAAGAAGGAAAAAAAAAGTAATGAGATCATCTTTAGATCTCATTACTTTTTTTTTTTGTTTTCCTTCTTCACTATTACTCATATATTATAAAAACGTTTCCTTTTTTCTTAAATTTCAGCGTCGATTCTTTTTTCTTTTTTTCTTTTTTTTTTGTAATATGCTACGTTTTTATAACAACACATTTGTTTATCCGAATCATAATTATGAACGAATGTTGTGCATCTCTTGGTAACACTCGCATCATTACCATTCTCTTCAGAAGGTAGTGGTGATGGTGGAAAACATCTCAGTGGTAACGGTGGAAAACGTCTCATTCTTTCAAATTTCAACCGCCTATCCTGATCTTTATTTAACTCTTTTATCAGTTCTTTCCTAAGATATTTATCATTTGCATCTAATTGTTTTTCCACATCTTTTTCCCATTTCAACCATCTATCCCGCTCTTTTATCAGTTCTTTCCTAAGGTATCCATCATTAGCGTCTAATTGTTTTTCCACATCTTTTTCCCACACTATCTTGCGATATTCATCCTTAGCGTCTAATCATTTTTCCACATCTTTTTCGCACTCTATCTCGCAATATTCATCCTTAGCGTCTAATTGTTTTTCCACCTTTTTATCCATTTTATATATTATTTTATACTTTCTATTATTTATATTTTATATAATTATATAATTTTTTACATTATAATAACATATTCAAAATCGGTATATTCTTAAATGGCGAATTCTCACCAAACAACAAACCCTTGCCGAGTCGCTCAATGTTCCGTCCACTTTTCAGATAGAGACCGTTTCCACTCAAAAAGTTGTCACCTCTAACGGATTGTAGATACAATCCTTTACCACTGTCGTCTACGTGGACGCAACACACGGCTCCTCCCTTCTTCAAAAACAGTCTGCTGCCACCCATTAATTTCTCAACTGCCGAACTCGCGAGTCCCGTTGCGGCAAAGGGTAATGCTTTTGCGGCGATTCCAGCCAATAGCGGTATGAAACCACCTTTCATTTTCAAATTGTATCTCAATTGAGCGGGACTCAATCTCACCGTCAACCCTCTTCCATCATGAATCGCTTTCTCCATCCTTTTGATTTGACTTCTGGTCCAGGCAATCAAATCCTGACCGCCTCTCGTCAGATCTTCATGAGTGAATTTAAATTTCACCGCCTTGCCTCGAGTTCTTAACGCTCTCTCAAGTTTCTTCCTCTGTCCTGCGGATATGTTCACGTTTTTAGTCACGTATTCTGTCATAATTCTTTTTTTAAAATATATTTTCTTCAATTGTTTTTCTTGTTTTAATGATAATTATTTATATTAAATAATTTTTGTAAAATTAATATTGCGTTTATTTTATTTTTTGTTATTTATATATATACACACAATATTTTTTTTTGGCTTTTATATTTCTCTTATGTGAAATCGTATCGTCACCCTCTCTCCGCGAAGATCTAACAGTTCACCATTTTGATCCATCAACGTGGTTTTGAGACTATACAACGTGTCTAAAATCACTGGTAGATAAACTAAATTTTGAGGTCGCTCCACGATCTTATAACAACACATTTGGAAAGAAGGAATATATCGTCGGTTGAGTGCTACCATTCACGTAGCTTCCAGCAATCACATCCACGTTCACCAGAATGCTATTGATTGCGAGAATGTCGACCGTATTTTCAGATGCTGCGTGGCCTCGATACATCTTTCGATCGAATCTCAACATCTTGCCTATAGAATCATCCGTGTTGAAATCCACTCGAAAATTATCTTCCAAATCCAACATCGTCTGTAAGGTATTAGGATTGGGAGCGAGTCTGATCTTGTTGCTTCCCTTTCCATCCGTCTTCATTCACATCTGAATGTAATTGTTCAAATCGTCTATGTCGTAACTTCATTTGGGAATTCGAATCTCCAACCAATCCACTCTGTCGGAATACTTGAACGAGTTATTCTTTTCGGTGACATTGGGAAAGGAATAATAAGTCTCCAGATTCACCAACACCATCTCGTATCTTTTCTCTCTATTCAATTCGATGGAAGGTTCGAATTTCGTAGTGAATCGAGTCGAATCGCCACTCACCACGATTTGAATGGATTGTTTCGCAGCCGTATTCTCGGCTATCCATTCTAACAATTCTCCTTGTTCGAACATTATATTTTAATTTTATTTTTTTATTTTTTCAAAACTAATTATTTGAAGATTTATTATTTTCTAAAAATTTTTTTTTATTTTCACGCTCTATCTTATTATCATCAGAAACATAAAACTTGTCGAATCCGCACCGATATTTTCCGCGATTAAATTCGCTTGTCAAATCGATCATGACGAAATTGTAAAGTCCTCCATCCCAAACCCTCTTGCAGAATCTCCTGAATTCCGCCACGCTCATGTCGTTTGCGATGTGGTCGCCGTAGATGTGATTGAGATTCTTGAGATCTTGGTGAAAGAGACATAGAAAATTAGCGTTCTCCCTTATCATCTGTCTGGGCAATCGAAAAAATAATTCTGCGACAGACAGAAACAGTCCACGTTGCTGTGTCAACCCCTAACGTAATATGATTCACAACGGTTCTGTCTCTCCAAAAGCAGATCATCGAAAATCATGAGATTCTTATCTTCCGATTTCAATTCTCTAGGATCCGGAACGTCACTAGCGTTCTCATAAAATCGACACTCGACGTTCGAAGATGCATTTCTCTTCATCAGTTCCATCGCTGCACCGTCCAAAATGGTCAAAAGAGGAGCTTCACTTTTGTCGAATTCCTCCCTACTGTCAAAGATTCTGGCTATGACGTCCTTGGGCAATCTACGATCCATGCACTTTCGAAGCAATCTGTATTCGGGTTGAAACAAGCTTTTGCCAAACACGAACAATCTGTCGTAATCCAACCAGTCAGGTCGGGACAACAGATTCATCAACAGATTGGTCTTTCCACAATTCGATTTTCCCACTATGAAGCCTCTTATGCTTTTGGGAAAGAACTCGTTATTCGACCTCTTGGTCGCGGCGTCGTTCCAAGACATATCTTTAATGTTCATCTTTGTTTTATTTTTTTGTTTGTTATTTTAGATTTTTTCAAACACAATTTTTTATGTTTTTCAAACTCACTTTTTAATATTATTATTTATTTATATCACACCGTCGCGAGTTCTCTTCAATCCGGATCCACTCGTCATTTTGGCTAAATCTTGTATGGGTACCACAGCATCCTTAAAATCTTTCCAACTTTTCGGCGTTCGCTCTAATGCAGCTCGCTTTGCCGGTGGACTGATCAACTTATCGATCAATGCGTCGGCTGCCCTCTTGCCAGCCACAGAAGCTATCCTACCACTGGCTTCGGAAGCGGCTTTCTTACCAGCATCCAAAGCCGTCTTCTTACCAACCTCAAATGTGGTCGATGCCAGTTTTCTACCCGCATCGCTCGTGAACGCTCGCATTATAGAATCGACGATGCCAGAACCGCCTTGAACGTAAGTTCTAACGTATCCCCTGTTCTTTATCACAAGCATATTTTTATTTTATAATATATTTTGTTTTTTCACTGGTAAATCGTTTGTTGTTTAAATACTTTTATTATTCTAGTGTAAAATTTACTGTTTTTATTTTATATATTTTTGTTTGTTTGTTTGTTTCTCTGTACTTATTATATATACATCAATCCTTCAATTCGTTCATCAGCCTTTTATAATGGTTTTTATCCAAAACCTTCTGTCTTAACAATTCGTCAGATATAGTAACTATTTCATTATCTAACCCTGTGTTACCAGCACATCTACTCGCCATCAAGAATCTCAATCTCTGAGACAGAGCATCAGAATCGCTCGGAAGAAAAGTGGTTTTCACCCCTTTACCAGTCACCAATTCGACGAACTTCTTATTCATATCCCATATGGGTTTTACTATTTTCGTCCACTTGTAACCTCTGTTGGCTTTGGGCCTCGTCTCTCTGGCATCGTTATTTCTCAGCATGGCGTGGGTCTGAACCAGAATGTCACCATAATTGTCGAAATCCTGTTCCGTGTAATCACTAAAGGAGCAATTTGCGCAATTTGCGCAGTCCGGAAGTTAATTCGTACCTATTCGAGCCGACAGGTAATTCATCATCATCTATTTCTACTTCTGTGTCGCCAACAAAAGTTCTACCGTCCAAATCCTTATAAAATCCATACAACAGATCTCTCTTACCACCATCCTCGGACGACTCGACGCTATCGGTGGTGATAATTGAAGTTGCATCGTCGCTCCTGTCTGTTTGATTTCCCATGGGAATGTAATCCGGTGTAGATTGAAAGGAATATCGATTTCCAAAACTACCGGGCAACGAACCCATTCTCAAAGAACTCTCTTTTATAGGTCTCAATTCTTCGACTATCTCCTTCTCGCTTCGCTCTTGACCCTCCGTCACAGGTTTAAATATTTTTGTGGTCTCGCATCTGAGATCCATCTCTCTGAGACGTCTACTTCTGTCAGCCGATTGAATGCCCTTCTTAGCACGTTCATATTCGCCTAAAATTTGATCTTGGCGTCTAGAATCCATCTGTAAAAACATTTTTCGTTTTTTAATTGTTAATGTTCCTTTGAGTATGCTAATGTGAATTATTTTTTTATTTTCAAAATTAAATGTATAATTATTTTTTTATGTTTTAAGTTAATAAAAATCTTCTATCTTTAATATAATAACTAAAAAATTCATATCTCAACTCAGTATTGATTGAATTGGGAAAACTTGAAAAGTTTGAAAAAGTTTAAGCACATGACAAACCGGTTTCTGATTTAATGTATTTGAGAGTAATTTACGTTTGTTAAAAGGAATTTCCATTCATATATCAAAACCATTCACTCAATGTCGAATTAAGAGAGAACCTTTGAAGACAGTTAAAAAATTTTTAGCACATAAAAGAAACCGGTTTTCTAATTTAACATTAAAAGGATTTCATTCACATCTCCGATCATTATCATGAATATATTAAAAATTTACCACTCAAACCTAATTGAGTGGAAAAATGCGTTTTATTATCCATTATTAAAATGATCCATTAAAAACGAAAACCTTTATTCACACCACAACAAAAACATGAGTATCAATTTACTGAAACATTCCATAAAGTATTTTATTAAGATTTACTTCACAAATTAACAGTGACAAAACGCGAACAAACGATTTTTTTACCTCTAATTTTTTTTTCTAATTTTTCTAAACTCAATTTTTTTTTCGCTGCATTGAAACAAAACATGAATGTTTATTTTTACAGATCATATTTTATAGTCGACTCTTTTGAACAAAAGCCTTTCATTCACGCAACTCTTTTAAAACTGACACTCATATTAAAAGTCGACTCTTTTGAACGAAAACCTTCATTCAATCACAACAAAAACATGAGTGTCAGTTTTTTACTCTCATCGTGGCAGTGGGTTTGCCGGTTCGGAACCACCTCTTTTCCGTGTACCGTACACGAGTCAATTTCTGATGTAAAATCCACAAATGGATTTCCGTGTACGCCTCCATAGGGATTCAGTGTTAAAATCGTGTACAGACAGGGATGGTCCAGAATCGGCAGACCACTTTTCGACGCTAGTCCAGAAACGACAACACGTTTTTGCTTGCGATTTTGAACACTGAATCCTATGGGGAAACCCATTTGCCGATTCTGGACCAGACGATACACCTATTTTTTCCTTAAAATTTCATACATTTTTTCACTCTGTATATAGAATTCAGTGGTGTAGAATCGGCAAAGCCTGTACACGATTTTAACACTAAATCCTATGGAGGTGTACATCGATGTACGTGTACATGTACGAAATCTTGTACATTTGGTCCCGTATCGGCCTTTATTACCTACTCACATTATCAACATATTCATTTTTCGCACACGCCAATGTAAATGCGATCGGTGATTGCAAGATATGGAAAACCTTCGAGAATTGTTTTTGTTGAAATTTGTTTTGCTGATATCAACATCGACCCATTCACCTATTCAAGGTGGCGGCGGTTAAAAACTTCTTTGTGACCAATGAAGTTCAGCCAATCCAGTTTTGTGATGTTGGTGATTACTACTCACAAAGACGATACAGAATTATTTACTGAGCTGTTTATAAATATATTTTAGAACACCCCAAGCGTCCCCCAACCAATAGTATCGTTGGAATCGGATGTATCGTTGGAATCGGACGTCAGTACTTTTCATACAGGTCTTTTAGTAGACGTTTTGTCCACTTACAGTGTTGTAACCAATAAAAGTTTGTCTTACAATTCAGCAACGCTGCAAATGAATAGAGAAAAGAATAATAGGAAAGAGACAACGAAGTTGGCAATTTATTAATTAACCCTTTACCAGACGATTTCCAAGGATTTATTATTGCTGGAGTTTATTGTCAAATTAAATCATGTCTTATGGTAAATGTACTGCCATCGTCGTCGGACACGGCAGTATTACTGGCACATTTATCGCCAGGAGAATGTTTTAGCTCATTTTCTGTTATACCAGTTTGTGAGGAATTGTCCATGTACTGCTGTCTAGTAGAAGGGTGGGTGGTGATGGGGCGAGTGCTTTACTTATTTGTAAGTTTCGCTCGATGCAGATCGACAGCGTTGCTGTGATGACCACTGTGACCTTGCGCCGCCTTTTTTTTTATCAAAACCTGCTTTAAACAGCGTGGATACACATGTTAATTTGCGGAATGATTCGATATGAATCTACCCTCCGTATTTATGACATTTTAAAAAAAGTCCTCATAATCTGTGCCAGAGTTTGCTTGCCTATCGGCATCTGTCTAAAACGTTTCATTTTTTGTTGTTGTTGTAGTGTCAATCCTTGAAGAGGTTGCCTATAAAATGGGCCAGTGCGTGGTATCAACGACAAATAAGTGTCTACAAGCTTCACAAAACACCTGTCATTATCGGGAATTTCGAAGTGTTTGATAAATTTTGTTTTAACTTTTCTCTGCTGAAGGCCACCCTGCACATTTTGGATTATCTCCCTTGAAAAACAATTTTCCCCAGCCCCACCTCGCAGTCGTTTCCTCGAGAAACCATTAAGCCAAAGGAGATAATGGTTCCAATGGGAGACAAACTACAATCTGCCCATCAAGCACAGCTGTCATTTGTCTTTATTATACAGAATGAACATGTCACAATTCAATTCAGGATACTGGGTGCACTTTCCAAATTTCATTGTTGGGTCGTACTTGTAATTTTCTGTAGGCATGAACTCTTGCCAGAGTCGGTATAGAGAAACCTGCGTACACGCTGCTTCATCTTAGCTGTAATACATATTCTAGCCCAAATTTTCTCTGGCAGTCCCATTTCATAACTACCTGGTCAATTTCGTGGAATCGTTTTGCAGAATGTGAAGACTGGAGTAAACAGTTTTTTAAACATATACATGGAAACCTTTTCTACATGTTTTCAATTCTGTGTACATACACTAACAGAGCGTCCATGCTTTTATAAAACAGGGCACTATAGAAAATAAATTGGACAATGCCGTTAGTTTCCCCGGAACATCTCATCTCGGTTTGAGCGGTAAACATTGCAAAAAATTGTTCATGATCGAAAGATATTGCAGAATAAGTGATATGATTGATTAGCAAAGACAATGTGTTGAGACTCCGGTATAATAATCTTTAATATTCAATCCTACACGATGCCTGCGTTGTATACTTGAACAAAACACTTGATCCCGATTGCAAGTGTGGAGGCACCGTGGCACTGTGTATTAAGGCGCACTGCACATGTCAATGGAGCACTTGCCTCCAGCCGCTGCTTACTTTGCGTGTGTCGGATTAGTAAGTTTGGGAGCCTGACGGTTGCTCGCCGCTGCTTGGTGGTTCTATCCGAGGACTCTGACTTCCCTCAGCCCGTGAAGCTGTCCGTCATGAGGAGATCTTGGTTGTTGAACAACCAAACAATATTCGTTCCTTGAAAATAACAAAGCGCCATCTGCAATACCTTAGCGATTGCGATTCGTTTATGAAAGTAATGTTTGTCTCCCTGACCGCACACATTTACAAATTGCAGCACCAAGACACACACAAGTGCACACTTTCAAACAATTTTAAATTTCTCTGATCCTGCGACAGAAAAATAAAACAACATATGACTGTACGAGACCATAACATTCGACAGCACATCTGTATCTGCACAACCATATCAATACACTTAGCCGTTCAGCTGAATGCTCTGATGTCAGCGAATGTACTAACCATGAGGTTTTGAATTTCTCAAATCTGTCTACCACCATGACGATAGTTGACATAGTTGTCTGTCACTACCTGTACTTACTAATCGTTAGTCATTAGGAATGTACATTAAGAAGACATATTAGTGTGATAAATTTGAATGGATAGATTGCCGGAGCTGTAACAAAAGACATAATGTGGGGAGCCGACTCATATAAGCTCAAAGCTTTCTGTCAAATCCCCCTTTATACTGTTGCTAAGTTATGTTCTGTTGTGTTCTGTGCTATTTATTAACTCTGTTCTTTAAATATGTGTGTTATTTATTGTTAGCATGTAACATAGCATTTCTATTCAAATATAATATTGTTTAAATTAAAAAACATAATGAAAGACATAATATATCGTACTTGATTAGACCAACATGTCAAGTAATTGGACGTAAAGGCATTTAATTTAACTTTTACAACACCACAGCTGGTTTTTTTGTACCTCAAAGTTATTTTAGGCTTTCCCAAACCCAGTTTGGGAAAGACTCTTGTTATTCTTCTTTTTCAAAATTTTTCTTCTCTATTTTTTTTTTATTTATTTAAAAAAAAATTTGTTTTTAGGCTTTCCCAAACCCAGTTTGGGAAAGACTCTTGTTATTCTCCTTTTTCAAAATTTTTCTTCTCTATTTTTTATTTTTATTTATTTATTTATTTTTAAAAAAAAAATTTTTCCGCCGTGAATTTTGTCTGTGCACTGCTCAAAAACAAGCAGTACGATTTTGACCAAATTTGGCATACTTATGTAATGTCATAAGATCTAGTGAAATGTGGTATCGTCATGTCTGTGATAATGCGTCTTATCAAAATATTCTGCTAAAACGTTAAAAATTTGAACACTTTTCGAAAGTCACAAAATAGTTTACAGTTATTTAGCTCAAAATTTTCACACATTTCGAGCATAATATGATACACCACAATCATCACTCAAATTTTTCAACATTAGCCCCCATTGGCCAAAAATGACATGAATATAGATTTTTTCTTCAAAATTGACCAACTTTAAGGGCAAATTTCTTTAATTACAAGGTTGTTGTAACAATTAGTTTGGTATGGATAGATGCAACAATGATTGTGGACGAAAGTTACTGTTTACTTTTTAATCTCAGATTTAACCCTCAAGCACAATGAGGGCGAGAATGAGAGTACCGTTTGAAAATACCAAAATTAGCCAACTTTGGTTGCTTTTTCTGTCATTTTGGAAAGGGTTAAATTCAAACACTTTTCATGTACGTATTCACAATTGACTACCAAGCATATTTGCTATTGTAAGTTTGGTTGAAAAGTTTAACCCTATCCCATTCTGGTTGCATAAAAGTAGGTACCGTCCCAAAAAAACTCCAATATTTTCAGAATTTGGTCAGTTCAGGTGACGATTTACTCCATTTTTAATTGATTGAGCTCTGAATGTTTTCTATAGCTGCATGCAGCAGTCAAAGTATGACAAGATTTGTTCTATATGTTATTATTAAAAGTTTAACCCTTGGCAGATTTGAGACTTCCCATAAGGGTACTGTCGGAATAATTGTTATTTTCACCAAAATTTAAATGCAGTTTCTCAGCACTAGAGCCATATTTTCTTAAAACATTTCCTTCGTAGAAGATAGGGTTTTCAGCCAAGAACAATTTTGCTGCTTTATCTTTCATTCCAAGTTTAAATCCTCACCCAGTTGTCAGGCCTTGAATTGGAGTACCCTCAACTTGTACATGTTCATTCAAATACCAAGATTCAAGATTCCTCCATGTCTCTTATCAGACACTCAGTTTGTGATTGATGTTCACACATTTAGAGCATAATATGATACACTAAAATCACCACACAAATATTTTAAAATTAACCCCTATTGGCCACAAATGATATGAATATAGCATTTTATCTTCGAGATTGACTAACTTCAAGCGCTAATTTATCTAATTGCAATGTTGTTGCAACAATTATTTTGGTATGCATAGATGCAACAATAGTAGTATAGAATGTACCCGGAGGGCCCAATTCAGCAGGACCCCGGAAGTGACGTCATGTCACGCGACCTCGTGGTGCCATGTTTGGTTGTCATCGTAACCCGCGTGAGCGGCCATCTTGTGACGTCATCTTCACAGTGATACGTGGTGTGAGTGCGTATGCACAGCACATGTTGTTAGGGTGATACGTGTTTCCGTCGTCTATTTTGTATACTGGAGGCCGCCATCTTGGTTTCTATGGTAGCACGTGGTTACTATGTGACCCAAAACCTTCTAATCGGAAAGGGGTATATTCGGAGGGTATGTTCCTTTGTACAGGGGTAATTTCCAGATCCGTAGAATTACCACAAACAACCCGACAATCCCTCCAAATCACCGAAATTAACTTTATTTCCCCATTTTATCGTAGTGCTATAGTACCAAAGGGTTACCGGGGGTGTGTTCGATTGAATAGGAGTATACTCCCTGTAGCGTAGAAAAGCCTATCAAATGGAACAGCTTTACTTATTAGATTCTTTTCAGATTCTTTATTCACGGTACACGTACATGTAAAAAGGTTACAAATAAACATATTGCACAAATGTAATGAGAAGTATATCGTGGGAAGTGGCATAGCCAGATTGGCTGTCTACCTGCCACCCCCTGGAAGAAGATGGGGTGATTGCAAACAGACTGTGACTGAAACAATGAACTGAGAGCCAATTATATGACACATGATGGAGAATGACGATCGAATCATTACTTTTCTGGGATTAGAGTATTGGTGCTTCAAGGTAGGCAAGAAGCAACCTGCCTATAGGACTCCCTCCACTACTTATGAATGAATGAATGAATCTTTATTTTGCAGTACACTATTATATGATAAGTTCATAATGCAAATAAAGTATTATATAAGGTAATAGTCTACTGCATGGAAACGGCATACCCATAAAGGCTGTCTTCCTGCCACTCCCATTTTGAAAAAAAAACCCAAAAAAAAACAAACAAAAAAAAAAACACATTTGTTCTGACATTAGAGTTGGAGGTGGGGGTGGTCGAGCCTAATTTTCTTTTTTTCCCGGTCGTGAGAGTAGCATGGGTTAATGACCAGAACTGTACGGTTAGGGTTGAAGATCGATGTGGAGAGATCCAGAGGGGTTAGTGATGCAGTCAGGACATTGTGGATTGGTGCAGGGAATGTTAGTCAAATATGAACTTAGTGCGTTCTCTCTTAATCTGTTCTTGAATTGGGACCTATTGTACTGTTGAGTTAATGGAGGGATTTCGTTCCAAAGACGTGGGAAGAAATGGAGAGGTAAGTCGGATGAAAAACTAGTTCTGGGCTTATGTATAAGTATTTTGCCAGACTGCCTTGTGTTCATGCCCGAGGGATTATGGTATATTTCAAACAGTTCGTTAAAGGAAACAGGTAATTTGTTATTGCACCGGTCGTGCATGAACAAAAGCGTCTGCAGTTTGTAGAGATCGTGGAATTTTAGTATTCGACAGCTTTTAAAAAGTTGATCAGTATGGGATGTGTAAGATTTATTCGCTATAATTCGGATAGCCTTCTTTTGCAAGCCACAAATCCTACTAACAAAGGGAGAATGTCCCCATACAAGAATACCATACGTTAAGTGACTATGGATTAAGGAAACGTATAGTGTTCTTAATGCATGTAGTGGGAGAAATCGTTTTGCTCGGTTTATGGCATATATTGCTGTAGCTATTTTTAGGCAAATGGCTGAACGTGCTGCTTAAATTTTAGATTTTCATCCAAGTGGATTCCTAAAAACTTGAGTGTTGTTTCCTCTTGCTCATTTCCGATTAGTTGTATGTTTGTGTTATTAATGGCTATGGTCCTGTCTCTGGCAGTGTATAAATCACCGTGGGGGTGTAATAATATAAATTTGGTTTTAGAAGCATTAAGAGCCAGCTTGTTAGCAGCACACCATTCCTGTATTTTCACAAGTTCAGAATTTGCATTTCCAATGAGATCATTCACGTTATTTGATGACACATATCCTGTGGTGTCATCTGCAAATGACAAAATGTTTAATAATGTTGAATTGCTGATATCATTAACGTAAAGCAGAAAAAGGATAGGGCCTAGGATGGACCCTTGTGGTACACCTGTAGTTGTGGTTTCCCTATCCGATTCTTTATCATTGAATGGTACAAATTGACTTCTTCCAGTTAAATAGTTATCGAACCAAGAATTGGCCACAACTCTAAGACCATGTGAAAAGTGTTGTTATTGATACTATCGAAGGCTTTGGAAAAGTCTAGGAAGATGGAAAGGGTACAGTCCTTCGTCCTTTTGTCGTTCTGAGCGGCGACATCATTTACTAAGTGCAAAATGGGATGTATAGTTGAATGGTGTTTTCTGAAACCAAACTGATACCGGTAGATGATGCTTTGTTCATCCAAAAACAGTTGCAAACGCACTTGCATTATTTTTTCAAGTATTTTTGAAAACGTGGGAAGAATACTGATTGGCCTGTAATTGTTAAATATGTGAGAGTCCCCGCTTTTGAATATAGGTATTATTTTAGCGAATTTTATTTTGGTTGGCATCACGCCCGTCGAGAAGGAAAGATTGATGGTATGGGTGAGTGGCTTTGCTACTTCAAAGCTTATCTCTTTCAGTAGCTTAGTCGACATTCTGTCACAATCTTTGGTCTGTTTTCCACTTAGGCTTTGAATACAGAGAATT
This sequence comes from Pictodentalium vernedei, assembly GCA_031216915.1. Classification (NCBI taxonomy): domain Eukaryota; kingdom Metazoa; phylum Mollusca; class Scaphopoda; order Dentaliida; family Dentaliidae; genus Pictodentalium; species Pictodentalium vernedei. The sequence continues at coordinate 403,870,492 of CM062295.1, forward strand.
ACTTCTTGTTCATTGGCGGGTGATATAAAGAATGAGTCAGTGCAACTATCCCCAATGTATTCTGAGAAATGCCGTGATGGTGTTGGTACTTGATTACTTATTGATTTGCCAATGTTTGCAAAGAAAGTATTAAATTTATTGGCTATTTCTTTAGCATCGGTCAATTCAGAATTTTCGTCGATGAAAGAAGAGGGTAGTGTATGAGCACATTTCGTTTTACTGATGGCTTTGCGTAAGATTTCCCATGTTTTTTTAGCATTATATTTGTTTTGGGATGATACCTTACTGTAGTAGTCTGCTTTGCTCTTTCGTTTTAATCGATTAAACATGCGGAATGTGATAGAGCGTAGTTTCTACAGCGCATGAGACAAATACAAATGGCGGAATGTCATAGAGCGTAGTTTCTACAGCGGATGATCCATCTGGTTACTGATTTTGTCCTTTGTGCTTGACCTTGGTATTGAAATATAAATGATTCTCTTAATTCTTGCCACGTTTTGATGACAGTTGTATGAAGATGTGGGTTTTGTAAAGATTGTTTTTGCTAGCCTCTAGTTAAGAATCATCGGTGTTGCCTTATTTCGTTGTATTCTCAAATTTGACATCGATCAATTTTGCCTATTTCGGATTGTTTTCTGATTTATTTCGGACATATTAGCAGAGATTCCATTGCTACAGCCATCAAGAACATCTACGGGTTCTACAACCGTCTCAAACAGTGATCTACAAAAGTTGATCCAGGATCTCGAGGCAAAGAAGCTTTCTACTGGTATTGACAGTATTAGATCGGAGATTATTAACCTAAAGACCGAAATAATTACCGTTAAGGTAGAAGTAAATTCTATAAAGGAGTCTGTTGCAAACTTGAAAACTGACTATGTGGATCTGTCAAAAACTGTGGAGTACAACTCTGAAAAGATTGAAGTCATGGAAAATAACATATTACCTGACCTGGAATTGAAAATGGAGGCAAAGTTGTCTGAGCTTGAAGAAAAACGGATCCTGAATGAGATTCATGATAGAAAATACAATTTATTGTTATATGGAATCAGTGAGGAGCAGGGTGAGGATCCTTAACAGAAGGTTGAACAGTTTTTGAAGGACAATATAAAACTTGAAGAGTCGAAGGCAGTGGGTACAGTACAGCGTGCTATAAACATTCATAGGCTTCCCGTAGCAAGGCACGGGGGACATCAAGGAATACCTCCTCCACACCCACTTATAATTAAAACAGGCAACGACCGTGACAAGCAAGACATTTTACATGAATCAAGAATCTGAGGGGCACCAGGATGAGTGTCAGAACAGACCTCCCGCCCTCTCTGAAAAAGGAAAGGGGTAAACTTTCAACTATTGCCTACAAACTACGGACAGAGAAAAGCTACCAAACGAGGATAAGACTCAGTGGAGTGAGAGTACTCTTGGAATTCAGAGAATCTTCTACAAGAAGATGGAAGGAATATACTGAGTGTTAAATATCTATCTTAAATATCTTCAACGATCTTGAATGATACCACCAGTGGGAAAACTATTACACTCGTTCGTCTTGCTGTTAAATAGCAAAACTTACTGAACCAGGTAGTCATGCTAGTGAAATTGTGCAGCTTGATAAGTCGTTTATTATATATATATATATATATATATATATATATATATATATATATATATATATATATATATATATATACAGTAATATCCATTAGTCACAATAAGATGGCTAATAGGAGTAAGTATGGACATCCGTAACACGGAACACAAAGCCTAAATTCTAAACCTAAATCAGAAATCAGTCTTGTTGAGTTCAGATTTCAGTATTAGTATTAGCTACCAGAGAACAGGACTGAAAAAGATATAATCTGATCTACAGCCTAACATAAAGTGAGGCCTATACCTTAAACCCTCACACTAAATCACTCCTGTTGGGTCCAGCTCCATCGAACTCATCTTGGCTGTCATGTTACAGTTTGGGTGGATTTGACGGTGCTGGGCCTAATAGGAGGGATTTACTTATTTTGTTGTCAACTGTAATTTAGTATTAATGCTAGACACCTGAGAACAGGAAAACCTTAAGTGTAAATAGTAAATAGCAGCCTGCCAGGAAATGATGCCTAAACCCAAAAAACTAAAATCAAATCATTCTTGCTGGGGGCAGCACCATCCAACTCATCTTGGCTGCTGTCGTGTTACAGTTTGAGTGGATCTGGATGTGCTGGGCCCAATAGCAAGGATTTATTTACTTTGTTGTAAACTGTATTGCAGTATTATTGCCAGCTAACAGAGGACGGGAGATACATTAAGTGTGAGCAGCAGCCAAATAGAAAATGAGGCCTACACCCTAAAACCTAAAGTCAAATCATTCTTGTTGGGTGCACCACTGTCGAACTCAACTTGGCTGCTGTGTTACAGTTTGGGCGGATTTGATGATGCTGGGCATAAAAGGAGGGATTTATTTACTTTGTTGTTAACTGTATGTCAATAATATGATTAGCTACCAGAGGACAGAAAATTATTAAGTGTGAACAACAGCCCAAGCAGATAAGGAGGCCAAAATCGTAAAACCAAAAAACCAAATCGTTCTTGTTGGCACTGAATAACTCATCCTGGAGGTCATGTTTCATTCTGGGTGGACTTGATGGTGCTGGTCCCAATAAGAAGAATGTACGTACTTTGTTGTCAACTGTACCTCGGTACCATGTTAGTCACCAAACGACAGGAAAATGTGAACAGCAGCCTAACAGGAAATGAGGCCTAATCCCCCAAAAGTTATAACTGAATCATTTTTGTTGGGCGCAGCAGTGCCAAACTCATCTTGGCGGTAATATTACAGTTTGGGTGGGTTTGATAGTGCTGAGCCCAATAGGTATGATTAATTGAATTTCTTGTCAAACTGTTCTTCATAATTATTGTTAGCCACCAGTAATATTACAGTTTGAGTGGGTTTGATAGTGCTGAGCCCAATAGGTATGATTAATTTAATTTCTTGTCAACTGTACTTCATAATTATTGTTAGCCACCAGAGAACAGGAAAACATTAAGTTTGAACTGCAGCCTACCAATAAATGAGGCCTAAACCACAAAAGCTGAAATCAAATCATTCTTGTTGGGTGCAGCACTGTCAATCTCATCTTGGCTGTCATGTTGCAGCTTGGGTGGGTTTGATGGTGCTGAGCCCAATAGGTGTGATTAATTTAATTTCTTGTCAACTGTACTTCATAATTATTGTTAGCCACCAGAAAACAGGAAAACATTAAGGTTGAACTGCAGCCTACCAATAAATGAGGTCTAAACCCCAAAAGCTGAAATCAAATCATTCTTGTTGGGTGCAGCACTGTCAATCTCATCTTGGCTGTCATGTTGCAGCTTGGGTGGGTTTGCTGGTGCTGGGCCCAATTGGGAGGGATTTACTTACTTTGTCGTCAACTGTATTTCAGTAGTACTATCAGCTACCAAGAGGACAGGAAAACATTAAGTGTGAACAGTAGCCAAACAGAAAATGAGGGCCTCCACCCTAAAATATAAAACCAAATCATTCTTGTTGGGTCCACCCCTGTCAAACTCATCTTGGCTGTCATGGTACAGTTTGGGTGGGCTTGATGGTGCTGGGCCTAATAATAATGATTTACTTACTTTGTTGTCAACTGTGTTTTAGTATTATGGTTAGACACCAGAGGGCAGAAAAACATGCAGCGTGAACAACAGCACAGCAGATAATGAGGCCTAAATAGTAAAGCCTAAATCCAAATCGTTCTTGTTGGGTCCAGCACGCTCAAACTCATCTTGGATGTCATGTTACAGTTTGGGCGGATTTGATTGTGCTGGGCTCTAAAAGAGGGATCTACTTACTTTGTTATCAATTGTATTTCAGTATTGTTGTTAGCCAACATGAGATAGGAAAGCTCTGAAAGAGGGATTTACTTACTTTGTTTTCAACTGTATTTCAGTATTGTTGTTAGCCATCATGAGATAGGAAAGCTTAAAGTGTCAAAAGTACCCTAACAGAAAATGAGGCTTAAACCCTAAAACCCAAAACAAAACCATTCTTGTCGGGCGGAGCACTGTCAAACTCATCTTAGCAGTTACGTTTCAGTGCGGGTGAATCAGATGGTGATGGGCCCTATAAGAAGAATGTACTTACTTTGTTGTCAATTGTACTTCGGTATCAGTGTTAGTCACCAAAGGACTGGAAACCATTACTTGTGAACAGCAGCCTAACTGGAAATGAGGCCTAAACCCCCAAAAGCTATAAGTAAATCATTTTTGTTGGGCACAGCACTGTCAGACTCATTTTGGCAGTCGTGTAACAGTTTGGGTGGATTTGATGGTGCTGGGCCCAATAGGAAGGATCTGCCTATTTTGTTGGTAACTGTACTTCAGTATTATTATTTTTTTTATTTTTAGCCACCATAGGACAGGAAAACATTAAGTTTGAACAGCATCCTAACAGAACATTAGGCCTAAACCCAAACAGCTAAAACCGAATCATTCTTGTTGGGTGCAGCACTGTCAAATTCATCATGGAAGTCATGTCACTGTCTGGGTGGATTTGATAGTGCTGAGCCCAGTAGGGAGGATTTACCTACTTTGTTGTCAACTGTACTTCATTAAAATTGTTAGCCACCAGAGGACAGGTAAACATTAAGTGTGAACAGCAGCCTACCAGGAAATGAGGCCTAAACCCCCAAAAGCTAAAGGCAATTCATTCTTGCTGGGTCCAGCACTGTCAAACTCTTCTTGGCAGTCACGTTACACTTTGAGTGGATCTGATGGTGCTGGGTCCAATAGGCAGGATTTACTTACTTTATTGTCAGCTACCAGAGGACAGGAAAACATTAAGTGTGAACAGCTGCCTAACAGAAAATGAGGCCTACACCCTAAACCCTAAAGCCAAATCATTCCGGTGGGGTCCACCACTGCCAAACTCATCTTGGCTGTCATGTCACAGTTTGGGTGGATTTGATGGTGCTGGGCCCAATAAGAAGGATTTACTTACTTTGTTCTCAACTGTATGTCAGTAATGTGGTTAGCTACCAGAGGGCAGGAAAACATTAAATGTGAACAACAGCTCAACAGATAATGAGGCCTAAATCGTAAAACCTAAAACCGAATCGTCCTTGTTGGGTCCAGCACATTCAAACTCATCTTGGACGTCATGCTACAGTTTGGGTGGATTTGACGGTGCTGGGCCCTAAAAAGAGGGGTTTACTTGTCAGCTGTATTTCAGTATTAATGTTAGCCACCATGGGACAGGAAAACCTAAAGTGTGAACAGTAGCATAACTAAAAATGAGACCTAAACCCTAAAACCTAAAATCAGATCATTCTTTTTGGGTGGAGCACTGTACAACTCACTTTGCAAACTCATCCTGACAGTCATGTTTCAACTTGGGTGGATTTGATGGTGCTGGGCCCAATAGGAAGAATATATTTAATTTGTGGTTAACTGTACTTCGGTATCATTGCTAGCCACCAAAGGACAGGAAAGCATAAAGTGTGAATAGCAGTCTGACTGAAAATGAGCCCAAATCCACGGAAGCTAAAACTAAATCATTCTTGTTGGGTCCAGCAGTGTTAAACTCATCTTGGCTGGCAGGTTACAGTTGGGATGGATTTGATGGTGCTGGGCCCAATAGGAAGGATTTACCCATTTTGTTGTCAACTGTACTTCATTATTATTGTCAGCCACCTGATGACAGGAAAACGTACAGGATCGATTTACTCTAGGTTAACCTACTTCAGTACTATACACACCCTGATTCGTTATCAGCAATTGGTGGGTGAACGTAGGGCCTTCACTTTCATAATCTCCAGTCTACCAACTAGAGTGAGACTCAAATCCTACCATGCCCATTAAATTTACTTATAACATGCACTTCACCTGGTCACCAACACTTGACGCAACTTATATTAAATCCGTGTAAATTTTTCTAATTGAGTGAATGTCCAGGGACATTGAATTTGATATGTGAACAGTATGTTACTGGGTCATTTGAGACAAATCCCGGATGATGCAGGAAAAGCTCGAGAAAAGAAGAGAACAAATCGTTCAGTTCAAATGTGTGTTTGAATTTGACCACCAATTGTGTGTGGGAACCCCTGTCAATCTGTCAAGAAAAGTACGTTTGTACTCATTTTGTCATGGTCGGTTTGTAATGCTGGGTTTTTCCTCCTAGAAACAGATAATGCGAAACAAAGGGATTTGAGCGTTTCCTATCCAAAGTCACGGATTTTCGGAAACTGTTTATTTGATTCTTGACAGAGTTGGTGTTAGATCTGGTGATTTTTTAATTAATTATTTCTACTTATTTTTACTCTCTTTCGGTATTTAATCAGGGGCTGTGCGGGTGGTGAAGATTGGGCACAAAATTAGGTGATTGACTGTGTTTACATTTTTTTTTTTTCACTTCTGTATTCCCTTCCATATATATAACAACGCTTTTGGCGTTCTTCTAGATTTCAAAAATGTGGCCACCCGCGGCATCTGTGGCCATATCATGGCTGTTCTATCATGTGACCACTGATGCTTCACATGGCCGTGGACACAATATAGATAGTAATGGTATGGGTCCTCTCATAGCCTGCTTGTTTTGACTGCGTTACTGCTTTTATATATAACCACAAGTTACCTGCTGTGATACTGACCAAGGTCGTAATTCCTTTGACTGCGTTACTGCTTTTATATATAACCCACAAGTTATCCACTGTGATATTGACCAAGGTTGTAATCTATTTCCACAATGCTACTTTCCACTTAACCAGATAGATTACCTCAGAGCATTAACTTTTCTTATGTTATGCATTTTTCTCATATTCTTACCTGACATCAAAGCATATATTTCACTTTTCACTGCAGTTTATAAGCAGTGCAAAATCCTCGAAAATCAAGATAATTTTTTCCTCATGTTCGGACCATCGCTTGCTCTCTTTCTTCCTCCAGGTAACTATGGCTAACACAATTTCTCTTGATAAGATCCAAAATAATGACAATTTTGATTTCCAGAAAAAACTGAACGATATTATTTCTACGATGAAGAAGACCTCACCCTCCCATTCAATTCTCTTGACTCCGGTTGCCATTACTTTACGCCCGATAACTTTAAAGATGAAATCAAAGCCATATCTCTACTCAACATCAATTGTCGCAGCCTGAATGCAAACTTTGAAAATGTTCATAACTTACTTGTAGATCTGCAGACAAATTCCAACTTTTTCGATGTGATCGGAATGACGGAAATATTTAACGTGAAATCTGGTGTTGAGTACCGGCTTGAGGGCTATCACCCGTTAGTGTCCCGTACTCGTCCTGACGACGATGACGGAGGCGGAGGCGTAGGAATGTTCATAAATGATAGTATACCCTATAAAATACGAAATGATCTCTCAGTCTTCATACCACATGTCTTTGAATCTCTGTTTATAGAACTATCCCTCAAGAAGAAATGTATTGTAGGGACTATCTACAGACCAAACACAGCTCCTAAGGCAGACCTTGATCTGTTCCTAGTCAAACTAACTGAATTGCTGGACTCTTTAAGCAAGGATAACATTGTGGTCTACCTCATGGGTGACTTTAACATAGATCTGCTCAGTGTAAATACTCACAGCAAAACGAATACCTTTATTGACTCGCTATTTACTGCTGGTTTCCTGCCCCCTATAACAAAACCTACCAGAGTCACGGAGTTTTCCGCAACCATAATTGATCACATATTCAGCAATAATATTAAAATGTTCATATCTGGAATCATAATTACTGACGTCAGCGATCATTTTGCAACGTTTTGTGTAGATGAATTAGATAAACGCCCCCTGTAACGCCTAATTATCGACGATCCATGAAAACTGAGAATGTCATTCGATTTAAAAGACTCTTAATGGGTTGTGATTTCTCTGATGTTACCAATGACGTTTGTCCTAATTCGGCATACAATCGGTTCCTGGATAAATTCCACGCAGTATTTGAACAAGCATTTCCCCTGAAATCAACCCCCACACGAAAGAAATATATGAAACGAGAACCTTGGATGACCTCTGGCCTATTGCAATCGTCCCAAACTAAAACTAAATTGTATGTTAAAAAACTAAAATTTCCTACTATCCAAAACATATCAGAATACAAAACGTTTTGTCAGGAATACAACCGCTTGAGGCGGAAATGCAAAGCAGACTATTATAACCAAGTTCTACTTGAAAACAAACATAATATTAAAAAAAACTTGGGACATCTTGCGAAAGGCCATTTACAAGTCAAATAACCACCGACAAATTCCTCCCGCCTTCTTGGACGGGAATATCGAATTATCCGACCCTACAACAATTGCGGACAGATTTAACACATTCTTTGCTAATATTGGTATGAATATAAGTGCTCAAGTACCCCCGTCACAACGTCGCTTTTCAGAATATCTCGGCAATAGTAATAACGGGAATTCATTCTTTATAACACCTACTAATAAATATGAAATAATTACTTGCGCTAATAAATTGAAAGGCAAATCAAGTACTGATATCAATGATATGTCAACCAAACTGCTGAAGGAGATTGTATATGAGATAGCAGATCCCCTGTCACACATAATCAATCTGTCTTTCGCTGTAGGTTGGGTACCAAACAGAATGAAGATAGCCAAAATCATTCCTGCCTTTAAATCTGGAGATCCCCAACGTTTTACCAATTATCGCCCCAAAAGTATTCTTCCAACATTTTCAAAAATACTTGAAAAAGTAATGTACTCACGATTATACACTTTTCTCGACGAACATAACTTTATATATAAGTATCAGTTCGGATTCAGGAAGTGTCATTCGACTGTGCATCCCATTCTGCAGTTAATAAACAGTGTATCGGAAGCAAATGATAAAACTTCAAAGGATTGTACACTATCAGTTTTTCTAGACTTTTCAAAAGCATTTGATACCATAAATCATTCGATGCTTTTAAAGAAACTTGAATGTTACGGGGTAAGAAGTCTACCTAACCCCTGGTTTGAAGATTACCTAACAAGCCGGTGTCAATTTGTATCCTTCATGAACAGCACATTGGAAGTAATGGACGTCACCATTGGAGTACCACAAGGTTCAGTTCTAGGTCCGCTTCTTTTTTCATTATACATTAACGACATCAGCCACTCTACACTACTGTAGGTGTTATCTTTTGCAGACGATACCACAGCGTATACATCAAGTGGGAATCTAGATTCTCTGTTAGACGAGACCAATACTGAACTCGGTAAAATCAGTGAATGGTGTGCCGCAAATGGATTATGCCTGAATGCCAGTAAATCAAAATGTATGTTGTTACACCCGCAAAACGATTCGTATCATGCCGCCAATAAAAGGATATCTCTGAACGACTTAGACATTCCATTTGTTACCAATAGTCACGAGGAAACCTCTGTCAAATTCCTAGGGATCAACCTGGACGAAAATTTAAAATTCGAACAACATACGTCCACAGTTTGCCTAAAGATGGCCAGGGTAACATTTGCCCTGAATAGGGCAAAAAGAACCCTTCCCTTGAAAGCCCTGAAAATATTGTATCTCTCACTGATACATAGCCATATGTTGTATGGTATCCTTGTCTGGGGCCATGTGTCTTCCACCAGTAGAATCTTTACACTGCAAAAAAAGGCTATTCGTATCATAAATAATCGAAAATATATCTCACACACTGAACCCTTATTTAAAAATTGTGGAATACTGAAGTTCGAAGATTTGTATAAGCTTCATGTGTATCTTTTCATGCATGACTGGTACCACAATAATCTTCCTACGTCATTTGAAAAACCATTCGAAATATACACAAACCCTTCTGGAATGGAGACAAGACAAACAGGGAATGTGCGCACTCTCAAACCAAGAACTCGCTTCTCTGCTGACCTCCCGATTCATACTTTCCCGAAAATTTGGAATGACTTAAATCTCGAAGTTCGGCAATATAGCAGGCCTCTGTTTAAAAAGACAATAATCAATTCGTTCTTAAACGCATATTCTTCTGGCATTACTTGCACCAATCCATTCTGTCCCGATTGTGACACAGCATAAGTGATCTCATCCTCCCAACTACTGAAGATCGAGGATTTGTGTGGTGATTTGGAGGGTCTTATGTTCGGGATAATCTACAATTAACCTGAGCATGGGACCTTTCAAATCACTATTCATCTTTTCGGATTACTTTGAGCATTGTGTAAGTGGTTTTAATCCTAACATGGGGAAAGCTTCACTGGAAGTCTACCTGGGAGCTTTACCAATTGTGAACAATCCATTCTGTCTCGATTGTGACCCAGCATAAAGTGATCTCATCCTCCCAACTACTGAAGATCGGAAGATTTGTATAGTGATTTGGGGGGTCTTGTGTTCGGGATAATCTACAATTATCCTGAGCATAGGACCTTCCAGGTCACTATTCATCTTTTCGGATTACTTTGAGCATTGTGTAAGTGGTTTTAATCCTAATACGGGGAAAGCTTCACAGAAAGTCTTCTTAGGAGCTTTACCAATTGTGAACAACGAGGATAAAGAGTTAAACGACTTTGATGTCAGGACAGGATATCATGTTTGGGAATGGCAGGAGGACAGCCTCTCCGGCTATGCTATTTCCATGCAGTATACACCTTTTTGATTGCTACCATATTTTAATTTATGTAAACTGTATCCGAGTATGCTGCTAAATAAAGTTTCAATTCAATTCAAAAAAACATTTGGCAATACCTTTTGTATTCGTCTACAATCTGAAGATTTCTGGTCTTTAACTTTTTGACATACAGTTTGTTTTTTGTTGAGGGATGATTGTAAAAGTCCAGTTGTCATCCAAGGTTCACGTTTTACAAATTTCTTTGGGATTGTCGTGGTTTTGATTGGAAATGCAGTGTCAAAATGTCTATAAAAGATATTAAGAAATGAATTATGTGCTTCATTAGGGAAGTCAGTATTAAGTATATCCGAAAAATCGGTTGTCGAAAGAAGGTCCTTAAAATAGTTAATATTCGTTCGGTTAAATGCACGTTTTTGTGTTTCAGCAATTTGGGGAGTAACTTTGTTCGATTCTTCCAAATAAAATGTTGCAAAGTGGTCACTTACATCTGTAATAACAATACCCGATTTGTTTACCTTGTTGGCATTACTGAAGATATGGTCTATTAACGTTGCAGTAGAGTGTGTGACCCTTGTTGGTCTCGTGGTAGCTGGTAAGAAACCGGCACTAAACATAGAGTCAACATACGTACTGGTTTTAGAGTGATTATTAAAATTTAAGAGGTCAATATTAAAGTCACCCATTACGTAAGCATTTTTGTTACTAAGGTTAATTTTCTTCAGGAGTAGGCCTAAATTAGACAGAAATAAATCGAGGTCTGCTTTCGGTGCAGTATTGGGTCTGTAGATAATACCGACTATACATTTTTCATTTGAAGTAATTTCAATAAATAATGATTCAAAAACATGGGGAATGAAGATAGAGAGGTCCTTGCGTATTTTGAATGATAAATTTTCTTTTATGAATGCCAACCCCACCTCTACCGTCGTCATTGGAAGGGCGAGAACTGTAAATAAGTGGACGATACCCTTCTAGCTCGTAACTTACTTCTTCTTTGATGCTAAAAGTTTCAGTCATACCTATTATATCAAAGCAATTTTCGTTTGCCTGAAGATCACACGGTAAGCAACGAAGGTTTTCAAAATTAGCATTTAAGCTACGGCAATTAATATTAAAAAGAGACAGTGATTTATTTTTGACTGACACATTATCTTTGAAGTCATTAGGTGTGTAATACCCGCAGCTCTGATTATCAATGGCAAAGGGTGGGCTTGGGTCATCGGTATTGTTCGATATAGCGTCATTAAATTTTGATACAAAATCAAAAGTACTATCTTTCTGGATCTCATCAAAGACCGTGTTATTAGCCATGATCGTTGGGTAAATTAAAGAAGGCATCGTTGTGACCAACCATTTGGGAAAATAGGATATTCAGAATGATGTATCTAACAGATCTATTTACATGGAAAGGTATGTTGTTCATAGAATTAAACAAAACTCTGATGTCAGAAGTAAAATAGAGATACACATACATAACATACTGAGATTGGGAAACCCTTCTTTATACAGTACTAGCGGGTGAATACCCGGCGTTGCACGGGAGAAAATGGTTATATCAATATACCATCAGATATGATCGATAGAAGGTCAAGGTCAACAATTTCCAGGTCAAGGTCACCGGCACCGGCACCCCGATAAAGTCAAAATGACCGATGGGTCAATATACTCGCACACATGACATTTTAGCCTGATCGGCCCTCCCGTTTTCGAAATAAAAGGTCAAGGTCACCAATTTCAGGGTCAAGGTCACCCCGCACGAGCACCTCGATAAAGGCAAAATGATCGATGGGTCAATATACCCGCACATATGAAATTTTAGCCCGATTGGCCCAGCCGTTTTCGAAATAAAAGGTCAAGGTCATCAATTTCAGGGTCAAGGTCACCCCGCACGGGCATGGAACCCACCCCATGTTACTCGCAGGGACGAATTACCCCGCGTACAAAATTTGAGATCGATCGGTCGAGAAACGGAGGAGTTCACCCGGAAAAAAGACAGAGAGATAGAGAGATAGATAGATGGACAGATATAGAGATAGATAGAGACATTCGCATTTATATATTAGACTAGCGGGTGATACTCGGCGTTGCACGGGAGAAGATGGTATATCAGCCGTTTTCGAAATAAAAGGTCAAGGTACCCAATTTCAAAGTCAAGGTCACCCCGTGCGGGCACCCCGATAAAGTCAAAATGATCGATGGATCAATACACCCGCACATATGAAATTTTACACCGATCGGCCCAGCCGTTTACGAAACAAAAGGCCAAGGTCACCAACTTCAAGGCCAAGGTGACCCCGCACGGGCACCTCGATAAAGTCAAAATGATCGATGGGTCAGCATACCCGCACATATGAAATTTTAGCCCGATCAGCACAGCCGTTTTCGAAATAAAAGGTAAAGGTCATCAATTTCAAGATCAAGGTCATCCCACACGGGCACGGCATCCCTCCCATGCCACCCGCAGGGACAAAATACACCCGTGTAGGAAATGTGAGATCGATCGGTCGAGAAATGGAGGAGCCCACCCGGGACAAAAGACACAGAGAGAGAGAGAGAGAGAGAGAGAGAGAGAGAGAGAGAGAGAGAGAGAGAGAGAGAGAGAGAGAGAGAGAGAGAGAGAGAGATATAAAAAGATACATACATTCGCACCCATATATTGGATATACGAGCTTTAGATTACTATAAAGATCAGGGCCAGAGGGAGAGACTGGGTGGAGGCGGAGGCAGTGGCATTGGGGTCTGGAAGGCCAGGATGTTTGGGCTAAGCCTATCCCCCCCCCGCCCCAGACAGTCCAAACATGACCTGAAGGACCGCACCCCTATTTGTTGGCCCGTTACATCCTTTAGATGGATGCACCAAATAAAAAAAAACGAAATAAGGGCTCTCAGGCCACGTCAGGACTAAATAAGGGTTCTCAGGCCGCGTCAGGACTCAACCAATCCCAGGCCACGTCAGAACTGACCCTGTTAGAATCATACACCGCGACACCCTATTCCATTCATCAATAAAACAGGATATCGCGATGCATGATCCCAACAAGGTCAGTCTCTTTGCTGCTCGCGAAATATCAAACTCCATCAAAAGTAGACTGGTCAACAATGTTATTGCAGTTAAAAGTTACGCTCTGATTGACATGACATCCGCAAAACTTGTCAAAGAGACTATCCTTGCAGGTTAACTTAATACAGCCGAGGCCAAATTTAACGTCTATGCTATAAAATGGCTCTTGGATTTCCTCTGCCATGCCTGGGATAACATGAAATACTCGGATAACATGGCTTAAGGGCCTATATAAGTAATGGAATTTTGTTTATTTTGAAATTCTCACCTCTCATATTCCTTCAATTCAGATTAAATATACACAAATTATACATCAAAATGAAGGTTGGGATGCATAGAACACGAAACACATATGTAATCAACCCATAGAGTCGACTGCAGGCACCACTGGTTCCTGGAAGTCTGCTACCGTATTCGCACCAGAACTGATAATAAAATAATATTTCATCAGAACAACTTGTGGCCAAATGTGCTTCATATATCCAAGAACAAACCTAGGCATTCAAAACACTTTCGAATACAGCGATAGGACTACATTTTGGAAAAGGACAATACTGTCTGCATTTTTTATTGAAGATGGTTTCCATGCTCGACAGACATGCGCAAATCACTCGTTACCACGAATTTCCATCGATAAACAAAATCGTAATTCTAAGAAATTTCAACAGGTATCATGATACCTTGCATTGAATATGGCAACTGTGCAATCTCTATCAAATAACGGTATACTGTATGAAGGCGATCTTTTTCATTATTTGATTTTAGACGGCGTTGTTTTTACATACTTTTTCTGTCCGATGACGTCGACCGGAAATCGAAAGTATACTCACGCGTAAACAAAAGCAAAGGCTTTGGAATTTTCCCCAATGCAGCTCTGTCGCTGTGTTTTGAAGAATTTTTATCCCCAAGCTTTGTTCTTGGATATGTAAAGCACATTTGGCCACAAGTTGTTTTCGTGAAATATTATTAAATTATCAGTTCTGGTGCGAATACGGCAGCAGACTTCCAGGAACCAGTGGTGCCGACAGTCGACTCTATGAGTTGATTACACATGTGTTTCGTGTTATATACATTCCGGCCTTCATTTTGATGTACATTTTGTGTATATGTAATTTGAATTGAAAGAATATCAGAGGTGAGAATTTTCAAAATAAATAAAATTTCATTACTTATATAGGCCCTTAACATTTTCTTCGATATCTCAGGCTGACCACTAACGAAGTATTGCCCCGCGAGCAGACACGTGCCTTGGGGCACATACATTCTTACTGTTCAGATAAGGATGTATGTCATCACAATCCAAAATCACTAAGACGATTCCACAGACTGTGCTTCTATGGAATTGGCTTTGATCTTTTCTTACGAGTAAGCACAGGCGGTTTTTAACATTGGAGAAATATCTTGACACCATCGTTTTTAGATGTCATTATTCACGGTTTTGTTAAGGGGACGTCCAGCCTAACTTTGGTCAGATTTCATGCAATTTTCTTTCAAGTCTAAAAAAGTCCCAAAATGAATAACTCCAATAAATTATATAACAAAATGCTTGGAATGAAACATAGAACATGTGGAAACTGAAATTTGCCATGGGACTGCTGCCATGTGTAAATAGCACCACCTGAAAGTCTGCTATGGCATAAGTAAGAGAACAAAATTTTTAAAACAAAATACCTCAAAATAAAATAACAGCTGTATTCTATAAACATTGAAGTACATACTCGAAGAAATCTTTTCCTAATTCATGAAAGTAATAAGGATTGAGACCAAATGTTATAAGTGGAGTGCTCACTGATTGAAGGCAGACATTTTCTTTTATTTATGTTTTGATTTGGGGAGTTCAACAACGGTCAACTTGAAGGAGTCCACCAGAAGAAGTATGGAAGGACAAAAGAGTGTCTCCCAATATAAAGATGTATGTGTCACTGTGGTAGTTTGGAAAGAAACTATGATATTCTCCTATGTAGAATGCACTGCAATGTCATACATTGTAGTTGAATAAATATATTTACAAACCCCTTGCACTGTAACCCCTTTTATCCCATGCATCAATTTGATAGTGATTGTTAAATTTGTTTGGTTTATCAATAAGTATAATAGCTTTGTTTACTCTTGGACACCAATACACTCATGATATCTGTTGGAGAAGAAATAAGGGTAACTGTAACCTGTCACTGCAATAAACCATCTAATGTACTTAAAAGTACATTGTTATTCAAAACACATCAAATCAACCTTACATAACCATTATTGCATTACTTTCCCCAAGGAGGCATATTGAGATCAGAAGGGCACATCCAGAGGGTCTCACATATTTTTTTCAAGAACGCAGTACACAAAGCAATCCCCAAAAGGTGACAAGTGAGCTCCATTTGACACAAAAAATTTTCTGGGGGGGGGGGGGGGGCTCTCTTCCTTGTATGACTCTGCCTCCGGTTCTCAAGGGCATATGCCTTTTTTTCAAAGTTTAACTCTTTTTTTCTTTTTGAAGATCCTGGCCACACATGTTACAAACACTATCAGACAGGTAACCCTCCAAATAAGTGTATCTGCAAAAATCATGTTTCATTGCAAAACATTCTTTTTAGACTTTAAGTTCTGGACATTTCATGCTTCTTACTTCCAACTATAACACTTCATTTATCGATTAATGGGTGAATATAAAAGTCCTGCCATAATCAATTTTGAGTTCCATAAGCCTTCATAACAGCTCCGATAAAAGTGTCAAACATCAGATTGGTGGCTTTATACAGAATATTCATTAGGTTATTGCTTGATAAGTAATAGGAACGAAATCTTCACCAGAAATATTTTGTCGCAATACATTTGAGGGTATCAGCAGGCACTTTCCAACAAATTGTAACAAATCAACTAGTTATAAACAAAATTTTCTAACTCAAAAGAGTGAAAAAGTACCCAAAATGTGGGAAGAAACACATGCTACAGCAGCTACACAGGCATTGTTTTCCCATGATGCTCGATCACAACACCAAATATCCTTCAAATCGGAGTAGCAGTGGTTGAGATACAAGGGAGAATGTTGGTACATGTAAATTGATGAATGGGTAAGAGGACAGAGGTCACCACTGCACGGCCCTAGATACACCTTTGATTTTACAACTTCCAGGTCTGGGGCATAATAATCGCAACACATCCACCTTATCAATTCATAATTTCAGTAAAATAAAAGGAATTATCAATTTTAATTAATTTATAGATGATGGGAAATATTTGGCTTCTTTCGCCTTCTCGTACTATTAATTACCACAAACAATATCAGTTTGATGCCGACAAACGAAACTGAACGCATGTGGTCTGGTTAAAAAGTAACTCGGCATGGATAATGAAGAAATTGCGAATAATTCGTGTATTTCATTTGTTTAAGAGCCAATTGCAGCTAATTTTGACCGTGGATTCGATAATTCGTTTCGGTTTTGACCACACGGTCACGCTGACAGCGGTTATGTTTATTGTGATATGCAAATTGGGAGATAGTTTCCGGTGAAGGAGATTTGTCAGTGTAAAACGTTGACAAAAGACACTGATCGACACTTGTGTTAGTATGGTTGGTTGCAAGAAAAAACTAAATTCTCAGCATCGTCCAAACGCACCTTATTTAAAAGCGCGAATGCATCATTTTCAACCCATCTTGAATCGGTCCTTTGCAGACTTCAAACACAGCCGCGACAAATTCCATGGTTACTAGGAAGTAAATAACTTCACAACATCGGGGGAAATAAACACGCTCAATATAGTTCCAGATCACTTGGAATATACTTCGTGAAAAAGTGATTTCTGAAGCATTCTGCTTACTTTGTTATGAATATTGCCTTATTTTATGTGTATCGTCCCGATTTTATACACTCGGTTATTTTTTTTACAAGTGGTTCATGTTCTCTTTCTAGTGCGCAATAATTCAGATTTTTTGTCAACAAAAAAGTTCAGACGGTCTGTAAACACGAGAGGGAATGTCGAACCATATTGTGCAGTTATGACATTAACAGCTAAAGTATTTGCTGTCATCTGTTTGCAAATCCGCTCATACACTGTCTCGAACAAATAAAGGGAGTGATCACGTCCTTGCATTCTTACGATTGCCCAAATTGAGTATTTCTGCAAGAACCACATTGTAATCACATGACCGGAATAAACATCATTGAAACATGGCCACATCCGGAACATCCAAACTTTGTGTTAGTGTTATTACATTCAAACATCAAAACCCACCAGAGTGTGTGTCAAAAAAATGCTTTCTCCGAGTCTGTAGTATGTTATCATTATATTGAGGACAAGGCTTTCGAATTACCGATTATTTTGTGGTTTTACCGATTCGTTACTTACGCCATTGGCAAATTAATCTTCTTCAAAATCATAAAATTCACTTTTTTTCCTGAAAAAAATGATATGTCCCTTTTCTATGCACTTTACTCCTTATTTTGATATATAATTTGCCTTTCCTTACTTCTCTCATCTGTTTCTGAGGCATTGGGAAAAATGTCAACAAATTGACCAAAGTTAGGTTGGACGACCCCTTAAGACAGCTTAATATATCGGCCAAACTAGGTTGGTACAGCTTCGCCGAAACACGATTTTCATGTTGTCCAACAGAAAGAATGAATTGGGACAATCAAACGCATTGTACAGCTTGGTCCAGAACACGACCCTCCTATAATTCAATAGCGAGACCGCCATAGGATTATCCCATGTCAATTTCTCCATTATACCACAGGAAAATCGGCTTCAATCTTTAGAGAAAATCGAAATTAAACAGTGATGTTTAACTTAAAAAAATTGGATGTAGCTTTGATTCGGAATCAATAGAACAGCAATTCTGTTCAGAAAGTGTGTGTGTTCCAGAGAGCTGTCCTCACTGCCATCGTGGTTCAATTCGTTCAAGACACAATTTTTCTACAGAACAGAAGAGAAATAGAATTGGGACGATTTCGCGGTATTTTGTGCAGTTGAGTCCCTACCCTGATTTTTCTATACTTCAACTGAATGACTGATGCAGGATAATCTCCGGGTAAGACACACAAGAATTGAGCACCACACAGCCACTCACCAGGCCAGCAGTGGCATTGGGGGTCCTGTCTGTGGTACGGTCATACACCATTTTCGAGTTTTGGATATAACTTAAATGGGAGATTATTATTAATGGGAGTATTATGTAGTATGTAATACATTCTCGGATATCCCTTGGAACAGGTTGATACACGCGACTAATTGGGTTGATACAGTCATGTTCGAAACATGATTTTCCAAAAATTTAACAGAAAGCCTGAACTGGGATAGTCTAGCGTATTATACAGCTTGATCCAAAACACGACCTCTCTACAATACAATAGGGAGGCCGACATGGGACGATCCACGTCAATCTCTGTATCACATATGAATAAAATTTATCTTATCTTATCTTATGATAGGAATCTGTATGTGTGTGTGTGTGTGTGTGTGTTCAAAACTCAACTCTCCCATAGATTTCTTCAGAGACTAGTATGGGATGAGTTTAAGGTTATGGGCAGCTGGATTCAGATCCGGATTTTTTATAGTTCAGCAGGATGACCGGTGCGGTATAATCTCAGAGTATTGTATATGAAAATGGATGTGCCTCTCATTGGATATCAAGGAGATAGTATATATTTCACTCACGGATATTCCTTGGTATAGGTCGATACGTCAGGCGCACTACGCCGGTACGGCTACGTTCAAAATAAGATTTTCCTGTAATTTAACAGAAAGCCAGGATTGGGGAAATCCAATGTATTGTACAGCGTGGCCGAATGCACGACCCTCCTAGAATACAATGGAGAAACCGACATGGGACAATCCCATATCAGCCCCTCCCCCATATGATAGGACTCTGTATGTGCGTGTGTGCACAGATTCCCATCACATAAGGGGGAGGCCGACATAGGATTATCCATATAAGGGAGATGCTGATAAGGGAGAGGCCGACATGGGACTATTCACTTAGAGATTGGTATGGGATGAGTGTTGGGTTTTGGGGGAGTTAGATTGAGATCCGGGTTTTTGTAGTACAGCAGGAGGACAGGTGCGGGATAATCCAAAGTATTGTACATGTAAAAGATATGTCTTTCATTGGTTATCAAGGAGATAGTATATAATACATTTACGGATATTCCTTAGTACAGGTTAATACATCAGATGAATAAGGCTGGTACGGCTATGTTCAAAGCACGACTTTCCTGTAATCCAACGGAGCGCCTGTAATGGGACAATCCAATGTATATTGTACAGCTTGGCCCAGAGCACAACCCTCCTAGAATACTTATCATAACACCCGAGGGCGGCAACAAGTCCCATCGTGAAGTTCGTATCGTTTAGACTGCGACAAAGAGGTTGGTCATGATGTTTGGGCGTGGTGTTTACGTTAGATGCATCATCATCGTAGGATGACGAATGTTATGATTTATTTGTTTAGACTTTTTGTTTGCAAGTTCTTGATTGTATCCATATAGTATTTTACATAGCACCACTGTAAGGAGGAAGCGCGAAAGGTTGCCCAAGATGAGGATTCCAGATTTAGACGCGGACCACGACTTTGACAATTTCCAAATTTACGAAGTCTACGAAGTGCAATCGGGGCAGTAGGGATTGTTACAGCGGACATAACTGGAATATGAGGAAATGAATGTGGAAGTTAAGTTGTTCTTAAGCATGCTTCTGTCGCTAATATTACGAGTTGTGTCGTCCTGAGCATTCCATAGTTTCGGGAAGGAGTATAAAGGAAATTTATCCAGAGTTTGGGTCCGTGTTTTTTCTATGTATAGGAGGCCCGACTGTCTAGTTCTCCTACCAGATGGATTGTCAGTAATTTTAAATATATCATTGAAAAACACCTGTAAGCTGCCGTTCTGCCAGTCAAACACGAACAGTAGTGCATGTAGCCTAAACAAATCATCAACCTTGAGCATTTGATTTTCTTTAAACAGGGAATCTGTATGAGAATTGTACTTTTTGTTATTAATTATTCGTAATGAACGGTTTGCAGGACAGCTAGTTTTTTGATAGCTCTTGGGTTGCCCCATGCCTGGATTCCGTATACCAAATGGCTATGTATGAGGGTGTAATACAATGTTTTCAGAGCTCCGTGGGGGAGGATATTTTTAACTTTGTTGAGACTATAGTTTGCGCGTACTATTTTCGAGCATAATCGGGATATGTGAGCCTTGTAGGATAAATGTTCATCAATGCTAATTCCTGAGAATTTCACAGATTTTTCTGTTTCGGTGGCCCCAACCTTGTTAATGTTTTGGTTATTTATTTTTACCTCTTGATAAAGGTTATTGTTCCTACCTTTATTTGGATTAAGTATGATGTACGAGGTTTTCTTAGCATTCAGCATTAACTGGTTCACAGAGCACCATTCGAATAGTTTCTGGAGCTCGTCATTGAAATACGGTGTAATGGGATTATTGTCGGAGCCCGGGCAGTGCGCAGTGGTGTCATCGGCAAATGATAAAAGATTGAGTGATGTTGAGTTACTTATATCATTTATATATAAAAGAAAAAGAAGGAGGCCTAAAATCGAGCCCTGTGGTACACCGCAACTCTGTTTGGCTAAGTCCGATTTGTGTTCTCCGTACGTAACATATTGAGACCTGTTGCACAAGAAACTTCTAAACCAATTGTTGGTGACACCTCGGATACCATATTTTTCCAGTTTACCTAATAGTATTTCGTGATTTATGGTGTCAAAGGCCTTTGACAAATCCAGGAACAGTGCTAAGGTGCTGTTTTTTTCTTGTTTATTATTTTCTATTGCGATGCTTCTAAGGAGCTGAAGAACTGGATGAATAGTACTATGTCGCTTTTGGAACCCGTATTGGTGAGGGTGTAAAATATCAAACCTATTGAGGAAACTAGCTAGCCTCACTTCCATGAGTTTTTCCATTACTTTTGAGAATACCGGAAGTATACTGATAGGTCTGTAATTTGTAAAGCTGTGCTCGTCACCCACTTTAAATATGGGTATCACCTTCGCGATCTTCATCCTGTCTGGTACTTTGCCGTTTAGGAAAGAGTTGTTAATTACATGTGTTAGAGGATCCAATACTTCGGTTACCGTATGATTAAGAAGATAGGTTGTGATATCATCGCAGTCTTTAGATAATTTTGGCTTCATTTTGTTTACTACTCGGTTGACTTCTGTGGGATTTGTGGGTATTAAATAAAGATTATTGGAGACATTGTTGTCCATGTAATCTGTGTAGGACTTATTAGTTTTCTGAATCTGTTCAGATGTGTTTTTTCCAATGTTGATAAGAAATTGTTGAATTCTTCTGCGATGTCATGGGGCTCGCTTAACTCGATGTTGTCCTGGATGAAGAACGAGGGTAATCTGGCTTCACGTTTTCATTTATTGATGGCTTCGTTTAAAATCTGCCACGTTCTTCGCATATTGTTTTTGTTTTCGTTTAAGATATTTCTATAATAGGTAGCTTTACATTGTTTTTTTTACCTTGTTGAAGATCCCATTTTACAGAGTCCGATAGGAATCCCATTTTACGGAATCCCTTTTGGAAAACACCTGTGGCTACGGAATCCCTTTTTGGTCGTATGTGCCGATGTGATAGGGCACATTGTGTCACATTGTGCCTTTTCACATAAGCACATATCGGCACATAAAGCATGTGCTTATGTGCTAGGGCACATTGTGTCACATTGTGCTTTTTCACATAAGCACATATGACAAAAATGGATTCTCCAGAAGGTATCCTAGATAGGTATTCTCAAATAATACAATACCAGGCCATAGGTATCCTCAAATACCCCTATGTGCCTATGTGCTAGGGCACATTGTGCCTTTTCACATAAGCACATATCGGCACATAAAGCATGTGCTTATGTGCTAGGACACATTGTGTCACATTGTGCCTTTTCACATAAGCACATATGACAAAAAAGGATTCTGTGGTAGGTATCCTCGAATAATAGAATACCAGGCAATAGGTATCCTCAAATACCCATATGTTCCTATGTGCTAGGGCACATTGTGCCTTTTCACATAAACACATATCGGCACATAAAGCATGTGCCTATGTGCTAGGGCACATTGTGTCATATTGTGCGATTTCACATAAGCACATATCGGCACATAAAGCATGTGCCTATGTGCTAGGGCACATTGAGTCACATTGTGCCTTTTCACATAAGCACATACGACAAAAAAGGATTCCATAGGATATGGCCATTGAATATAGAGGTAATGAGAATCGGATACAACTTCGTTGTTATAAGGAGAGATACCTCTGCATATAGATTACGGGAAATCAAGCAATCTGATTAGTTAGTTATAATCTGTATAAAGGATCTAGATAAAGGATACTACAAAAGTACACGGAATAGGGTCAGCACTAACAAGAATAGATCAAAAAAGCTAAATATAGTAATAATAATAACAAGAAATATCGTCTCAACCCGTCCAACAGTTCAACTATCTTTGGGACTTAACCTACTTTTATCTTCATCTTGGAACAATATATTGTATTTATGTCTTGTATATTTGTCCAGCGAGAAAGGATGGTAGTATGTTGGTGAATTATGGCGGGTAACATTACACTCGGCGAGGTGCAGGTAGACGCAGAGTACGACTTTATACAGCTCTATAATGAGAAAATATGTTCCTTGGCAGAAAATGATGAATCCCCATATAATAACCACGCAACTGACTGCAACTACTTTTCGCTAGTGACTTTCAGTCAATGGCTTGTAAAATAGACGCAGGATTATCAATATTCCATCTCAATTGCCAAAGCCTGAAGGCCCACTGGGATTCCTTCCAAAATATGCTATATAACCTACAAACAGGAAAGAACTTCTTCGACATAATAGGACTTACCGAAATACTCCAAATTCCTCCAGAGATGTCGTTCAGTCTGGATGGCTATACCCCGATTATTAAACGTATGAGACACGAGAATGATGATGGTCGAGGAGGGGTTGGTCTATATATCAAAGAATGAATACCGTAGAGAGTTCGTAATGATATTTCGTTCTTTATTCCCCATGTTTTCGAATCTCTGTTTATTGAAATTAAAGATAAATACCAACCCAGAATTATTGGCGTTATTTATAGACCCAACACTCCTCCTAAAGCCGACATCAACCTCTTCTTATCAAAATTAAATGAAATAACGAATGTTCTAAATGCCGAAAATAAAAAAGTTGATATTATGGGGGATCTTAACCTAGACCTTCTAAAAGCAACCACACACTCTAAAACGGAAGAATTTGTTAATCTCATGTTCAGTCAAGGCTTTCTGCCGTATATCACCAAGCCAACGAGAGTAACCTGTCGTTCTGCTAGTCTGATAGATCATATCTTCTCTAATAAAAATTCCCGAGCAGCATTACCTGGAATAGTCATATCTGACGTGTCAGATCATTTTTGTGTTTTTTATATTGAGGAAAAACCCAAACCAAAAGATACACCACACTTTACACTAAAAAGAATAATAAATGCAGAAAGAATTGTTGAATTCAAAACATTTATCTCGCAAAGTGATTTTAATCCTGTAATGCAGTCGAATTGTCCCAATGAGTCATATGAAACCTTTCTAAACATCTATATGAAAGCCTATGAAAAAGCATTCCCTCTCAAACGTGTTCGCCAGAACAGAAAATTTATTAAAAAACAGCCATGGATGACAAGGGGGCTTGTAATATCCTCCAACAATAAAGAAAAATTCTACAAGAAAAGACTCCAAGCTCCCACCGAAAGGAACTCAGAAAACTATAAAAACTACTGTAGAATCTTCAACAAGCTATGTGGCTTATGACCCCTTATTGGAACGAGCAGGTGTTTTTTTTTCTTCTCGAAAATGAGGCTTATGACCCCTCATCAAAGTGAGCCTGTTCCAGTGGGGGCCGTGGGCGGTGTATATCGACATAACGGATGGAACAAATAGCATAGAACTTGTTTACTATTTACTAGTGTCATATAACATCCATGCTGGATGAAGGGTTATTCATTCATTCATTCATTCACTCATTCGTTCGTCATTCATTCATTCATTCATTCATTCATTCATTCATTCATTCATTCATTCATTCATTCATTCATTCATTCATTCATTTATCCATTCATTCATTCATTCATTCATTCATTCATTCATTCATTCATTCATTCATTCATTCGTGGACGGATGGATGGATGGATGTGTGGGTGCTTGACTGATCGAGTGTGTGGATGTGTGACTGACTTGCTGTTTAGGGTAACAAATTAAAGTACCTCCACCTCGTTTATTTTTTTATCAACCCGCTATTTGCAGTTCATGATTTCCTGACTTTTGCGTCGGAAATGTGGCTTATGCCCCCTCAATGGAACGAGCGCGTGCCGGTGGGGGTTGTGAGCTATGCTTCTGACGCAAGGGATGGAAGACAAATTTGTCTCTCAAGAATTTTTCTCATTAGAGTCGTCTATTCTTCGTGCTCGAATAAGGGCTGTTATGTTTGTTAATTATCAGTTATTAAAGTGTACATTCCATGATGTAATTAAGTAATACTATTCATTAACAAATCAACTTTTAATCAGTGAAAATATACCTTGAAGTATAGCCAACGCTAGTTCGTCAATGTAGTACCAGTGAAATAACCGAGACAGTTATTTCGCTGGTACTGCATTGACGAACTGCGCAAGTTCGTTAAGTTTGTTCGAGCAAGATTACTTTAGCCCACAATAGTTTTTACTTGGGTACTCACCAACCGTCGGCTCTGCACATGATCGTCATCATCACATGCAGTGCTTTCCGCCCTAGTTCGTCAAGCTAGTTCGAGCAAGATAACTTTAGCCCACAATAGTTTTCACTCGGCTATTCACCCTTGCTTTGCGTAGCGTCCAAAACCGACCAACGCTTTTCACAAATAACCACCGAATCTTCGTGATTTCTTTCTTGTTGTTGCCTTGGAGATGTGGCTATGTGGCTTATGACCCCTTTATTGGAACGAGCAGATGTGGCTATGTGGCTTATGACCCCTTATTGGAACGAGCAGGTGTTTTTTTTTGTTTTTTTTTCTCGACCCCTCATCAAAGTGAGCCTGTTCCAGTGGAGGCCGTGGGCGATATATCTCGACATAACGGATGGAACAAATAGCATAGAACTTGTTTACTATTTACTAGTGTCATATAACATAAATGCCGAATGAAGGGTTATTCCTTCATTCATTCACTCATTCGCTCGTTCTTAGTGTTACTAGTGTCATTCATTCATTCATTCATTCATTCATTCATTCATTCATTCATTCATTCGCCCATAGTGTTACTAGTGGCATTCATTCAGTCGTTCATCCATTCGTTCACTCATTCATTCGTTCGTTCGTTCGTTCTTTCGTTCGTTCGTTCGTTCGTTCTGTATAAAGGATCTAGATAAAGGAAACTACAAGAGTACACGGAATAGGGTCAGCACTAACAAGAATAGATCAAAAAAACTAAATATAGTAATAATAAGTAAAGCTGTTCCAGTTGATAGGCTCTTCTACGCTACTGGAGCATACTCCTATTCAATCGAACACACCCCCGGTAACCCCTTGGTACTATAGCACTACGTGCTACACCGATAAAATGGGGAAATAAAGTCAATTTCGGTGATTTGGAGGGATTGTCGGGTTGTTTGTGGTAATTCTACGAATCGGGAAATTACTCCTGTACAAAGGAACATACCTTCCGAGTATACCTCTTTCCGATTAGAAGGTTTTGGGTCACATAGCAACCACGTGCTACCATAGAAACCAAGATGGCGGCTTCCAGTATACAAAATGGACGACGGAAACACGTATCACCCTAACAACACGTGCTGTGCATGCGCACTCACACCACGTATCACTATGGAGATGACGTCACAAGATGGCCGCTCACGCCGGTTACCATGACAACCAAACATGGCTCCACCAGGTCACGTGACATGACGTCACTTCCGGGGTCCTGCCCGGGTACATGCTATACTACTAACAATGCTTGCAGAAGAAAGTTACTGTTTAGTGTTTAATCTCATCTTTATAGTCAGGGAGCCGAGAATGTAAAAACAATGTTCGTTCAACATCCTCTACATAAAATGTTTGACACCTACAATTAATTGCTATGACCCTAAATAAGATACCCAGGCACACTGTAGAGATGTCAGTTGGTGCAAAACAATATGGCCACCATTTTCAAGATGGCCGCCATTTTCTACTTTACAACTGAATGAAATACAAATAACATGCTGAATGAAAATGCATTTATTTATGGCGTACGAACAGGTTCGAAAATAATTATTGAAGTACATACTATATTATTTCAGGTTCATCCTATATTATTTGAGGTTCATCCTATATTATTTCAGGTTCATCCTATATTATTTCAGGTTCATCCTAAAATAATATTTATGACCCTCTCGTACGCGATCAATAATTTGTCCGACCCTGGATGGACTATAATTATTGTTTCATGTTGAACCAGGTTCAACATAAATATTTCAAGTTCATCCTATATTAATTGAGGATGAACCTGAAATAATTTGTCCGACCCTGGATGGACCATAATTATTGTTTCATGTTGAACCAGGTTCGACATCAATATTTCAGTTTCATCCTATATTAATTGAGGATGAACCTGAAATAATTTGTCCGACCCTGGATGGACCATAATTATTGTTTCATGTTGAACCAGGTTCGACATCAATATTTGAGGTTCATCCTATATTAATTGAGGATGAACCTGAAATAATTTGTCCGACCTTGGATCGACCATAATTATTGCTTCATGTTGAACCAGGTTCGACATAAATATTTGAGGTTCATCCTATATTAATTGAGGATGAACCTAAAATAATTTGTCCGACCCTGGATCGACCATAATTGTTCAGGATGATGCTAAAATCCCACGGTGCAATACGCTCCACGAGCCAATCAGTTGAGTCGATACAAACGCGATGTGTGCGTGCTTTCCGAACATTGGGACATAACTGGGGGAAAAAAGCAAGATAAACTTGATGCAGGCACACAGCTTCAGACAAAGAATCCCGCTGAGAGATTGTTTTGTATGCGCTTCACGCGATTTTTTTTCGACCCTCTGCAATCACGCAAAATAATTGAGATTTTTTCTCATGAAAATGTCAAATGGGCAGTGTTGATTGTTTACTGTACTGTTACAAACAAGTTGTGTTTTAATATTGAAATATGACTCGCTAACCAATAGTGTTGCGGACCGGACCGCAAACAAACGGTCCGGTACCGGTCCAGGCGTGGTCCGTGGTACGGTCCGATGAGGACCGGGCCGCCCCTGCTGTACCGGTACACAGGCACGCTGGACCGGTCCGGTGCGGTCCAAGGGACCGGTCCATGGAGACGCAAAGGGAAGTTTTGCACTCTCCCAATTGATACACAAACTGATAATTTCATCTTGATAGACGGTGAATACACTGAAGTCGAGTAAGTTTGAAGTAATTGTCAACTATATTGAGCCAATCTGTCACCAATCAACCATCTGCATCCTGTGATTCCTGCCACGGGTGTTTGGTGAAGGTATCAGGGATGAGCGGTTCTACAAAAAAAGTTCCCAAAATAGCGAACGCTCAAATTCGATGACAAGAACCTGTCATTCAATTCCTTTGTCGGCAAAGAATTTCATGTGTATTGTGTATCTATTTCTATAAACCCCGATCTGGATTATGTGCACATGGAAACTATTCAGTTGGTAGTAACTTGGTCCCTGTATTTCATCTGGTAGGTTTGGTGTGGTGACCCTATTAAATTGGACCATGGGCGCAGATCATGGGGGGGGGGGGGGGCGAGGGGGGAGGGGGCGTGTGCCCCCACAAAGTTTTTCGGGGGGGGGGGGGCATTACATGTTATGTCCCCCGCGCTCCTCCCACATATATAGGTCCGATAGCAGCTGATATTGTTCGAGCAATGCTGCACTAGGCGGAAATCGTGTATTTTCAGCTTACATTTTCAAATTTTCCGCCCGAAAAAAGTGCAGGGGTGGGATTGAAGAGGGGCACCAAAAGCTATGACTATTTTGTCTTTTACTGATATAGGTCCTCAAAGGGGTCTACTAGTGGTGACTTCTTATCAGGAATCTTAAAGGTTTCAAAAAATTGCCGGTGGTGGTGTTGGGGGGGGGGGGGGGCAAAACTTGTGGATTTTGTGTGTATGTCTGTATGACCACTATAAAAAGGCATACGGAGCCACCCACAGTGCACAAGCTTGTTCTGCTAGGGGTTTTTTTTCTACACCGGGAGTCATGGATTGAAAAAGTCAGGATCGACAAAGTGCCGGGGGTGGGGAGAGTCACCCAATGTCATGACAATTTTTCTTTTCACCTCTATAGATCTTCAAAGGGGTCTACCTGGGGTAACTTTTTACCGGGAATATTATGGTGCGGTTAGGGCCGCAGGCCTGCCCAAGTTACTCTTTTGAAGTCAGGGCTGTGGTTTTATGAACTGTTTTCTCTTAGAAAACCTGCTAGTATTTAAAACATGTTTTGACTCATCATTTTCACACAGGTAACAATGTTGGGAAGCGGTTTAGTATGCCAGAATGCTCGAAATGCATCCCCACCCCCTCTTCCCCCACAGAATTTCAAATTGCTCTGCGGCTCCTGGGTCAGCATGTTTTCGGTGTCATTGTGGGGCATGTCACGGTGTTATGTTCATGGAAGCAGGTAACTGTTTTGAACAAACCACGCGATAATGCCTCAGCTGTAGGGCCGTCGATAGAGCCTTTTAATGGGGGGGGGGGGGGGGAGAGGGAGTGAGAGCCCTCGAAATTCCAACTGGGTAGTGGGCGCGTTCTTGACAAACTAATAGAACTGTAGATCTTCCTAATTCGGCGAGCACGGTCGCGCCGGGCCGACCATGGTTCGGCTCGACGTGAGAAAATTGTTAAATTTGGCATTCAAAGGAGCAATTTCCTTTCTTCTGGAGGATCAATTTCCACTTCAACATACCCCGAAAAGTTTGTTTTTTCTGATCAAATAACAAAATTCATCTTTTGAAAATTTCGATTTCTGTCCAATAACCTTTGAAAAAATATGCAGAATTATTATATGTTCTGCAAGTTTTAGCCAATCGTTTATACCAAAGCTGCACAATTTAGAGAATTCCATCCATTCCTTGGCATTGATTACTGGGTCCCATTTTACCATTAATATAGAACTTGTTCAGCACAGTGCAGAAACACTGCTTCATTTCCCGGGGGTTGCCACGTGGTGGTGGTGGGGGGGGGGGGGGGGGGGGCTTATAACACCAATTTAATTGATAACACCCTTGTAAAAAATAATAGTCAGCCTTTTCAACTTCTAATTTAAAAACAAAAACATTGCAGGAAACATTTTGCCCCATTGACAGTTTTTGTTCCAGAGCGCATCAATTTTCGGTATCCTGAAAATTAGATGACAACAAAAATGAATAATAATTGACCTGGTAGTTGGGGTATTCCATACATCGACCCATATGCCGTAAAGTACTTTTTTTTCGTACGTCCTGGTTGACAATGGAGTGGGAGGCAGTTGTCCTGGCTGACAATTGGAGTGGGAGCAGTTGTCCTGTCCACCAACTGGACTGGAGGGCAGTCGTCCTAGCTACCAATACACGTGGGGGAGTCACCCTAGCTGCCAAATACACTGGGGCAATTGTCCGACTGAGCATTTTGTACGGGGATGTGGGGAGGGGGGGGGGGGGCACTTGTGCTACAACCTCAATTTTCTCCTATGTTCAATTACCAGTCATCAAATATAACCTGCTATTGAACATAATATCTTTTGTTAACTAGACTTTATGATTCTGGAGAATCATGGCTTTTCCTGATGAGATTCCATGATTTTTCATGACCCCCCCCCCCCCCCCCCGCCCCCACAGTGTCTGATGAATTGTTTTTAACTGTCTCACTGAAGTTCCTTCATTGATGTTATGAGAAAGGTGAGTGTAGTAGTCTCAAATGACTCAGTTTGATAAAAAAATTGTTTAGGTAAAATCCATCATTAACGGTGGAGTGGGTTAATGTCAATATCATCGTCCAACAAGTTAATGACCGACAAAAGGAGTTATGTTTGTTTGACACATACCCACGTAGTGCTGTGGCTATTTGAAAATGGTCCATTTTATCTCAAATGTATCCAAAATATTGATGTCTGGCAGCTTATAGAGGGTTAACAAGTGATAACAGGAATATTCATTCATGCAACTTCTAATGTCACACCAAGAACTGCGAATGGCCATTTTTTCTTTAAAATCTACAAGACGTTTTCAGAGAAATCCAGGGAGAACACGAATTTTAAGCTTTTGATGGGTATCATTGTATATCCAGCCCAAAACGGGTTAAGTGTTGTTTTTTGAATACTCTTATTACTTCCAAAAATAATTCTCAGTGAATTCTACTTCCACTTATTTTGATCTCTCCTCTCAAATTCGGGTGCTGTGGGTATGCAAACACAGTCCATTTTTATCAACATTTTGATGTTTGAGAACCTGCATAGGGTTAACAAATGCTTCCAGGAATATTTTGTACATTCAATTTGTAATGTCACACTAAGATCTGAGAATGGCCATTTTTTCTTGAAAATCTACGAGATGTTTTATGAGAAATCCTCGGATAACATGAATTTTTAACCTTTTGAGGGGAATCTTTCTGTAATCAGCCCTAAACGGGTTAATGCTTGGTTTTATGAATACCTTCATTCCATACAAAAATGATCATCTTTGAATTCCACTTCCAATGAAGGCGGTTATGTTTATCTTGTAGGTACACATTTGGAGTTATGGTTGTCCAAGAACAGCCCATTTTCTCCAAATGTCTATGCTTGGCAGCCTCTGGAGGGTTAACAAATGCTTACCGAAATATTTTGTCCATGCAACTTGAACTGTCACTCCAGGACCTGCGAAAGGTCAATTTTTCTTGAAACTTAGTTTGAGAAATCCACAGAAATTTTAAGCTTTTAAGGGTTATATCTCTTTAACTAGTCAAAATGTGTTAAGACCTCGATTTTTGAATACACTTACTACTTACAAAAATGTTTCCCTGTCAGTTTTGCGTCCGGTAAAAGAAGTTATGCATCTCTGTTGCATTCCCATTTGATGTTGTTGGTGCCCAAAAACAGACTATTTTTCAAAATTTTCACATTTAGCGGCCAATGGAGGGTTAACAAATGCTTCTCGGAATAATTTATCCTATCAACTGATAATGTGACACTATCAGTGGCCATTTTCTCTTGAAAACTCTACCAGATGTTTGTAATGAAATTCAGGGAAAACATAAATTTGTAAGCTTTTGATGGGTATCACTATTGACAACCACAAAAGGGGTTAACGCTTGGTTTTTTGAATACTCTGATAACTTACAAAAATGGCCCTCGGTGGATTCCACTTCCAATAAAGGAGATTATGTTTATTTCTCAGGTACACATTGGGTGCTGTGCGTGTCCGAAAACAGCCCATTTCAACAAAATTACGATGCTTGGCAGCCTCTAGAGGGTTAAAAACGCTCACCGGAATATTTTGTCCATGCAACTTGTAATATCACACAAGGACCTGCGAGTTGTCAATTTTTCTTGAAAACCTACAGAATGTTTTTAGAGAAATCCACAGAAAATGGGAATTTTAAGATTTTAAGGGGTCTCTCTCTTTAGCCTGTCCAAAATGGGTTAAGACTTCGACTTTTGAATACCCTTACTAACAAAAATGTTTGCGTATAGATTGTGCGGTCGATAAAGGAAGACACTTTTCTTTGTGACGTACCCATTGGGTGCTGTTGGCGTCCAAAAAACATCCCTTTTTATCACAATTTTGACTTTTAGCAGCCGTGGAGGGTTAACAAATGCTCACCGCAGTATTTTGTCCATGCAACTTCTATTGTCACCCCAAGGCCTGGGAGTGACAATTTTTTCTTGAAAATCTATAAGACTCGTTTAGAGAAATCCACGAAAAACATGAATTTTTGAGCTTTATGAAGGTATTGCTGTTTAACCAGCCCAAAACGGGTTAACGCTTGGTTTTTTGAACACCCTTATTACTTATAAAAATGATCCTCGGTGAATTCCACTTCCAATAAAGGAAGTTTTGTTTACCTCTCGGGTATCGTTTAGGTGCTGTGGGGGTCTGAAACCGACCCATTTCATCAAAATTTCGATGTTTGTCAGCCTGTGGAGGGTTACCATATGCATCGCCTAGTATGTCGTGTGGATCAAAGGTCGTGTCATGGGTAGGTCTAGCAATGATGAATGTTTAAAAAAAATCTACAAGACGTGTTTCGAGAAAGTGCCGATAAGCCCCAATTTTGACAGTTTTTTGCCAATTCCGGCGAAATAAGGGTTAAATCGAAAATTCCACTTTGCTACATTTTTAGATCTTTGCCCCTCTATGCGTGTGCCAAATTGTGTGAAAATCGGTTCGAAAATGACTTCTGAATCGTACGGACAAAAATGTGTGGAAAAAAAACAAAAAAACTAGACTTTATGATTCTGAAGAATCATGGCTTTTCCCGATGAGATTCCATGATTTTTCATGATCCCACAGTGTATGATGAATTGCTTTTGACTGTCTCACTAAAGTTCCTTCATTGATGTCATGAAAAAGGTGAGTATAGAAGTCTCAAATGACTGAGTTTGATAAAAAAAAATTGTTTAGGTAAAAACCATCATTAACGGAGGAGAGGGGTAATATCAATATCGTCGTCCAACAAGTTAAAGACCGACAAAAGGAGTTATGTTTGTTTGACACATACCCACTGAGTGCTGTATCTATTTGAAAATGGTCCATTTTATCTCAGATGTATCCAAAATATTGATGTCTGGCAGGTTGTTAAGGGTTAACAACTGCTAAGAAGAATATTTATTCATGCAACTTGTAATTTCACACCAAAAACTGTGAATGGCCATTTTTACTTAAAAATCTACGAGATGTTTTCAGAGAAATCGAGGGAGAACATGAATTTTAAGCTGTTGATGGGTATAATTGTTTATCCAGCCCAAAACGGGTTAAGAGTTGTTTTTTTTAATACGCTTATTACTTATAAAAATAATTCTCAGTGAATTCTACTTCCACTTATGTTGATTTCTCCTCTTGAATTTGGGTGCTGCGGGTATGCAAACACAGCACACTTTTTCAACATTTTGATGTTTGAGAACCTGCATAGGGTTAACAAATGCTTACTGGAATATTTTGTACATGCAACTTGTAATGCACACTAAGATCTGTGAATGGCCAATTTTTCTTGAAAATCTACGTGATGTTTTTAGAGAAATCCTCAGATAACATGAATTTTTAACCTTTTGAGGGTTAACACCCTGTAACTAGTTCTAAACGGGTTAATGCTTGGTTTTATGAATACCTTCATTATCGACAAAAATGATCCTCGTTGAATCCCACTTCCAATGAAGGTGGTTATGTTCATCTCGCAGGAACACATTGGGTGTAATGGGTAGCCAAGTACAGCCCATTTTCTCAAAATTTGCATCCTCTGGAGAGTTAACAAATGCTTACCGGAATCTTTTGTTCATGCAACTTGTAATGTCACTCCAAGACCTGCAAATGGTCAATTTCTTTTGAATACTTACTAGATTTTTTGCGAAATCCCCAGAAAATGGGAATTTTAAGCTTTTAAGGGGTACATCTCCTTAACCAGGCAAAACATGGGTTAAGACCTCAATTTTTGAATACCCTTACTACTTACTAAAAATTTTCCCTATCAGTTTTGCGTCCGGTAAAAGAAGTTATGTTTCTCTGCAGCATTCCCATTTGAAGGTGTTGGTGTCCAAAAACAGACTATTTTTAGCTCAACTTTGACGAAGTCAAATTTGAGCTATTGTCATTGCCCGTCGTCCGTCTGTCCGTCCGTCCGTTTGTACGTCTGTCTGTCTCTCCGTACGTCAACAATTGGCTATGGCTCGGGCTAGAGGTCGTATTTATGAACCGATCTTGACGAAACTTCTTGTGTACCTTTGTTATGACCCTGGGACGGGAACGAGTGTTTTTAGTTGTGGTCCGAAATTCAAGATGGCTGCCAGCGGCCATTTTGTACCGATGATGCAAAAATCAGTTTTTTGTACAGAACTTCTGTATGAAAGTTCTGATTTGAATAAAGTTTTGTATAAATGTTTAGTACCATGGGATACATCACATATAATACGGGTTTTTTTCTCGTGCGTAAATTATGCAAATTAGACTGACTTTGATTTATTTAGTGTTACTTTCAGAGCTGTAAGTGCCAAGCTGCTATGGCTCGGGCTAGAGGCCGTATTTATGAACCAATCTTTACGGAACTTCTTGGGTACCTTTGTTATGACCGTGGGACGAGAATGAGTGTTTTTGGGTGCGGTCCGAAATTCAAGATGGCTGCCAGCTGCCATTTTGTACCGACGATGCAGAAATCTGTTTTTTGTACAGAACTTCCATATGAAAGCTCTGATTTGAATAATTTTTTGTATGAATGTTTAGTACCATGGGATACATCACATATAATACGGTTTTTTTTCTCGTGCGTAAATTATGCAAATTAGACTAATTTTGATGTTTTTTGGTGTTACTTTCAGCACTGTAAGTGCACATGCCAATACGGCTCGGGCTAGAGGCCGTATTTATGAACCGATCTTTACAAAACTTCTTGGGTACCTTTGTTATCACCGTGGGACGAGAACGAGTGTTTTGGGGTCCGGTCCGAAATTCAAGATGGCCGATGGCAGCCATTTTGTACGAAATTTGGTGCAATCAGATTTTTGCACAGAACTTCCATATGAAAG
>CM062295.1:403905972-404130388 GCA_031216915.1 Pictodentalium vernedei
CTTATGGCTGGTATTGGTAGTTTAGTGTTAGGTCAGGCAGTATTATACTAGGTTGTTTAGAACAGGTGGCATAGGATGCATGGTATATACCCCTGTAGGTCCAGTCCTCGATATTATTAACCAGCCGATTGCTTTGTACTATTCTATGACTGGTATAGGAAGTACTTGGCAGGTCAAGTGGTATTGTGGAGTGGGAGTGGGGGTAATGCCTGGTAGTATAGAACAGCGGTATAGTATGGACGATATATACCTCTGTGAGCCCCTGCAGGTCCCATGTTAGCCCTTAGTACTATTAATTCACCTGATGCTTCATGTTATCCTATGACTGCTATAGGTAGTATGCAATGCTAGGCATTGGGGTATTGTGGGTAGGGGTACTGCCTGGTAGTTTAGAACGGTACTATAGTATGGGCGGTATATACACCTATAGGCCCCCTATTAGTGCTTGGTACTATTACCCAACCGGTTGCTTTGTTTTATTATATGGCTGGTATATGTAGTACGTTATGGTAGATCTAGTGATTTTGTGGGGATGGGGATAATGCCTGGCAGTATAGAACAACAGTATAGTATGGACAATATATAGCTCTGTGGGCCCCCGACAGCCGTTGATACTACTAATTGACTTAACCCCATAACTAATATAGGTAGTATGTAATGTGGGGCCAGACGTTATTGTGGGTGGGTGGGTATAATGCATGGTCGCCTAGTGTGGTAGTTTAGGATGTACGCGTTCTCCCCCTACAGGTCCCATGTTAGTCCTTAGTACTATTAATCCGCCTAATGCTTCATGTTATCCTATGACTTGTATAGGTAGTATGTATGCTAGGCCAAGGGGTACTGTGAGTAAGTGTAATGCCTATTGTCAAAACACGGAATCCCATTTTACGGAGTCGGCTAGGAATCTCAATTACGGAATGCTTTATATGTATACACTGATTGAACATTTTGAAGGCTTGAGCGAAGGTATAGCTAGAAAGTAGAGATACAAGTCAATATTAATGGATGGTAGTTTAGTCAATAGTACTGGTACAAGGCCGCAGTGGAACAAGTCTGTTGTAGAAGCTAATGATAAGACAGATAGACCATAGCCCTGTAGTGGCCTTGGAGATTTGGCGACAAGATGGAAACGGAATCCAGGTTTCTACAACAGGTATCCTCCAACAATACCAGGCCATAGGTATCCTCAATTTAGTATCCTCAAAAGGTATCCTCAACTGATACGTAGCCATGTCATAGGTATCCTCAAATACTGAAATGAGTCGTCGAGTCGTTCGAGGAGTCACTCGATCGAGCAATTGCTCGTTGGCTCATTTGCTCGATGGGATTCGGGTCATTCGAGCAATAGTTGCGAGTCACTCGACATAAGACGGAATCCCACTTTTGGAATCCCTTTTTGGAATCCCATTTGTGGAATCCCTTTTTCGAAAACGCCTGTGGCTATGGAATCCCTTTTTTCTGAAATGAGTCGTCGAGCAATTGCTCGATCGAGTGACTCCCCGAACGACTCGACGACTCATTTCAGAAAAAAGGGATTCCTATCCATCTCCCCGAAAAACGCGGAATCCCATTTTACGGATATGGATAGGAATCCCATTTTACAGAATCTCTTTTTAAGAATCCCTTTTGGAAAACACCTGTGGCTATGGAATCCCTTTTTGGTCGTATGTGCTAGGAGGGTACATTGTGTCACATTGTGCCTTTTCACATAAGCACATGTCGGCACATAAAGCATGTGCTTATGTGCTAGAGCACATTGTGTCACATTGTGCTTTTTCACATAAGCACATATGACAAAACGGGATTCTCAGAAGGTATCCTAGATAGGTATCCTCAAATAATACAATACCAGGCCATATGTATCCTCAAATACCCGTATGTGCCTATGTGTTAGGGCACATTGTATCACATTGTGCCTTTTCACATAAGCACATATCGGCACATAAAGTATGTGCCTTTGTGCTAGGGCACATTGTGTCACATTGTGCCTTTTCTCATAAGCACATATGACAAAAAAGGGATTCTCTAGTAGGTATCCTCGAATAAAACAATACTAGGTCATAGGTATCCTCAAATACCAGTATGTGCCTTTGTGCTAGGGCACATTGTGTCACATTGTGCCTTTTCACATAAGCACATATAAGCACATATCGGCACATAAAGCATTTGCCTATGTGCTAGGGCACATTGTGTCACATTGTGCCTTTTCACATAAGCACATATAAGCACATATCGGCACATAAAGCATGTGCCTGTGTGCCAGGGCACATTGTTTCACATTGTGCCTTTTCACATAAGCACATACGACAAAAAAGGTATTCCATAGGATATGGCCATTGGATATAGAGGCGATGAGAATCGGATACAACTTCGTTGTAATAAGGGGAGATAACTCTGTACGATTAGGTATAGGTTATGGGAAATCAAGCAATCTGATTGGTTAGTTATATAAATGATCTAGATAAATGAAACAACATGAGTACTTGGAATAGGGTCAGAACTAACAAGAATAGACCAGAATAGCTAAATATAGTAATAATAAGCAAAGCTGTTCCAACTAATATGCTCTTCTACGCTACTGGAGTATACTCTGGAACAAAGGAACATGGTCAGGTAGAGGAAAACTATTGCATATATAGATAGAAGGAGAGAATTCTGAAAGAATTCGAAAGAGTACAACTTGTCGGGTTTATTTGGGTAATTAAACGAGGATTCTGGAAGAATTCTGAGCCAGAAAATTACTCTTCTACAAAGGAACACACCCCTTGTACCCCTTGTTACTATAGCACTACGTGCTACACCGATAAAATGGGGAATCCGTAGTAAATGAAGTCAATTTTGGTGATTTGGAGGGATTGTCGGGTTGTTTGTGGTAATTCGTAATACTGCGATTCAATCGAACACACCCTCCGAACATACCCCTTTCTTGTTAGAATGTTTTGGGTCACATAGCAACCACGTGCTACCACGCGGGTTACCATGACAACACAACATGACGTCACCAGGTCACGTGACTGTGACGTCACATATGAGATCCCCCATGAGATCCCCCCAATTGGCCCCGTTCGGGTACATGCTATACTACTGAAGTGTTTTACGGGTTCGAATTTTATTCGAACTCTTCTTTTAGGGCTATGTTGAAGCCTATACTGAGCATTCCTGGGCTATTTTGAGGGCGTCATCTTGGAGTCTTGGGGTAATGCTGGAATGATTCAGATAGCGCGTAGTGCTATAAACCTGATCACGTGATTATGGGATGTGTTCGATGGAATAGGAGTATGCCGGACTCTTGTATAGCACTGTTTGTATCCGAATCGTCTATGGCGTGGACTGGGAGAGAGTCAGGGCAAAAGCTTAGAGAATCATAGCCCTTGCCCTGGGAACCCTGCCTGTGCGGCAGTGCGGAGTTACGATGTTGGGAAGCTGACACCTGCTCGTCGTTGCTCGGTGGTTCTCTCCGGGTACTCCGGCTTCCTCTACCCGTAAAACTGTCACGGTCATGATTAGCCATTGTGAACAAGTATGTGACCGTAAACACCAATAAATAAATAAATAAATAAATAAATAAATAAATAAATAAATAAATAAATAAATAAATAAATAAATAAATAAATAAATTGTATCAGCCGGAAAGTAATGGAAGTTTGATGTGGTAGTTACCAAAGTACGAGGTAATCACTGCACTAGCGGAGGCATGTGGATGTTGAAAAAGATACTGGACAAAACAGCAGTAGTGGATGATCATCACGTGGTGGGTAGCGGTAGTAATGGTACAAACCAGTAGGAGTGGAAGTTGAAGTCATGGTTAGGATGTAGGTCCCAATCGCTATGTGGGCGCCAAGAATCCATATGGTGGTTGGGAAGGCCCTGTTCAGATGAGTCGTCGAGTCGTACGGGTGACATCTCAAACAACTATTTGTCTCCTTTGACTAATCACGAATCACCCATGTCCATTATCAGAAGAGTGAGATAACTTTATATGTACCAGAAGTGGGCGTGGCTTATGAGAACGGAGTTACCTGATTTGTCAATTTGGTTAAAAGAGGGAGATCGGTTTGGTCAGATGGAGAATTGCAATACAGAAAGATTCATCCCAAGAAAAGTAGTAGACGAAATAAGATTTAATAGGATAAGGCAGAATAGAATAAAAAGCTAAAAATGGTACACCTTGTGCATTTTGACAAGCGCATCTGTGAAAACTAGATTGGCACGTTCTGTCACAGGAGCTAGGAACCACGAATTTAGGGAATGATTTAGGATTCAAAACCCCCATGTGCCCATGTGATGTATGTTTAATAGCACAGTGTACTATTGTATACATGCACGTGTCAGCACCCTGACCTGTGCTTTTGCGTGGCAAATCCTTCATTTTTAAATAATGTTAGACATTCTGCAACATCCACACAAGCACACCTCGCAACTTTCCATCGACAGATGCCATACCTCGTTTCAAAGGCCAATTGACTGATAGTAGATTAAACATATTTTTATTTGCCATTCAACAATGCAAATCAGGATTGGAGGACAAGTGCTGACCACTTAGAAAACCCTCCGCTCCTGTACAAAGACTAATAGATTACAAAAGGCAGAACAAAATATAACAATATGTAAACATTATACACAAAAGAAGTTAACTCAAAAGAGAGAGAGAGAAATAAAGAAAGAGAGAAGAAAGAGAGAAGAGAGAGAGAGAGAGAGAGAGAGAGACGGGTAAAAGCAGATTGAAATCAAAGAAGACAAACAAAAAAAAAACCAAAAAAAAAACCTCAAAAAAAACAAAAAAAAACAACAGTATACAACAGAAATTCCAGTGATGATGACCCCCTCCCCCCCCCCCCCCCCCACAATTTATTCAATTCTAAATTTAGTTTAATGCTGCTAAGGAACGTTCACAGAACATTTTTGAGACAGTTAATCTTTGCGTGCTCATTCCTCGTCCGTACTAACCTGACATCCACCGTTTTGTCTGATAGTGGACTGGGCGTAAGTGAATGGAGCGATCTGATAGGTCAGTTTCTTTAATGTTGAACGATTTACTTCTTCGATGTAGGATTTTCGATAAATAGAACAGGAGTAGATAGGCTGGGTTTGGAATCAGTAGAATCGGTTCAAAAAGCTAAAATAGTAACAAAATAAGTTCGAAATAGTAGATAACTATTCTGACATGGAGTACACGTTTGAACAAAGGA
The DNA here is from genome assembly GCA_031216915.1 of Pictodentalium vernedei. Taxonomy (NCBI): domain Eukaryota; kingdom Metazoa; phylum Mollusca; class Scaphopoda; order Dentaliida; family Dentaliidae; genus Pictodentalium; species Pictodentalium vernedei. The sequence continues at coordinate 403,911,162 of CM062295.1, forward strand.
ACACATCTCTACGAATATACCCCAGTACAGTTACAAACCTCCTGGTCCCATAGCAACCACGTTCCACGTTCCATGGAAAACAAAAGGGTGGCAAGCAGTACAATGGACGACGGAAACGCATTTCTTATCAACCTACCTTACAATTGTTTACTACGGGCTTTCACTACAGTGGAAGTCCCTAACTCGGGAAATATACTCTCTATCTTGATCTTTCCCAAGCGATTTGGAAAAGAAAAGTGGTGCAAACGCTTCAAGAAAAAATAAGCCAAAACTGGGTCGAGTTCTACCGGCGCACACCTAGTAGGTGACGCTCTTCACTTAGTACAAATCCACGACTTCCGGCAACCAGTGCGCAGGCAATAACTAATGAATCATTCTTTTTTCGTCCGCACATGGGGCGAGACATCCATATTTGCTTTAAGAAACAGTGATAATTCAACTCGTTGACAATGGTTGCCTCTGACTGGAATTATGTATCTGGGGATCGTATAATAACAGGACTTTTTTTATATATTCTCGTTATTATTTTCAACCACATTTTCATGGTCTTTTATATACTCTCCTCGTTCGCGCGCGATTTTCGCGTACCGTGCGGTTCAGACATAATTTTTTCGGTTGATGAATTTATGTTATCCTTTTGGATATTTTTATTATCATTGGAGTTAGGTGTCAATGGGGGGGGGGGGGGGGGGGGGGGGGGGGGGGGGGGGGCTTTATGTCTCTGTCGACCGTCTGGGTTCAGTTGTGTTCCCACCGGTCCTTTATTTTCTGTCACCTTTCTCTCATAGTTCGGGGTGTTCTTCTACTTTCCACATTTGTTGAGTTAACCTTTCAAATTCTACTGCTTTCACCTCTGTTATGCCCAGGACTGTTCCTTGAGGGCAATGCCTTTTGCCCAAACTTGTGGTGCGTTCTCGTGGCCGTTCACCCGTGAGGGGCGGGGGGGGGGGGGGCGTTGTCGTTCGGGGCCTCCCAACACGACCACGTCTGGTGAGAGTCGACATCTGAGGCTGTCACTAGGGTTGTGACTTCTTCTTTGGACCCGAGCTCGGGTGCTATCTCCCCTTTTCCACCAGTTTCAACAGCTCCTGTCGTATCTGCTGCTACTGCTGTGCCGTCTGCAACGTCATCGGTCGCTGTTTCAGCCGGTCTCGGCTTATCCCTGCTGAGGTCTGCATAGAGGCATCTCTGGTAGTGTGGGCGTGGGGTATCAGTCTCAGCCTTCCCTGACTTCAACTCGGCGAAGTCGGAAGGTGCGCCGACCGAACCCTCTGCTGTGGCCTCTCAGCCGACGAGCACAGCAGTTTTATCCATCTAGGGGTCTGAATGGATGTCTAGTAGTGTGGACGTGGGGTATCGGCCTCAGCCTTACCTGATACCTCTGCTGTGGTATCTCAGACGCCCCCGTCGGGTGTATTTGAGGATCGTGACTCTTCGCTGGTTAAAAGGGTCAGGCGTGAAGCCACTTTGCCGGTTCGTTTCCACGTCGAGCCGGCCGACACGGGCCGTAAGCTTAGGGAAGCCCCCTCCTTGCTCACTCGGGTTCTTTCCAAGGGCCTCTCCATTGCTTCCAGTGAGGGTGCTAGAAGTTTCCAGGCGCCGCCTCCCGGGATTGGAAGCAGGCCGCTTTCTGGTCCCTCAGGTGTGCATACACCATGGGAGGCGTCGGCTAATTTGCCCATGATGGGCTATGTGTCTTCCGACTCAGAGGAGGAGTCAGACATACCTGACGTCGCGAGCCAACAGTTTTTTGACTTGGGGGCAGCTCTTGACTTTGTGTTTGGGTTCGTTCCAGATCTCAAACCGTCAGACCAGCCGACAATGTTAGCCAGGCCGCGATCATCGGTCGCGATCCTACAGCCTGTGGAGCAACCCGCTTCTCGGCGCCTTCGACCGTGCTAGTCGGTACAGGTGGTTGAAGCGTTTACAGCTTTGGACTCTAAGCTGGGTTCCAAGGCTATGAAGATTTCGTTCTTTACCAGGGTTGACACTTTTTTGCCTGCAGTGCGTTATCTTTCCTACGATTCTGCCAATCCGTCAGTCTGCCGAACTTTGACTGTCTTGGATCAAGACTCCACCTCTCACGGCCTTTCCAAGCCCATGTCGGTCATTATTCCTATGGCCACTTTGGAGTCCCCGTTGGGCTTATCGAGAGAAATGCTGGGCATGCTTTCTCTCTCAGATCACGTCGTTTCTGCTTTAGGTGTTCAGCTGCCTCCAGATACGTTTGACGGCGCACAGGCTCCTGTGCGTGTGCTTTCCAAGGCGCTCATGCACACGCATACCTATAATACGGCTAATTTGGAATTAGTTCGCAGGGACGCTGTGTTGGACACACGCCGTTCTCTTCCTGAGGGGCAGCGCGCTGCTCTTCGATCAGCTTCTTTGGCGGGTCCGCAACTTATCCATGGTTCCATTGCGACGGTCCAGGATGACGTTCTACGTCATTCCATAGAACAGCGGCTGCTTCGTCAGCTTGGTCAGCCTTCTGTTGGAGGCGGGGGCCGTCCAAAGCCTAACAAGCGCCCTTCTGCTTCCTCCACGAAGCCAAGGTCTGATCCTCCTGCAGCCGCTTTTACTTACTCGCATGGTAAGGTAAACATCGGCAGGCTAGATGGAGGACTCGGGATTCTTCATATAGTAGGGGAGGTGGTTTCTCCTCTCGCGGGCCTCACCGAGGCTAGAAATGAAGGTCCTCACCTCGATTCGTCCCAGGTTGGAGGAAGGATATCAGAATTTGGAGACCACTGGGCCACAATTACATCCGATCCTTGGGTGTTAGATGTTGTTCGGTCCGGGCTGTGGATATCCTTCCGGAGGCATCCAACTCTGTCGAAAGTGCCTCTTCCAACACAAGGTGCTTTAGATGTTACACGTTGGGAACCTTTGATCACGGAGATAGACAATTTCCTGTCAAAGGAGGCGATCGAGGTCGTTAAGAACATTCATTCAGTGGGATTTTATCCCCGCCTGTTCTTCGTGCCGAAGAAGGACAGCCGACTCCGACCGGTTATCGATCTGAGTATTCTGAACCAGTCTAGCATTGCTCCTAAGTTCAGCATGGAGACTTTCAGGACGGTTTGCCTCTCCATTCACCATGGAGTTTTCGCTTCCAGCATCAACCTGCGAGACACTTACTTTCAGGTTCCGATTCATCGGTCATCGCGAAAGTATCTCAGGTTCGCTTTTCTGGGGCCAGTTTACCAGTTCAAGGCATGCCCTTCGGCCTCGACCTGGCAAGTGGGGCTTCATCCGACTGATGTCGCATGTGCTAGCCTTCCACCGCACGCAGTCCGGGGTGACTACTTCGGCATACCTAGACGATATCCTCCAGAGACATTCCAATGCTGCCTTTCTGGAGTCAGATGTCGACACACTGTTGAGCCTGCTCAAGTCGCTAGGATTCAGAGTCAACGAGGAGAAGTCGGACCTGGTCCCTACTCAGTCGTTTTGTCATCTGGGGATGGACTTCCGTACTCAGCTGAAACCGGTGGTGGTTCCCCGGGCAAGAGCTATGATTCTCTAAGCTTTTGCCCTGACTCTCTCCCAGTCCACGCCATAGACGATTTGGATACAAACAGTGCTATACAAGAGTCCGGCATTCTCCTATTCCATCGAGCACATCCCATAATCACGTGATCAGGTTTATAGCACTACGCGCTATCTGAATCATTCCAACATTACCCCAAGAATCCAAGATGACGCCCTCAAAATAGCTCAGTATAGGCTTCAACATAGCCCTAAAAGGAGAGTTCAAATAACATTCGAACCCGTAAAACACTCCCGTGAAATTAAACACACACTCGGAACATACCCCACACGATTATAAGCCTTTCTTTTCCGTTGCAACCACGTTCAGGCGTACATCGTCGAGTTCAGCGGTAAAAATGGGCAACATTTCCAACCAGGGTGTTGCTCAGGGACTGATACAAAGAAGACAGAATGAATCAGAATAAAGGTTTAGCACAATAAACGTGCATTTTCTGAGAAAACATTTTTACTATCATCTGTGAAGTCTTTAAAGCACACAAGATGTTCGATATTATATTATTAAACGAGCGTGATGGGTTGTTCACCACATCAATAGAGTGGAAGTGGGAAGGGGGTAGCTGCTTCGCATGAACTCCATCACACCCACTGGGCACTACATCATGGTGGCTGGTAAAGTTTAGTTTAAACATATTTTATTTGCCACTATATGCAGCAAAAAGGATCGGAGAACAATTTATCACAACTTACAAAAACTCCTCTCCTTAAACAAGAATAATTAAACATTTGCGGCACAATTATATAAATACAGAAATACTAAGAATTAGTGTAGTCATCAGCTAAAGGGTTGAAGATTGGAGATTTAGAGAGATAATGATTTAAGCTCCGGTGGTATCTTCCACATCAGTTCAGTAGAATTAGCTAGAAGGGTCTATTTTCAATATTTTCAATATTTTAGAGCTGACCAATCAGTATTTCCAACGAGGAGCCTTGGGGCCACACGTTGGAAACAGTGGTTGGTCTGTACTACTTATTCATTTAACATTCTTTTGTCACGGAAAACGGGGTGTTCCACTGGTTTTGTCCGAAAAAGGGCCACCGGGGCTCGGGGTGTTAAATAGTTATAGGATTAGAGAGTGAAGGATTGCCGTTGTCTAGGCTCGCCTGCTGACTTTTGCATTATTGGATCTCTATCGTCTTTAGAAAAAGAGAGCGTGTAAGTTAAGAACAAATTGGTGGAAATTAAAATTAAAATGCAGTTCCACAGCACGCCACGGTTGTCCCAACGCGCGCTAGTACACAACCAAGGGTGCATTGTGCATCGTTTGGGTTCAGGTGATCTTATTCTAATCTGCCATTTGCAAGGATGAATGTTTGAACTTTCCTGAATAAAAGTTCGTTTTGCTTTGTTGTTAAACCGATTATTCCATAAAGTAGCTCGTCGACATTAGATATATTGAGCGTGATAACAGCATTAAAAAAGGTCAATCTTTGAGGGTGGTAGTTTGGGAATTGAAAGAAGAAATGGTGTGCATCTTCTTGGGGATTGCCACAGGTACATTGTGGGGTAGAGGAGATAAAATTGTTAAATTTGTCGTGGTTTAAATCACTGCAACAGTTTCGTAGTTTACAGTGAAGAACGTTTCCTTTCCTGGTTCCTGTACAGAAATATGAAGGTGGTTTAACGGAAGGGTTCAGTTTAGCAAGGTTGCCTTTAAAAACAGAAAGTGTTGACGCAGTTTTGGTATTAGTTGGGAGCTCATTCCAAATTTTGGAAGATGAAGGGAAGAATGTAGTTGAAAATTGTTCTGTTCGCGCTTGGAACATGGATAAGTTGTTAGAATTACGTAAATTGTAATTTGCTGTTTCACCTACAGTACGAGGTAATAATTCAACAAGGTAATCTGGAGCATCGTTATTAGATATTTTAAAAAAGCACACAGTTTGTGTTGGTGCCTTCTCTCATAGAGTGAGCGCCATCCAAGTTCCAAGAGTATACGCTCGGATGAAACAGATCGTGTGAGACCAGACACTATTCTTGCTGCATCGTGGTGTAATCGGTCTAGTTTCATTAGAAGAAGCTTAGGAGCCCAGTCCCAGACGGTATCACCGTAATCAATGAGTGGCAGGATGAATGAGAAATATATTTGTTCCAGAGTTTTCCTCCCAAGTTTATACTTGAGTTTTCTCAGATTGGACAAGCGTGCATTAACTTTTTTGCAAATTTCCGCTATCTGGCGATCCCATTTCAAGTTTGACTGCAGGATTAAACCAAGATGTTTATGTGAATCGGAGAAACTTAACGGAGTTTCGCTAAAGAACAAATCTGGATGGTTATGATTAGGGATTCGAGAAAAGTAGACAGCTTGCGTTTTAGATGGGTTGAAGGACACCAGCCACTTCTGAGACCAGGAGTATATTTTGGCCAGATCATTATTCAAAATGGTTATTAGTTCAGAACTGGAGCTTTTACCGTTAGTGAGACATGTATCATCAGCAAACAATCTCGTAAGGGATTCCAAATTGTCTGCAATATCGTTGATATAGACTAAAAAGAGGAAAGGACCCAGGACAGATCCTTGAGGAACTCCAGCTTGTATTATCTTGTATGGAGAGTATGTGTTATTCACCAATACTCGTTGTTTACGATTTTTCAAGTAACTGTCAAACCATTTTAAAACAGGACCTGAGATTCCATATTGCTCTAATTTATAGAGAAGACCTTTATGCCATACCCTCTCGAAGGCCTTTGAGATATCACAAAAGATAGCACAAGTCATCAGTCGTTCATCTAGTGACTGACATAACAAATGGTAGAGTTCAAGAAGTTGAAACGTGGTGCAGTGGCCAGGGATGAAGCCGGACTGATATTTATATAGAAGATTATTCTGATGAAAATGAGTAAAAACCGATTTCAGGAGCACTTTTTCATAGATTTTCCCTAAGACTGGTAAAAGGGAGATCGGCCGATAGTTGTTTTTGTCCGCGGGATCTAGTTTTTTAAAGATGGGGATTACATTGGCTTTCTTCCATTCGTCTGGATATGTTCCGGTACCGAAACTTTTTTGAAAGAGCACTCAATGGTGCTGCGATGGCATCGACAGTCCCCTTCAGCATTTTAATGCTGATCTCGTCATGGCCATGGGCCTTGTTTGCATTTAGCGACTTAATAACATCTGCAATATCTTTTATATCAAAGAGAATGCTCGAAAGGATAACGTGACTTTTTGTAGGAAAGTTTGGAAGTTGGGTGTTTTCATCATCAATTGTACTGTTTTTTATAAAAGTTTCGTTCAGAATTACAGCTTTTTCTAGGTCGTCCGTTGTTAAAACGGATGGATCGGGGCTATCACCACGATAACGGGGCGGGATTATTTTTTCGTCAGTTTTGTTTAACAAATTTCGAATAATATGCCAAAAATCTCTGGGGCTGGGGGCGTTCGATAATCTGTCTTGGATGTTATCTTCGTAAATTTGTGTGCGTGTTTTTTCATGTTATTTACAGTATTTCGTGAATGTTTGTACAAGTTCCAATGGTGTGGCTCCTTTGTTTTTAGAGCTCTTCATCTGAAACGGTCTCTACGCCTAATCTCGAGTCGGAGTTCCGAAGTAAACCACGGTTTGTCATTAGGGCGTATTTGGACTGTTGATTTTGGGACTGTGGTTTTCATTATCTCCATAAAATTTTCACAGAATTTTTTTTGGGACACATTAACATCTGCGTGGTCATCTATTATTGATTTCCAGTCTTTCTGACAGATCAGTTCGTTTGCTCGTTTAAAATTTGCCTTTTTATAATTTCGAACGGTTCGATAGAAAGCCTGCCTATTGTCAAGTTCGAATGAGACATAGATATAAACTGCATAATGATCGGACATGCCCAAGTCAAGCGTATCAACCTCAACAAGGTTCACTGTTTCACTAATGATTACTGGATCAAGAAGTGTCTGGGAGGTTGGCGTAACTCTTGTTGGCTTATCGACAACATTACGGAGGTTGTAGCGATTTATTATTTCATTTAGTTTGGAGAGCGGATTTCTTAGGTCAGAGTTTAAGTCTCCTACAATTAGTATAGCCTGTTGGACATTTAGGGCATTCTCAATTGAAGCATCGAACAGTTCCCAATATTCGGGATTAGCAAACTGTTGGGATCTATAGGTTACTGACATCAAGATTGTGCTGGATTTCGAAGAAATCTCGAACCACATTATGGAATCATCAAATTCCAGCTCGGTCTTACGATTGTAGTTTAGTCTTTTCGAGAAATAAACGGCTATTCCTCCACCAGAGTAGTTTCTGTCGTTGCGAACTGGGGCCGAAAAATTTGGAATGAGGATATTGGTGGAACTGTAACTATTCTGTAGATGTGTCTCGGTAAAACAAACCACACCATATTCTTGAACTATATTTTCGATTTTGCTTAATTTTGTTCGGATACTACGTATATTGTAGTGGAAAATGGATAGGGACCTCTGGAGGTTTTCGTGAGAGTTATCGGTTGGGCCAGGGTTCGGTTCTATATCGCCACAACATACAAGGCAAGTGACGAACAGAAACAACAGGCTTAGAAATGAGAGACGGACAGAGAGCCTCGCATTATGTAGAACGTTAGAAATTATGGCACAAGCACGCCCGCTACATCCGCCGAAAGTCCCAATGGATATTCGATATTGCTCTATATTTATCCCCAGTGTGTTTCGAAACGGAGGAGATACATTATTAAAATACATCCAAAGGGACCCTCAACGGAGGTCAGCAGGTAAGGCTTGAGAAAGGCGCTTAACTGGAGGCTAAAAGTATAATTACTAGGCGAGATGAGGATATAGGTTATAAGATTTACCTCGTCATGAGGAGTGTTTTTAAAGCTAGACAACGGCAATTCTTGATCTCTTGAATGGAAGTGAAGACATATAGAGAAAGCAGAGAAGCAAACTTGAACAAGTAAAATGAAAAACGAACATTTGTACAATGAACAAAGAACAAGCATTGGTATACTGGGTGAGTGATGGTTTGTGGTGGGGGTTGGCATATTTGGTACCAGGTAGCATATATCGTTGGAATGGTCATAGTCTGAAATCTGAAAGCCGTGAGTATACATAAAGTTGACTTTTCGGTAAGGAGTCATTACAGATTAGAATATGGAGAGTGGCTAGTAGTAGCCCTTGATTAGTTTATGTGCAGGCTCACTGCCAAACCAGTCCAAAATCTCAATAACATTTCCTACCAGGATTCTCGTTAGGTCACTATTAAAATTGTTGATTACTTGTCACAGATATGGATTGCCTCGACCACGCATCGGAGTGAGCTCCTTGAGCTCCTTCCAGTGGGATCGAAAGCCACATATGATTCAATAAAAAGTTGAACAATTTATTATTAATTATGTCGACGATTCACATCGGAAAAGAGTTTTATGGGGACGAGTGTCGTTTTGAGTTACCTGCGAGGAAACAAACAATTATTACAAATATTTCTTCGCCTTGTGAGATCTTGTGCTGTTGCATGTGCTTGGCATACCAACCCAGTTATTGAACCATGGAAAATATGAAATCTTTCGGTTTTGTACACTGGTGCTCGGGATCTCGTGAAACGGGATGGGTGGTTTGACCCGAAATGACGTGTTAAAAACAAACTTTCGTAGAAAGAAAAAAAAAAGAAGAAAAACATTGAGTAAAGGGTGGCGGAACAAGGCACGCTGGATACTGGTTGTGACAAGGATTTTAGTATCAGATATTCCTGTATTCTAGAGATTAAAAAATATCGTCCTTTCCATTAAGCGATAATGCTGATCTGGAGAACGAAAGGTATATAAGTAGTTTACAGGTAATCATTGTGGTATCAGGCGATTACCACAATAGCTACCGTGTACTCCTCGTCTTTGATGATCCATGCACAAAATAGCCAGGCAAACTTGACGAGTGTAGGCAAGCCACGAGGACACTTGAAGTAACAATAGACAGCATTATTTGATCAGGTGGGCAGGAGCGGGGGGGGGGGGGGGGGGGGGGGGCTTGGAGATAGGCAATATTACATTTTATGGGGTGACGCGAGTATCGTGGATAATGGGCATGATGGAGATGGAGATGGAGGATAGGATAACATTTCAAATCAAATTTTGCGTATACGAGACTACATTCATGCGTATGTCCAGAGAGACAGATATAAAATTTGTTATGATTAGTATATACGTATGTGGAATTTAGTACGATTGGCTTCTTGTTAATTTCTCTCCACCATACGGCAGGTTTAAGTTGGAATGTATTATGGGTCAGCCAAACCATGGGGTGAAAGGGTTGGTGGGGGGGGGGGGGGGCGTAAACAAAATGGGTAATATCGTCGCCTTTGTGCAACAATGCGTCGTCTGTAATGGATCAACATTGTTGACGGGGCTCTGTGCCAAGAACAGAGACGATATATTATGATTTTTCCTGTAGCAAACTAATTACGGCATATGATTTTCAGAGCCAGGTACATGATCTCGGAAACAGCTTCTTTGAATTTAGAGTTGGCATTAATTAGGCCTAGGATCATTTGGATATATATGTTTAACACATACACATACATGCCACACCCATAGACATATAAAAAAAATAAAGATTAATAAAGTGGGAGTGTGCGTAGAGCAACAAACATAAGTGCCCAGATTTCCAATACACAAAGGTGGGTTTATAATATGAGTATACATTTGAAGCTGGTTTGTTTTAAGCTCTATTCCGTTAACCTGCAGGTTAAAATGTTGGTTAACCCAACCTTGCGGTGTGGGGGGGGGGGGGGGGTAGAGCTGATAAAATGGCCAGTTGCCATTGTAGGAGAGAGGTGGGATAATTTCAGGTGTATTTTAGATTATTACATATGTATGTTTGACATATACAAATACACGTAACACACAGACTCTTTACCCAAGATTCCTATACATCAGACACGCAACTTAAATGTACCTTCATCCATGCATGTATGTTAAGTACAACATATAAACATATATACACATATACATCCATATAAATATATATGAATATACACACATATATACATATACAATATACACATACACATATATGTACATATACATACATATACATACATATACACATACATACACACATATATACATATATCAAAATTAAACATTTTAACCTAGATTTCCACGCAACAAATTTATTGCAGGCTGTGGTGTGTAAAACGTTTGTGGTAGATTGTTTGTGTCTGCTTGCAGGCCAGTCAGATCACCAGATTGACTAAGGACATCGTCTTAGAATACGTTTAAGGAATGTTCAAGGCTGTGGTCATCTAAATATGAGCAGCAAAATAAACATGTGTACCCAGATTTCTGTATGACAAGTAAATGTACATTTCTGAGATGAAAATAAACTAGGTTGAAACTGGTTGATTTCTAAAGTATTCGCCAATCAGCCAGTGGATTAGGATTAGGGTCAGCCCAACCATGGGTGGGTGTAAGACTATTTGTGTGTGTGAGGGGGGGGGGGGGGGGGTGAAATGTATATCGGTTTTCTTGTTGTTGATCATTTGGATTATGTGGTATATTTACTGGGGTGGGAATAGAGCTATTTTGAGTGTAGGGGGGTGGGTGAAAAGTATATCTTATTATTCTGTGAACCTTATGATTATATGATGTCTTTCTGAGTGGGAGGGGGGGGGGGTGGGTCTTGGGTGTCACTGCATCCGTATTAACCATAATTCGATCAGGGGTCACCTGTATATGTATGTCAACATATGCATGTAACACACATAGACACATGAACCGAGATTGCCATACAACTGAAGAGTCTATGAGGAACATATGTTGATAACTTGGGGTGTCGTCAGGTACATATAAAATATTTAAGTACAATTGTTTACAATTCAATCCACAAGTGCACACAGGGGTAGTTTGGTTTAATTTTAATGTCATTTGGTGTAAGTTTCAAGGTAGGGGTTGGGAATGAGTTTACCGTTTAGATATAGACATTTGGGTTATATGGTATATTTACTGGGGTGGAAATAGAGCTATTATGGGGGGGGGGGGGGGGGGAGAATATCTCATTACTCTGTGAACATTATGATTATCTGATATATTTATGAGTAGGAGGGGAGTCTCGGGTGTGAATTCACTGCATCCGTATTAACCATGATTCGAACAGGGGTCACTTGTATATGTATGTCAACATATACATGTAACACACATAGACACATGAACCCAGATTTCCATACAAAAGATGAGTCCATAAGGAACATATGTTGATAACTTGGGGTGTTGTCAGGTACATATAAAATGTTTAAGTACAATTGTTTACAATTCAATCCACAAGGTGCACACAGGGGTAGTTTGGTTTAATATCAATTGGTGTAAGTGGCTGGTAAAGTACATCATATGATTTTTTTTTTTTTTTTTTTGTATTATCTCGATCGATTGACTTATTATCTCGAGCGACCGACTTTGTATCTCGATCAATCGATTTATTATCTTATGTATATTTGGTAAGTTAATACTATCAAGGGTCAGGATGGGGACTTCAGGGGTATATACCGCCCATAATGTACTACCGTTCTAAACTACCAGGCATTACGCCCACCCCATAATACTGTCCAGACTAGCATCACATACTGCCTAAGCCAGTCATAAGATAATATGAAGCATTGGGTGGATTAGTATTGCCAAGTGCTGACGAGGGACATAAAACGCTCTTGCTATACTACCACACTAGACAACCATGAACCATCCCATCCCACTACACTGTCTGACCAAGCATTATGTACTACCTATACCAGTCATAGAACAATACAAAGCAATCTGTCGGTCAATAGTGCCAAGATTTAATCGACTGCATCTATTGGTAGTACGAAATAATGACTATTGTGGGACTGTTTGGGATTTAAGGTCTGGTTGGGTGGTGTGGGGGGGGGGATTGTTAGGGTACTAGATGGAACGTTTGGAGACTAAACATGAAGCTGGCTGGGGACTATTGGGTGAGGGTAATGTATGGTCGTCTAGTGCGGTATTGCGAGACAGTCCTTGGATGATTACGTTGGTAGTATAGTGTGGGCTTTATATATCCCTGTAGATCCCAGCTTAATCCTTGTATTAACCCACTGATTGCTTTGTACTATCCTATGACTGGTATAGGTAGTATGTAATGCTGGGCCAGGAGGTATTGCGAGGAGAGTGGGGTAATATATGGTCGCCTTGTGTGATAGTATATGATATACGTTCTGTATTCCTGTGGGCCCCCGGTTACCCCTTAGTGCTATTTGTCCATCCAATGCTTCGTATTATTCGATGACTGTTATAGGCAGTACGCGTTGCTAGTCTATGCAGTATTATGGCGTGTGGGTAATGCCTGGTAGTGTAAAACGGTAGTAGAGTATGGGCGGTATATGGCGGTATATACACCTGAGGGTCCATCTTAACCGTTGGTACTATTGATCAGCCGATTGCTTTGTGTTGTTCCATGATTGGTATAGGGAGAACATAATGATAGGCGAAGCAGTGTTGTGGGATGGGGTAGTGATAATGCATGGTTGTCTACTGAGGTAGTACTCATGTATTTATGTTGCTGGCCCTTAGTACTACTAATCCAACTAACGCTCCATACCATTCTGTGACTAGTATAGGTAGTGCGTAATGCCCGGCAACCCGTGTGTCATCATCGAGATGCCTCCGGTAAAAAACCGGACTATGTTTGACAATGATTGTCACAGAGTGTTATAAAAACGACCTGCCAGAAATAACAAAACGGGGCCGATAACGGAAGCGCACGAGAAAGGAGGTACTGGGAATATCTTTCCATACACATACCGCGACAACTGGACTGGAAATATTGGAACGACAATTGATTTGCGAGTGTTCCAAGAGAATATGATTTAATTTATTGCACAATAAAGTGAAGTCATTATTTTCGATGACTAATATTCAAATTTTGTTGGCATAAGTAACTTTGTCACTTCGCTGAACAAGCAGCATTTGCAATCAAAAAGTAGCGAGGCGCTCTAAGCAGAACCTGCATAACACAAACGGCCACAGATAATTTATTTCGTTATTACGAATTATTATGACGAATTAATAACTAAACTTGATGTGGCACTAATATGTTTCCATACTCTCTGGTCATTATCAGTAATACTTTTATTTGCCCGGATAATAGGAGCCCGAGAGAAGTATGGCTGCAAATGAGTCGTGAGCTCCTCCCCTTGGTGGTGTTAGTTTTAAGTTGTAAAAAAGCGGACCCATGAACCTCGTGTTGACGATGTTTTGATCCGGGGGGGGGGGGGGGAGGGGGGGGGGAGGGGGGGGGGGGTAAATTAAAGTTTTGCATTGTGGGCCCGAAAAAATACCCCCTCGACATCAGAGGCCATATTATTGTTCGTTCAATGCATTATACGGAGTAGAAACTGTTATTTCAGGGGAAACGTTAAAAAGTTTCCAGTTGTCCTCTCGGGTACACGGTTTCTACGTCCTTGACACCACATAAATTGGCCAGCTATCAACCCCTATATATTTATTAATTGGTGTTTATTGTCACTTTCAGTATATATGACTATATAATACCACAAGAAGTATACATTCAAGATTAACCAATCGCTTTACATGTCACCTATTTATGTCGACTTAAACCCCACCCCATTTGTTGGTTCACCACAGATACCTGGCACTACTTCGCTTACCTGGTTTCGCATATTACAGTATACTCTACCATGAAATCTTACTGTATACATTCAGGATGTATTACATTGGATGGAGCGGACATTTCAGCTCCATTAAAGTTTGGACGGGGCGCAGTGGTTCAGTGGTGGCCGTAATGAACTTCAAACCGAAAGGTTCACGATTCGATCCCGTCAGAGGTAACTATGTTGTGTCCTTGGGCACGGCAGTTAATCCTGTGGGGAAACGGCGGCGCTGTGTGCTATTGGCCTACTGCACGTTGATGGTGCATTTATCTTCAACCAATGCTAACCCTGCTTGTGCGGACTTAGTACCTACGGGAGTTCGACAGTTGATCGCCGTTGTTCTGTGGTTCTCTCCGGGAACTCCGGCTTCCTCCGTCCGTAAAACTGTCCGACACGAGGTGGCCCTAGCTGTCGAAGGTGACGGTATCCCAGTAAATAAATAAATTTAAAGTTTGAACATGTTTTGTATAGAAATTTACCACTAGAGCTGCACCGACCCTTCAAACACAAGACACAATTGTTACTTGCTACACAACTCACAAAATATAAAACAGTCCCATCTCTGCAAGGAATGGATTTTAGCCACCAAGCGTCACTCGTAACCTCCGAATTACTATTACCATGCCACAACGGTTCGAGGTAGTCTCGCAATGGAAACTAAAAATTTAGAATATCTACGTTGGAATGTACGTGTGCACGTGTGGCGGAGGAAGGGGGAGGAGGGGGGGGGGGGCTTTGCTTTAAAACATGCGTGTGGATAGAGATGTATGTGCATGTATGTGTAAGGAGATATCTGTAAGTTAATGGGTATGTCAAAGATAGTTAAGTATATGCATGTGTGTGCAGTTATGTGTGTAGTTGCGATGGTACGAGTGTCGTGTTTCCACCTCTGATGGTACCACCAATTCACACCAAAGTAATAATTTTGATTTCGAAAAGAATTCTTGAGTTGCATTGTTTGCACACCTCGGTGTTTTGTTTTTCAGCAAATACATTGTTAATTTAACAAGTGTGTCAGGGAACGCGGTGGCTCATTAGGTAGAGGGTGGAAGGCTACAAGACGAGGGATCCTTGATCGACTCCCACCTGTGCCCAGCCGCAGCCGCGTTGTATCTTTGGACAAAACACTTCACCCCCACTGTCCACATGGGAGCACGGTGGCGGTGTGTACAAAGTTGTACTGCACGTCGATGGTGCATCTGTCTTCAACAAATGCCAATCCTGCTTGTGCGGAGCTGACAGTTGCTCGTCGTTGCTCGGTGGTTCTCTCCGCCAATCACTTCCACCCGTAAAACTGTCATAGTCACGATTAGCCATTGTGCAGAAATATTTGACTTTAAACACAAATAATAAATAAATAAATAAATAAATAAATAAATAAATAAATAAATAAATAAATAAATAAATAAATAAATAAATAAATAAAATAGATAAATAAAATAGATAAATAAATAAATAAATAACCCACCGTTGAATCTTCATCTGGGTATGGCTACAGGGTGTTTGAAGGGTTCAAACAGCACCCCCCCCCCCAACCCGGGCCAGACAAAATGTCCAAGCGATTGGAGATGAATTTGTGTAAAGCCCCCACCCCCACACCCCCCACACCCCCCCCCCACGGAAAATTAAAACGAGTGTTTGACACTAATAACTATGACAGGTACTCACTTTGCAGGGTGAAGTTTCAGCTATTTGTCATGTCCCGCGGGAAATTCTAACCGTTCAAAACCTGTGTCCTGATTTTGTGTGACCGGAGAGTGAGACCCCCCCCCCCCCCCCCCTCCCAGTCGTAACATCCATGTTCTTCATAGCTTATTGCCTTCTTTCAAACATTGTACATATTACACCGCCACCACCAACACCACCACCCCCTCCCCCCCTTCCAAGGTGTCGCGTCTCTCCTTATTTTAATCGTTGAGATCGTTTCAGTTTTCCAAAACGTGGTCTTTTCGAAGATTTATTCTTACGTTTTTATTTCTTCAACAATCTGCACAGCCTCTCTTAATACTGGCAACAGGGCTGAACATTCCGGGAACCTCGCAACCATTCGATTTATATTTCTTGCTAAAGCTTCCAGTAACATACTTGCTGTTGAAATAGATGCTTCGTTGATCGAGGACTGTAGAGTACGGGTTACCGCAGGCACGATACCGCGCGCGCCTTTAAGAAAACCTTCCAGATTCATTTTTATGTCGGTCTTCCATTTGCTTATCGTATTATTCAAATGTGGCGCCAGAATATCTAGCGTGTATGTATCGGCGCCACTGATTGGTTAGCGGAATGTGTTGATTGACAGGTTTTCAGTATGATACTCAATTAATTGAGTATCATACTATATTATATGAGTATGATACTGAATTAATTCAGTATGATACTCAATTAATTTAGCATAATACTGTATTATTTGAGTATGATGCTTAATTATTTTAGTATGATACTCAATTAATTCAGCATCATACTATATTATTGTGCACGATTTCATGAATGCAGCATAAATACAATAGCATGATACTGAAATCAGGTTCACGTACAGGATGGTTATAATTGTTTTTTTAGTACGGTACTCTAATAATTTGGCATGATACTATATTATGTCGTATGATGTCATAAATGCTGCATAAATAATTAAGTATGATACTTAATTATTTGAGTATGATACTGAATTAATTCAGTATCGTACTATATTATTTGGGTATCATACTATATTAATTGAGTATCATACTCTATTATTTTAGCATCATGCCTAATTCACTGATTTATGAACCTGTTCTTACGTCATAGAAATTAGCGCGTTGTCATTATGCGCTTAGGACGCTTTTGTGAAGAGAAAAAGTTGGTTAGCTTTCCAAAGTGAAGGAGCACATGCTCTGCACCACCAAGACCTGTGGTGGGCTGGTTTGGAGTTCCAGCTTAAACGTCCCACGGAGAGCTCAACAAAAATATTTGTTTTCGTATTACTCTAAATCTGAGTTTGGGATATCATTATTATTAAACATGACCAGGCGCCGCAGGTTGATACAGTAGATTGTTTGACCATGACGTGATGACTGTTTCATGGTCGCTTGTCGAGCATAAAATCAAGCGGGTGTCAGATGACAGCGCCCAGGGACGATTGTCCGCCTCAGCATGTCAGGCCTAAATTTTTCTTCTTTTTAGGGGGAGGGGGTGGGGTGGGGTAAATACCTTCTTACCCGCTGATTCTCACGCCACTACTTCTGCTGTAATCTTGAGTCATGACTCCCTCCTCCCCCGGCTCTAATGTTGAATCTTGACTTCCCCAGGCCCATGCCCCATCGCAAGCTTTCCATTTGTCCTCTAAATTGACTGAAAAATTGACTACATTTTTGTGTTTGTGTGTGTGTGTGTGGGGGGGGGGGGGGGGTCGAATTTTACCTGCGGCAACCGCGTTGTGTCCTTGGGAGTTAATATGTTGGAGAGTCTGACAGTAGCTCGCCCAGCATCTTTGGATATAGGTCATTTCACTATTTATTTATTTATTTATTGATGTTTAAGGTCACATATTTATGCACAATGGCTAATGGCCGTGACAATTTTACGGGTGGAGGAAGCCGGAGTACCCGGAGAGAACCACCGAGCAACGACGAGCAGCTGCCAGCTCCCCAACATCGTAACTCCGCACTGCAGCACAGGCAGGGTTAGATTGATTGAAGACATGCGCACCATCGACGTGCAGTACGCCTTAGTACACGGCGCCACCGTGCCCCCACATGGGCAACGGGGGTGAAGTGTCTTGCCCAAGGACACAACGCGGTTGCCGCAGGTGGGATTCGAACCGAGGGCCTCTCGGCTTGCAGCCTGCACCTCTACCTACTGAGCCACCGCGCCCCACGTCATTTCACTAAGACCACGAAGTAAATTGATGTAACATATGTTAACCCATAATTTGTCAGATATGAGATCTAAGATTTTAAAAATGATCCTGCTTGGCGGCCATTTTGGACTCATTGCGGATAAATTTTTAAATTCCTTTTGCATTTATGATAATGATACATTACATTCTTACAACTGAGTCCATTACTGGTGTTCTGCTAATTCACAGTGCCGATATTGCAACACAAAATGTTCAATTTTGAGACCTATTCTTGATGCTTTGAAAAATTTTGGCAGAAAAAATAATTTTGGTAAACTTTTGTGTATTTATAACAAATCTGTGAAAGTTTCAGGTCTCGGGCTTTTGGGGCCTCAGTTGCCGGATCTCATTGCCGGATCTCATGTGACGTCATAGTCACGTGACCTAGTGGCGCCATGTTGTGTTGTCATGGTAACCCGCGTGAGCGGCCATCTTGTGACGTCATATCCATAGTGATACGTGGTGTGAGTGCGCATGCGCAGCGCGTGTTGTTAGGGTGATACGTGTTTCCGTCGTCCATTTTGTATACTGGAGGCCGCCATCTTGGTTTCTATGGTACCACGTGATTACTATGTTACCCAATTTTTCTGCAATAAGACGGGGTATGTTCGGATGGTGTGTTCGATTGAATCGGAGTAAATCTAATTACCACAAACAACCCGACAATCCCTCCAAATCACCAAAATCACCGAAATTGACATTATTTGATACGGATTTCCCATGTTATTGGTTTTATTGACTTAGAACGCAGTGCTGTAGTACTAAGGGGGTACCAGGGATACGTTCGATTGAACAGGAGTAATGTTCTGGCTTAGAATTCTCCCAGAATCCCTTTTTGGATCCCTATCCCATGACGTTTTCCCATTAAATGACAGGTTCCTTTGGTAATTACCCAGAATTCTCCGCTTCTATCTATATACGCCTGAGGAAATGGCAGGTAGACAGCCAATCTGGCTATGCCATTTCCTAACAGTATACATTAAAACTGTAGTAATATTTTGTGTAACACCTTCACCATTGAATTGTATAATGTGTACTGTTGAATAAAATATCATATCATATAGTTTTCGTCTATCTGACCCTGTTCCTTTGTTCTAGAATATACTCCAGTAGCGTAGAAGAGCCTATTAACTGGAACAGCTTTGCTTATTATTACTATATTTAGCTATTCTAGTCTATTCTTGTTAGTTCTGGCCCTATTCCGTGTACTCTTGTTGTTTCATATATCTAGATTATAACTAACCAATCATATTGCTTGATTTCCCATAACCTGTACTTAATTCTATAGAGTTATCTCCCTTCTGTATAATAAAAGCCTACATACAATGGCAATATCCCCGGGCACCTCAATTTCGGCACCCCTTTTTTGAAAAACATATGACCTTCGACACCCCTTTTTTATGTGCTTACGTGAAAAGGCACAATGTGACACAATATGCCCTATCACATAGGCACATGCTTTATGTGCCGATATGTGCTTGTGTGAAAAGGCACAATGTGACACAATATGCCCTATCACATAGGCACATACGGGTATTTGAGGATACCTATGGCCTGGTATTGTATTATTTGAGGATACCTATCGAGGATACCTACTGGAGAATCCCTTTTTGTCATATGTGCTTATGTGAAAAGGCGCAATGCGACACAATATGCCCTATCACATAGGCACATACGGGTATACAGTATACAAAATGGACGACGGAAACACGTATCACCCTAGCAACACGCGCTGCGCATGCGCACTCACACCACGTATCACTATGGAGATGACTTCACAAGATGGCCGCTCACGCGGGTTACCATGACAACACAACATGGCGCCACTAGGTCACGTGACTATGACGTCACATGAGATCCGGCAATGAGATCCGGCAACTGAGGCCCCAAAAGCCCGAGGCATACTACTCAGGTTATTAGCCCATTCGGACCAAAAGCTATTGGTCAATGAAAATTTGAGCGTTTTTGTTCCACGTTTTGCGGCCATTTTGGCCACATTGTGGATAAAATCTTTTTTTTTTTTGCATTTATGATAATGATACATTAGATTCTTACTATTCATTCCAGTACTGGTGTTCTTCTAATTCACAGTGACGAGATTGTAGGCCAAATGTTCATATTTTCAGGCCTGTTTTTGATGTCTTGGAAGATTTTGGCAGAAAAAAAACAAGAAATTATAGCAAAGCTATGCAAAAAAAAGGACGATGAAATAAAATATTTAATCGATATCATAGAAGGCAGTGCAATGGCGTGACGTCATCTGTTCACTGTTGTAATTTTGCGTTTTTCAGCAATTTTCAAGTTTTCTTGTCAATGTTCTGATAATGTTTTATGATTCACAATTATTCACACCCCGATCCATTCCAGTGGTATTTATAAACATGTCTGTAAAGTTTGTGTCGAAGTGGCTAGATATTTGTGACATTATAGTGGTTTGAAGTGGACAGCCGGGTTGTTTAAGTTAAAGATACACTCATCATGTCGCTACGCCTGTAGGCCTACTGGCTGTAGTGACAGTCGGTCTAGAACCATCAAATTTATTTTGAAAAAGTACCATTTTTAGCTCAACTTTGACGAAGTCAAATTTGAGCTATTGTCATGGCCCGTCGTCCGTCGTCCGTCTGTCCGTCTGGCCGTCTGTCCGTCTGTCCGTCTGTCCGTACGTCAACAATTGGCTATGGCTCGGGCTAGAGGTCGTATTTATGAACCGATCTTTACGAAACTTCTTGTGTACCTTTGTTATGACCCTGGGACGGGAACGAGTGTTTTTAGGTGTGGTCCGAAATTCAAGATGGCTGCCAGTGGCCATTTTGTACCGATGATGCAAAAATCAGTTTTTTGTACAGAATTTCTGTATGAAAGTTCTGATTTGAATAAAGTTTTGTATAAATGTTTAGTACCATGGGATACATCACATATAATACGGGTTTTTTTCCCGTGCGTAAATTATGCAAATTAGACTGACTTTGATTTATTTAGTGTTACTTTCAGAGCTGTAAGTGCCAAGCTGCTATGGCTCGGGCTAGAGGCCGTATTTATGAACCGATCTTTACGAAACTTCTTGGGTACCTTTGTTATGACCGTGGGACAAGAACGAGTGTTTTTGAGTGTGGTCCGAAATTCAAGATGGCTGCCATCCGCCATTTTGTACTGACGATGCAGAAATCTGTTTTTTGTACAGAACTTCCATATGAAAGCTCTGATTTGAATAATTTTTTGTATGAATGTTTAGTACCATGGGATACATCACATATAATACGGGTTTTTTTCTCGTACGTAAATTGTGCAAATTAGACTAATTTTGATGTTTTTTGGGGTTACTTTCAGCACTGTAAGTGCAAATGCCAATACGGCTCGGGCTAGAGGCCGTATTTATGAACCGATCTTTACGAAACTTCATGGGTACCTTTGGTATCACCGTGGGACGAGAACGAGTGTTTTTGGGTCCGGTCCGAAATTCAAGATGGCCGATGGCAGCCATTTTGTACAAAATTAGGTGCAATCAGATTTTTGCACAGAACTTCCATATGAAAGCCCTGATTTGAATAATTATTTTGTGTGAATGTTTAGTACCATGGGATGCATCACATATAATACGGGTTTTTTTCTCGTGCAGAAATTATGCAAATTAGATGAACTTTGATTTTTTCAGTGCGACTTACACACAGTAAGTACACATGTCAATACGGCTCAGACTAGAGTCTGTATTTATGAACTGATCTTCACGAAATGTCTTGGGTACCTTTGTTATCACCTTGGGACGAGAACGAGTGTTTCTGGGTGCGGTCTAAAATTCAAGATGGCTGCCAGTGGCCATTTTGTACCGAAATTAGGTCTAATCAGTTTTTTGTACATATCTTCTATACAGCTCAGACTAGAGGCCATATTTATGAACCAATCTTTACGAAACTTCTTGGGTACCTTTGTTATCACCGTGGGATGAGAGCGAGTGTTTTTGGGTGTGGTCCGAAATTCAAGATGGCCACCAGCAGCCATTTTGTACCAAAATTAGTGCAATCAGTCTTTTGTATAGAACTTCTGTATGAAAGTTCTGATTTGAATAAATTTTTGTATGAATGTTTAGTAACATGGAATACATCACATATTGTAAGGGGTTTTTTTTCATGCCGAAATTATGCAAATTAGATGAACTTTGCTTTATTCAGTGCTACTTACACAATGTAAGCACACATGTCAATACGGCTCAGGGTAGAGGCTGTATTTATGAACCGATCTTCACAAAACTTCTTGGGTACCTTTGTTATCTCCTTGGGATGAGAATGAGTGTTTCTGGGTACGGTCAAAAATTCAAGATGGCTGCCAGTGGCCATTTTGTACCGAAATTAGGTCCAGTCAGTTTTTTGTCACAACTTCTACACAGCTCATATTTGTGAACTGATCTTCACAAAACTTCTTGGGTACTTTTGTTTTCACCTTGGGACAGGAACGAGTGTGTTTTGGGGTGCCTTTGTTATCACTGTGCTATGAGAACAAATATTTTGGGGTTCAGTCAGACCCACTCTGGGACTCAAAGATTTTTTCTAGTTCAGCATCTGACTGTCACCCACCTTTACAATACTTTACCTATACATTTGTTACAGGCAACGGTCAGTATTCATGTACAGACCGTTACAATACTTTATATGTACCTTTGTTATCAGGTCATTACCTAGATGTTTGTCATTGCTGTGTCACATACTATACATGTACATGTCTTTGTCTTGACAAGTTGAGCTACAGTGTCATTGACACTTTCATTTAAAGAAACTGTACCATATTGGGTTATTTGGCTTGAATGATATGTTCAAATAGGAAATACCATGTTTATACCTGTTCTGTGACTGTCTTTTTCCGCCGCAGATAAGTGCCAAAACACATTGGAGGGCTGCATTCCATTCACGGGTTCGTTGTGCTGTAACACGGACGACTGGATATGGGATTTCCTTCAAGGAACAACGGCCCAACTTGATTGTTGAACGGGCTACCCACAACTGCAAGAACAGATATGGGCTTTCCTATTTTGGAGATTAATTTGATGAATTTTTGTACAGAAAATGTTCGTGGTGTTCAGTTTATCGGGTCTTAATGGCGCAGATACAGGGGATCCAGCCAGGGTCTGTGTGCTATTTTTTCGGAAATTTGGTAGTTTCGTCAGAAAATTATTGGGACCGTTCTTAGAGGAATTTATGCCTACTATCATTGAAATATGGGCTTTTGCGGGTAAAAACACAGCTTTTGTGGGACCAAATTTCCCGGGTAAAGCTGTCGGAAAATTTTTGGTATGTCAGAAAATACTGGACTTGCCCCCCTCCCCCACCCATCCCCGTGAGAAGCTATCTATGCTACTGCTCAACGTCCTTTTCCCAAGGCATGATATGTCTTATATTAATCGCCATCAATATCCGCGATTGGTCTGTTTATTTGTTATATCAAATGACACAATAATTTAGTGTTCTTTTCTGCTTTTTCTATATTTAATATTGGCCCGTGTACTGAGCAAAATCAACCCAATAGTTTGTTCATTGCTGGAGGGCCGCTTTGGTTACCAGGGACGTCACATGACATTGTATAAGCCTAACCAATTGATGTATTATTCGTCCATAAACCAAATTTGGTGAAAACCGACCCAGGAATTTTCCCATTGCTAGGGAGTCGCTTTGGATGCTGAGGAAGCCAGGTGACATAATAATTGACCTTTTTGGTTGTATTCCAAATGTATTTTGGATCCATTTACCAAATGTGGTCAAAATTGGCCGAGTAGATTGTCAGTTGCTTGGGAGTTGGCATGGTTGCTAGGAATTAACGTGACATCATCATTGACCTGTTTCTTTGGATTCCTATTATAGTATTATGGGTCCATCTACTAAATTTGTTCAAAATTGGCTATGGGGTTGCTAGGGATGCCATGTGTCATCATCATCGACCTGTCTGTTTGGATTCCCAATGTAATATAGATCCTTATACTAAATTTGGTCAAAATCGGCCCAATAGTTTGTCCGTTGCTAAGGAGTTCATTGGTTGCTAGGGGAGTCACGTGACATCATCAGTAGCCCGCTTGTTTGGATTCCCACTGTATTATGGGTCCATATACCAAATTTGATCAAAATCGGCCCAGTAGTTTGTCTGTTGCTAAGGAGCTGCTTTGGTTGCTAGGGAAGTCACGTGACATCATTATCGACCTGTCTGTTTGGATTTCCAATGTAATATAGACCTATATACTAAATTTGGTCAAAATCGGCCCAATGGTTTGTCCGTTGCTAGGGAGTTGCTTTGGTTGCTAAGGAAGTCACGTGACATCATCATTAGCCTGTCTGTTTGGATTCCCACAGTATTATGGGTCCATATACCAAATTTGATCAAAATCGGCCTAGTGGTTTGTCCGTTGCTAGGGAGTTGCTTTGGTTGCTATGGAAGTCACGTGACATCATCATTGGCCTGTCTGTTTGGATTCCCACTGTATTATGGGTCCACATACCAAATTTAATCAAAATTGGCCCAGTAGTTTGTCTGTTGCTAGGGAGCTGTTTTGGTTGCTAGGGAAGTCACGTGGCATCATCATCGACCTGTCTGTTTGGATTCCCAATGTAATATAGATCCATGTACTCAATTTGGTCCAAATCGGCCCAATAGTTTGTCCGTTTCTATGGTTGCTAGGGATGTCACGTGACATCATCATCGACCTGTCTATTTGGATTCTGAATGTAATGTAGATCCATATACTAAATTTGGTCAAAATCGGACCAATAGTTTGTCCGTTGCTAGGGAGTTGCTTTGGTTGATAGGGAAGTCACGTGACATCATAATTGGCACATCTGTTTGGATTCCCACTGTATTATGGGTCCATAAACCAAATTTGATCACAATCGGCCCAGTGGTTTGTCCGTTGCTAGGGAGTTGCTTTGGTTGCTATGGAAGTCACGTGACGTCATCATTGGCCTGCCTGTTTGGCTTCCCACTGTATTATGCGTCCATATACCAAATTTGATCAAAATCGGCCCAATAGTTTGTCCGTTGCTAGGGAGTTGCTTTGGTTGCTAGGGAAGGCACGTGACATCATCATCGGACTTACTGTTTGGCGTCATACTGTATTATGGGTCCATATACTAAATTTGGGCCAAATCGGCCCAGTAGTTTCCTTGTTGCTATGGAGTCGCGTGGGTTGCTATAGGAGTCACGTGACATAATCGGTGCTCTACTAGGTCTGACTCCCAATGTATTATGGGTCAATACACCAAATGAGGGTGTTCGAACAAAGTCAGGTTGAAGCAAAGGCAGTACATCCCGAATGTGTGTTAGTGTCCAAGGGTTCATTGAGATGTGCTTTTTTCTGCCTCTGTTTCCTTTGAAAAATTCCCCAGACGAAAGTAAATCTCGTAGAGTCTCTTCTCGGATGTCACTTCCTTTAAAAAAGAAAAAGTGTTTTTAGTATAAAGGACGATCGAGTGAAGACGTCTTCGACGTCTTCACTCGGGCGCCTTCGGCGCCATCGTCCTTTAAATAATTTTGGTCAACTTTTGTTACCAGTTGGTTATGAAAAAGTGTAGTTTTGACAAATCTGCAAAATATCAGGTCATTAGGCCATTTGAACCAGAAGATATTGGTCAGTGAAAATTTGAGCATTTTTTCCACGTTTGGCAGCCATGTTGGACACATTGTGGATAAAATCGAAATTTATTCTGTATTTATGATAATGATACATTACATTCTTACTACCCAGCCTATTACTGGTGCCCTGCTAATTCAGAGTGTCAAGATTGTAGGCCAAAATGTTCGATTTTGAGGCCTGTTTTTAATGTTTTGGAAAGTTTGGGCTGAAAATATAATTTGGGTAAACTTTTTTAGCAGTTCTTAATGAAAAACTGTATTCATGACAAGTCTGAAAATTTCAGGTCATTAGCCATTTCGGAACAGGAGATATTGGTCAATGAAAACTTGGGCGTTTTGGGGCGGGCTTTGGCAGAAGTTAACGCCCAAAGTGAAAAGCTTATTGTTAAGAAAAAGTATAGCTGTCTATGTTCTTGCGACGTTTTAACGAAATCTGTAAGAGCATTCTCGAGAATTACGCTCTTGTAAAGTGTTGGAAGAAAGAAAGAAAGAAACAAAAACTAGTCGAGTGACTCTGTTGAATCACAGGCTTTTCCCTGCGTAAAAAATCATTTATCCCTTTGAAGGAATTGTACAAAATTTCAGCCCCATATCAATGAACATGCAGGTGTGCATACCAATATTGTCCTGGGTGAATGGTTAACACAACGTTTAATGAAAAATTCATCCAACTCATGCATAAAATCACTTGAAATTCTTCAAAACTCATTTTAATGCAGAAAAACAGTTATGCTGACCCTACAAGTTTTATTAGTAAATGTCGCCCATTTAGTTCATTGTAACCCTAAATTTCCATCGGACTTCAACTGCGAATCTGAAACCTATTTTGCAGTTCAAGATTTCAAAATTACCTGTAGAAATAAATATATCGGACAATATAAATGTGGAACAAGTGTCAAGTTCCAGTTCAGCAAAGAAAACTGCATTTGATAAATAGATAGAATTTTACAATGCATCACCGTTGGTGTTGACAGGTCACGAGTTACTGGACGTTTACTGGTCAGGTATGGCTTGATGTGAAGCGAATACTTCAGAGCCTAATATTGACCGCGCTTGGCCTATTGGAGGTTGTCAATCAGTTGGCTATAATCTAATTACACCTGTATTTAAATGAAGGTAGATTTTCTAGAGAAATTGGTGTAAAGGTCCCCAAACAATCCGAAGAAAACTTATGACAAACTCACACTCATTTTCAACTACCCGAGGTCCCTGTGCTGTTCACTAATATTCCACTAGGGGGTGCTGTGGCTCAGTAGGTAGAGTTGCAGGCTACAAGCCGAGAGGTTCGGGGTTCGAATCCCACCTGTGGCAACTACGTTGTGTCCATGGGCAAGACACTCACATCCATTGCCTACGTGGGGCACGATGTCGTGGTGTTAGTACGTAGGGGCCTGACAGTTGCTTGCCGTTGCTCGGTGGTTCTCTCTGGGGCCTCCGGCTTCCTCCACCCATAAAACTGTCCGACACGAAGTGACCCTGTGTAGAAAAGTTCGCTAAACCCCAATAAATAAATAGATAAATTATTCCACTTGCTCTTTGGGCCCCGGATTTACTGTGGTTGGAGGTTTTACCATTAAGGATCAAAAGCAATCGGGACCCAGCACATGTCCCTTTCTGGTAAAATTACCTCAGGTCACATATTTCAACTCGATATCTTTAAATGTAGCCTGACGTTGTATGAAAGGTTGATTAACTGTAGGGTAAAAATAACTATGTACCCGGTACTTAAATTTTGACCGCCAAGTTATACTAATAAAAGTACCCCTCTAATTACCAAATTTCAGCTCCACATCCCTGAACAAAAATGTGTGCATACCGAGGTTGTTTTGGTTCAAGTGTTAACACAACGTTGAATGTGCACTTTATTGATGACGGTTGATAAATAACAAGTGCAACGCCGAACGCCAGCGATCAGACAATTGTTCCCCACGGTAGGTGGATTACTGTGAAATATATTGATATTTCATCAATAAAACCCAAACAAATATGGATATGAAAGGAACAACTCAACAAACTAGTCCCAATATTACCTATATTTCTGTGGTTTTACTGGAAGTATCCAAATACCTATAAAAAGGCTAACTTGCATAATTTATGCACAAGAAAGAAAATCTGTATAATATGTTATTTACCTTATGTCCCTTCCCTTCAAATCTGAAAATTTGAAACAAAAGCATGAAAACGTCTCTGAGATACAGGCGGTAACAGTACACAACCTAATACGCACAAAATATTACCCAAGAAAAAGGTTAAGTAAGGCTAATTTGCTTAATTTATGTACGAGAAAAAAACCCCGTAGGATATGTTATTTATCTTATGCTGCTAGACATCCACACCAAACATTATTGAAATCGGAAATGTCGTTCAGAAGTTCCGAACGTATAACGAATTCCACGCAATTTCCAACAAAAATGGCCGTCAGTCGGACATCTTGAATTTTTTAAATTTTTAGCTCAACTTTGACGAAGTCAAATTTGAGCTATTGTCATGGCCCGTCGCCGGTCTGTCCGTCCGTCCGTCCGTCTGTCCGTCTGTCCGTACGTCAACAATTGGATATGGCTCGGGCTAGAGGTCGTATTTATGAACCGATCTTTACGAAACTTCTTGTGTACCTTTGTTATGACCCTGGGACGGGAACGAGTGTTTTTAGATGTGGTCCGAAATTCAAGATGGCTGCCAGCGGCCATTTTATACCGATGATGCAAAAATCAGTTTTTTGTACAGAACTTCTGTATGAAAGTTCTGATTTGAATAAAGTTTTGTATAAATATTTAGTACCATGGGATACATCACATATAATACGGGTTTTTTTCTCGTGTGTAAATTATGCAAATTAGACTGACTTTGATTTATTTAGTGTTACTTTCAGAGCTGTAAGTGCCAAGCTGCTATGGCTCGGGCTAGAGGCCGTATTTATGAACCAATCTTTACGAAACTTCTTGGGTACCTTTGTTATGACCCTGGGACGGGAACGAGTGTTTTTGGGTGTGGTCCGAAATTCAAGATGGCTGCCAGTGGCCATTTTGTACCGATGATGCAAAAATCAGTTTTTTGTACAGAACTTCTGTATGAAAGTTCTGATTTGAATAAAGTTTTGTATAAATGTATAGTACAGTGAGATACATCACATATAATACGGGTTTTTTTCTCGTGCGTAAATTATGCAAATTAGACTAACTTTGATTTATTTAGTGTTACTTTCAGAGCTGTAAGTGCCAAGCTGCTATGGCTCGGGCTAGAGGCCGTATTTATGAACCAATCTTTACGAAACTTCTTGGGTACCTTTGCTATGACCGTGGGACGAGAACGAGTGTTTTTGGGTGCAGTCCCAAATTTCAGATGGCTGCCAGCAGCCATTTTGTACCGACGATGCCGAAATCTGTTTTTTGTACAGAACTTCCATATGAAAGCTCTGATTTGAATAATTTTTTGTATGAATGTTTAGTACCATGGGATACATTACATACATTACATGTTTTTTCTTGTGCGTAAATTATGCAAATTAGGCTAACTTTGATTTATTTAGTGTTACTTTCAGCACTGTGAGTGCAAATCCCAATACGGCTCGGGCTAGAGGCCGTATTTATGAACCGATCTTCACGAAACTTCTTGGGTACCTTTGTTATCACTGTGGGACGAGAAGGAGTGTTTTTGGGTCCAGTCTGAAATTCAAGATGGCCGCTAGCAGCCATTTTGTTCAAAATTAAGTGCAATCAGATTTTTGCGCAGAACTTCCAAATGAAAGATCTGATTTGAATAAATTTTTGTATGAATGTTTAGTACCATGGGATACATTACATATAATACAGAGTTTTTCTCGTGAATAAATTATGCAAATTAGGGGTCCGGGTGGGACTTAGAAAATTTTGGACCAAAATCCGGAAATTAGCTTTTTGGTTTTTTATGCGTTTTGGTCAATTTTAAGACAAAAAAAAAAAAAAAATTTTTACACTGAAAATTTGGGGTCCGGGTGGGACTTAGAAAATTTTGGACCAAAATCCGGAAATTAGTTTTTTGTGTTTTGATGCATTTTGGTCAATTTTAAGAAGAAGAAGAAAAAATTTTAGTCTGAAAATATTTTGTTTGGGACTGAAAATTTCCACACAAAAATAATAATCTACAATGATTGGTCTTAATCTGTAGTCCATTACAGTCACCTTGTAATTCTTTTATTATTGTTGACTGGGCCAAAACAAATACTAATTCCTGTCATATTCATTATTCAGTTGTCTTGGTCACAGCAAGTACTAATTCCTGTCATATCCAAGTTGAGCTACAGAGTCACTGACTCTTTCATTTTTTAAAAAAATTAACGTGCTTCAATTTTTCCTAATGCCCCATCAAATCTGAAAATTTTAAACGAAAGCATCAAAGCATCTCTGAGATACAGTAACAGTACACAGCATAATATGGAAACAAATATTACCCGAGAAAGGGTTAAGTAAGGCCAATTTGCATAATGTATGCACGGGAAAAAAGCCCGTATGATATGTTAATTATTTTATGCTGCTAGACCTCTATACCAAAAATTATTGAAATCGGAAATGTCGTTCAAAAGTTCTGAGCGTAAAATGAATTACATGCAATTTCCAACAAAAATAGACCGCCAGTCGGCCATCCTGAATGTCTTTCAGAAAAAAAAATTGACGTGCATCACTTTTTCCTAATGCCCCATCAAATCTGATTGATTGATTGATTGATTTTGCAGCATAAGAATATACAAGATAACAATAAAACAGGTTACAGATGAATGCGCTGCAAGGAAATGGCATAGCCTGAGAGGCTGTCTTCCTGTTGGGGTATTGACGAAAAGAATATTCATGACAGCAAGATTTGTGTTGATGGCTCATTAGGTTCAGTGATGGAACCTCTTCTTGGAAATATACTATGGGGGATAGTAAACAGTTTGTAAGAGAAACGCTACCAATGTATGAGTGGGCATATCAACCCTTCGAACATAGAATACAAAAAGCGCCGATGAGCCGCCGGTCCGCGAACCGTTGGATAAGACCAACTCCCACGACCAAAAATCCATCGCCAGTTCCTGTGGCCTATATTCGCCAGTTATTAGAAACTTGTCGGGTGGAGAATTCACAACTGATACCTCTGTAGCGTCCTCCCTCACCACTATACAAGGATTTAGACAAGGGATACGACTTTTTCACAATACTTAATACAACTAGACTTCATGATTCTGGAGAATCATGGCCTTTCCCGATGAGATTGCATGATTTTTCATGACCCCACAGTGTCTGAGAAATTGTTTTTAACTGTCTCACTGAAGTTCCTTCATTGATGTTATGAGAAAGGTGAGTATAATAGTCTCAAATGACTCAGTTTGATAAAAAAATTGTTTAGGTAAAAACCATCATTAACGGTGGAGGGGGTTAATATCAATATCGTCGTCCAACGAGTCAATGACCGACAAAAGGAGTTATGTTTGTTTGACACATACCCACTGAGTGCTGTATCTATTTGAAAATGGTCTGTTTTATCTCAAATGTATCCAAAATATTGATGTCTGGCAGCTTGTTAAGGGTTAATAAGTGCTAACAGGAATATTTATTCATGCAACTTGTAATTTCACACCAAAAACTGTGAATGGCCATTTTTACTTAAAAATCTACGAGATGTTTTCAGAGAAATCCAGGGAGAACATGAATTTTAAGCTGTTGATGGGTATAATTGTTTATCCAGTCCAAAACGGGTTAAGGGTTGTTTTTTTAATACGCTTATTACTTGTAAAAATAATCCTCCGTGAATTCTACTTCCACTTATGTTGATTTCTCCACTTAACATTGGGTGCTGCGGGTATGCAAACACAGCCCACTTTTTCAACATTTTGATGTTTGAGAACCAGCATAGGGTTAACAAATGCTTATTGGAATATGTTGTACATGCAACTTGTAATTCACACTAAGATCTGAGAATGGCCAATTTTCTTGAACATCTACGGGATGTTTTTAGAGAAATCCTCGGATAACATGAATTATTAACCTTTTGAGGGGTATCACTCTGTAACCAGCTCTAAACGGGTTAATGCTTGGTTTTATGAATACCTTCATTACTTACAAAAATGATCCTCGGTGAATCCCACTTCCAATGAAGGTGGTTATGTTCATCTCGCAGGTACACATTGGGTGTAATGGGTGGCCAAGTACAGCCCATTTTTTCAACATTTGATGTCTCTGGAGGGTTAACAAACGCTTACCGGAATCTTTTGTTCATGCAACTTGTAATGTCACTCCAGGACCTGCAAATGGTCAATTTCTCTTGAATACTTACTAGATTTTTTTTAGAAATCCCCAGAAAATGGGAATTTTAAGCTTTTAAGGGGTACATCTCCTTAACCTGGCGAAAATGGGTTAAGACCTCAATTTTTGAATACCCTTACTACTTACTAAAAATTTTCCCTATCAGTTTTGCGTCCGGTAAAAGAAGTTATGTTTCTCTGCAGTCTGCAGTATTCCCATTTGATGGTGTTGGTGTCCAAAAACATACTATTTTTTTCGAAATTTTGACATTTAGCAGTCCATGGTGGGTTAACAAATGCTTATCTGAATATTTTATCCGTGCAAGTGGTAATGTGACTCTAAGACCTATCAACGGCCATTTTCTCTTGAAACCCTACGAGCCGTTTGTAAAGAAATTCAGGGAAAATATGATTTTTTAAGCTTTTGATGGGTATTGCTATTAACCATCCCAAAAGGGGTTAATGCTTGGTTTTTTGAATACCCTTATTACTAACAAATTTGGTCCTCGGTGAATTCCACTTCCAATAAAGTAGATTATGTTTATCTCTCGGGTATGCATTGGGTGCTGTTCGCGTCTGAAAACAGCCTATTTCAACAAAATTACGATGCTTAGCAGCCTGTAGAGGGTTAATAAATGCTCACCGGAATATTTTGTCCATGCAACTTGTAATGTGAGATAAAGACCTGCGAATAGTCAATTTTTCCTGAAAACCTACAAGTTGCTTTTAGAGAAATCCACAGAAAATGGGAATTTTAGGCTTTTAAGGGGTATCTCTCTTTAACCAGTCCAAAATGGGTTAAGACTTCGACTTTTGAATACCCTTACCACTATCAAAAATCTTTCCCCATCAATTATGCGTCCGATAAAAGAAGGAACCTTTCTCGGTGGTACACCAAGTGGGTGCTGTTGGCGTCCAAAAACAGCCCATTTTATCACAATTTTGACATTTGGCAACCCGTGGAGGGTTAACAAATGCTCACCGCAATATTTTGTCCATGCAACTTCTATTGTCACACCAAGACCTGGGGGTGACAAATTTTTCTTGAAAATCTACAAGACTGGTTTAGAGAAATCCACGGAAAATACGAATTTTTGAGCTTTATGGGGGTATTGCTGTTTAACCAGGCCAAAACGGGTTAACGCTTGGTTTTTTGAACACCCTTATTACTGACAAAAATGATCCTAGGTGAATTCTACTCCCAATAAAGGAAGTTTTGTTTATCTCTCGTGTATTGTTTGGGTGCAGTGGGGGCCTGAAACTGGCCTATTTCATCAAAATTTCGATGTTTGGCAGCCTGTGGAGGGTTACCATATGCATCGCCTGATATGTCGTGTGTATCAAAGGGCGTGTCACGGACAGGTCTAGCAATGACGAATGTATAAAAAAAATCTACAAGACGTGATTCGAGAAAGTGCCGATAAACCCCAATTTTGGCAGTTTTTTGCCAATTCTGACGAAATAAGGGTTAAATCGAAAATTCTGCTTTGGTACATTTTTAGATTTTGTGCCCCTCTATGCGTGTGCAAAATGTCGTTAAAATCGGTACGAAAGTGGCTTCTGAATCGTACGGACAAAATGTGTGGAAAAAAAAAAACAAAAAAAAAAACTAGACTTTATGATTCTGGAGAATCATGGCTTTTCCCAATTAGATTCCATGATTTTTCTTGACCCCACAAATCGAAAATTCCGCTTTGGTACGTTTTTAGATTTTGTGCCCCTCTATGCGTGTGCAAAATTTCGTGAAAATCAGTCCGAAAATGGCTTTGGAATCGTGCAGACAAAATGTGTGGGAAAATAAAAAAAAAACTCAAAAAAACAAAAATAAAGTAGACTTTATGATTCTGGAGAATCATGGCTTTTCCCGATTAGATTCGATGATTTTTCTTGACCCCACAGTGTCTGATGAATTGTTTTTAACTGTCTCACTAAAGTTCCTTCATTGATGTTATGAGAATGGTGAGTATTGTAGTCTCAAATGACTCGGTTTGGGTTTGATAAAAAAATGTTTAGGTAAAACCCATCATTGATGGTAGAATGGGTTAATATCAATATCAATGTTTCCCTATCAGTTTTGCGTCCGGTAAAAGAAGTTACGTTTCTCTGTGGCATTTCCATTTGATGTTGTTGGTGTCCAAAAACAGACTGTTTCCTCAATTTTTTTTTTTACATTTAGCAGCCCATGAAGGGTTAACAAATGCCTACCAGAATAATTGATCCATGCAACTGGTCATATGACACCAAGACCTATCAACGGCCATTTTCTCTTGAAAACCCCACAAAATGTTTGTAGAAATCCAGGGAAAACGATTTTTTAAGCTTTTGATGGGTATCCCTGTTAACCTCCCCAACAGGGGTTAACGCTTGGCTTTTTGAATACCTTTATTACTTATAAAAATGGTCCTCTGTGAATTCCACTTCAAACAAAGGAGATTATGTTTATCTCTCATGTATACATTAGGTGCTGTGCGTGTCTGATAACAGTCCCATGTTAACAACATTACGATGCTTGGCAGCTTGTAGATGGTTAAAAAACGCTCACCGGAGTATTTTGTCCATGCAACTTGTAATGTCACATAAAGACCTACGAATAGTCAATTTGTCTTGAAACCCTACAAGTTACCATTAGGGAAATTCACAGAAAATGGGAATTTGAAGCTTTCAAGGGATATCTCTCTTTAGCACGCCCAAAATGGGTTAAGACGTCGACTTTTGAATACCCTTACTACTTACAAAAATGTTTCCGTATAAATTGTACGCGCGATAAAAGAAGGCACTTTTCTTTGTGGTGTACCCTTTGGGTGATGTTGGTGTGCAAAAACAGCCCATTTTATCGCAATTTTGACCTTCAGCAGCCCGGGGAGGGTTAACTAATGCTGACCGGGATATTTTGTTCATGCGACTTGTAATGTCACACCAAGACCTGCAAATAGCCGATTTTTCTTGAAAACCTACAAGATGTTGTTAGAGAAATCCACAGAAAACGGGTATTTTAAGATTTTAATGGGTATCTCTCTTTAACCAGCCCAAAATGGGTTAAGACGTCAAATTTTGAATACTCTTACCACTTTCAAAAATATTTTCCGATCAATTTTGCGTCCGATAAATGAAGGCCCCTTTCTCTGTGATATATCGTTTGGGTGCTGTTGGTGTCTAAAACAGCCCATTTTATCACAATTTTTACGTTTATCAGTTCGGGGAGGGTTAACAAATGCTGACCGGAATATTTTATCCATGCAACTTGTAATGTCACACCAAGACCTGAGAGTGACCAATTTTTCTTGAAAATCTACAAGACTCGTTTAGAGAAATCCACGGAAAACATGAAGTTTTGAGCTTTTTTGGGGTATTGCTGTTTAACCCAGTCCAAAACGGGTTAACACTTGGTTTTCTGAACACCCTTATTACTTACAAAAATGATCCTCGGTGAATTCCACTTCCAATAAAGGAAGTTATGATTACCTCTCGGGTATCGTTTGGGTGCTGTGGGGGTCTGAAACCGGCCCATTTCATCAAAATTTCGATGTTTGGCAGCCTGTGGAGGGTTACCATATGCATCGCCTAATATGTCGTGTGTATCAAAGGTTGTGTCATAGCAGGTCTAGTAATTATGAATATTTAAAAAAAATCCTAAAGACGTGTTTCGAGAAAGTGCCGATAAACCCCAATTTTGGCAGTTTTTTGCCAATTCTGGCGAAATAAGGGTTAAATCGAAAATTCCGCTTCGGTACATTTTTAGATTTTTTGCCACTCTATGCGTGTACCAAATTGTGTGAAAATCGGTTCGAAAATGGCTTCGGAATCGTACGGACAAAAATGTGTGGAAAAAAAAAAAAAAAAAAACCCAAAAACCCCCCCAAAAAAAAAAAAAATAAAAAAAAAAAAAAATAATAATCCGTAGAAAAACAATAGTCTTTTCCAGAGGGAAAGGCCTAACTAGACTTTATGATTCTGGAGAATCATGGCTTTTCTCGATGAGATTCCTTGATTTTTCATGCCCCCACAGTGTCTGATGAATGGTTTCTAACTGTCTCACTGAAGTTCTTTCATTGATGTTATGAGAAAGGTGGTTATAGTAGTCTCAAATGACTCAGTTTTATAAAAAAATTGTTTAGGTAAAAACCATCATTAATGGTAGAGTGGGTTAATATCAATATCGTCGTCCCACAAGTTAATGACTGACAAAAGGAGTTATGTTTGTTTGACACATACCCTTTGAGTGCTCTGTCTATTTGAAAATGGTCAATTTTATCTCACATGTATCCAAAATATTGATGCCTGGCAGATTGTAGAGGGTTAACATGTGCTAACAGGCATATTTATTCATGCAACTTGCAATTTCAAACCAAAAAGTGCGAATGGCCATTTTTACTTAAAATCTATAAGATGTTTTCAGAGAAATCCATGCGCATGCGCTCTTTTCGAATTCGACGTGACTAAATGTGAAATTCGTATCGCTCTTCATGGAAAGTGATGCCGCAACTATCCATGAACAACGAGTGAAAAATTCATGGAAATCTGCCTAGAATTGGTTGGGATATAGCGTTTTGAAGAGAGGAGGTAACTGTCTGAATTTGGTCCTTCCTTTTCAAGCCAGTTCGAAAAAAGACGTCGTGAATGGGCGCAGACTCCTTTAGAGCCCTCCCCCCCCCCCCTCTCTGTAAATGGAAGTTGCTTCTTTAAGACCGCCACCCAGTGATCCCAACACAGCCTTTAAACCTAAGAGAATCGTCAGAAGTTTAAAGTGAAAAGAAATTGGCGGTGATTGGGTTTCTGGCAGGCAGGAAAAGATTGACGAAGATTTGCATATTGGACATTAAAATAGCACTTCTGACCTACACGAACCATGTCCAGACCGCTGGAGGCAGCGACTTGAAATTTTCAGAACTTGTTCTACGAACCCTGGCCGACATTTTGGGATCTGTTTGGAGCGTCCGAGCCGCCTGGTAAACACCACGCATCGCTTGGAATGAGAGAGTACTAATCGTCCCGACTCTATCAGTTCAGAATGGACATGGGCAGTGTTGTAGACGACTGTGGAGCTGCGATTGAGCATAAAGTCCCAGGTTTCGGTGCCTCATTGCCTAAGCGGCTCCATTGTATGATTGTTTGTCTCAATATCGTCCTTACTACTTGTAGTTTATACCGCTGCCGTACGTCAATGTATCCTCTTGCCATTTTCGAGACTTTTAACCCAGAACGCCGCCAAAGTGAGGAAGTGCGGGGGGGGGGGGGGGGGGGCTGTAGCGGCGGGGGGGGGGGGGTGGTATCCTGACACTATCTTTAAACCTTAGATAATCGGAAGAAGTTGCAGTGAAAAGAAATCGGCGGTGAGTTGGTGTTTTGGCGGGAAACGATTAACGAAAATTTGCCAATTTGACATTAAAATTGCACTTCTCACAAGCACGAACCGTGTCCAGACCGCTCCATTGTATGATTTTTTGTCTCAATATTGTCCTTACTACTTGTAGTTTATACCGTTGCCGTACGTTAATGTAGCCTCTTGCCATTTTCGAGACTTTCAACCCAGAACGCCGCCAAAGTGAGGAAGTGCGGGTGGGGGGAGGGGGGGGGGGGGGCTGTAGCGGCGGGGGGGGGGGGGGGGTATCCTGACACTATCTTTAAACCTTAGATAATCGGAAGAAGTTGCAGTGAAAAGAAATCGGCGGTGAGTAGGTGTTTTGGCGGGAAACGATTAACGAAAATTTGCCAATTTGACATTAAAATTGCACTTCTCACAAACACGAACCGTGTCCAGACCGCTCCATTGTATGATTTTTTGTCTCAATATCGTCCTTACTACTTGTAGTTTATACCGTTGCCGTACGTTAATGTAGCCTCTTGCCATTTTCGAGACTTTCAACCTAGAACGCCGCCAAAGTGAGGAAGTGCGGGTGGGGTGGGGGGGGGGCTGTAGCGGCGGGGGGGGGGGGTATCCTGACACTATCTTTAAACCTTAGATAATCGGAAGAAGTTGCAGTGAAAAGAAATCGGCGGTGAGTAGGTGTTTTGGCGGGAAACGATTAACGAAAATTTGCCAATTTGACATTAAAATTGCACTTCTCACAAACATGAACCGTGTCCAGACCGCCAAAGGCAGCGACTTCTAATTTTCAGAACTTGTTCTACGCACCCTGGCCGACATTTTGGCATCTGTTGCAAGTGTCGAGACTGCGTGGAGAACACCACGCATCGCGTGGAAAGTGAGAGAACTCTTCGTCCCGACTCTATCAGTTTGGAATGGAATTGGGCACTATTGTAGACTACTGTAGAGCAGCGATTGAGCATAAAATCGGAGTTTTTTGTGCCAAATTACCTAACCGGCTCCAAGGTATGATCTTTCGTCTGTACATCGCCCAGATCGTCTGAAGTTTATACCGTTACCATATGTTGAAGTAGCCTTTTGTCATTTTCGCCACTTTCGACCCAGATTTGAGGGTACCTTCCTTCAGCGAAATCTAGCCATGCTCAAAACCACGCCCTCTCCCCGTC
Source organism: Pictodentalium vernedei (assembly GCA_031216915.1). Taxonomy (NCBI): domain Eukaryota; kingdom Metazoa; phylum Mollusca; class Scaphopoda; order Dentaliida; family Dentaliidae; genus Pictodentalium; species Pictodentalium vernedei. Next base: position 403,949,531 of record CM062295.1, read on the forward strand.
GGCCGGGTGCTTCTAAAGATAGAAAGGTCAATGGGAGGAGCCCGTTAGCAAACAAACGGGGCAGGTGTAGTTGGTGAAAACAGCAGGGGGGGGGGGGGACGTGTCCTAGGTAAAAGAAACAATAGGGGGCAGGTGTCCTAGGTAAAAAAACAGCAGGAAGGGGGGGGGGGGGGTGCAGATGTCCCCGCTAATTAATTTTAATAACAGGCAGGTGTTCTTGGGGCAGGCCCACTGCTCGGTGTTCCAAATTTTCTATGGTACTTGACCTTGACGGAAACAACACTTCAACAAGAAATAACGGGAAACCTATTTGCAGTAAAGCTGCAAATATAAACATGATTTTAGGACCATTCCATGGCCAGTTTAAAGCATACTGCGATATCAGCGTTTATTACTCTCGTCCTTTCACTGCATCACTGCAGTATTTTACACGAGTCGAGTTCTGACGTCATGCAAGTCTGACGGACATACTTTCAATTTTGTTATTGACAACAGCATATTTATAATTTCGAGATTACTGATCGGAATTTTGAAAACGACACATGCAATCGCGAAAGAGTTTTCTGAAAAACACGATTCTGCAAAAGGTTTTAGTGAAATTTGATTATTTTTTTTATTTTCAATTTCGATGGCTCTTGTCGAAAAGGTGTTAATCACTGATCGTCCCAAACGAGATCAAAGACTGACGCTGTATATTAATAACACACAGAGAATCTTCTAAGAATATACACGCGCAATCCTAAAATGAAATAAATCAAGTCTTTTTTCAGGTTTTACGAGAGAAATATGTCCAATTGTATCATTGAATCATGTTTAGGTATATGTGGGCGAAACATTTTCTATACGGACAAAATACAGACTAAATAAAATATTTGCCATTATTTTCCGCAGACGTATTTTTGTCTTTGCTTCTTGTGGAAATCCATGCTGATAATACAACGAAGGAGTGTTATCTAATGAGGTCAGAACCGTCAGGTGGTCGGGTCCGACACCGCACCTCGAAGTAGATTTAGTGGGGGGTGTCGATTTTACAAGTAATGTAGGCAGCGTACACGGCATGGGCTGTCTGTCTTTAATCCTATAAACAGGGTTAAGGCTTGGTTTTTGAATACCCTTATTTATTTATTTATTTATTTATTTATTTATTTATTTATTTATTTATTTATTTATTTATTTATTTATTTGTTTATTGGTGTTTAAGGTCACACACTTATGCACAATGGCTAATCGTGGCCGTGACAGTTTTATTGGAGGAAGCCGGAGTACACGGAGAGAACCACCAAGCATCGACGAGCAACTGTCAGCTCCTCAACATTCTAACTCTGTTCAAGCTCCGCTCAAGCAGGGTTACAGAGGGTGAAGACATATGTACCATGGACGTGCAGTATGCCTTAGTACACGGCGTCATCGTGCCCCCATGTCGGCAACCGGGCTAAAGTGCCTTGCCCAAGGACACAACGTGAGTCGTCCTGGACGGGGATCGGACTCGGGACCTCTAGCATAGAAGTACAACAGTCTACCACTGAGCCACCACGCTTCCTTGAATACCCTTAACACTATCATACATTATCCCTCATGAATTCTGAGTCTGATAAAAGAGGTTATATTTACCTATTACATACCCATTTGCTGCCCGAAAACAGCCGATTTAACAAAATTTTGACGTTTAGCAGCCTGTAGCGGGATTAACAAATGACTAGCGGAATATTCTATCTATGCAATTTGTAAGACCTGCCAATGTCCAATTGTTCTTGAAAATCGCCAACAAGCAGTTTGCGAAATCCACAGAAAATGTAAATTTTAAGCTTTTTAAGGGGTATCTCTCCTTATCCAGTCTAAAATAGGTTAAGTTTCATTCTTTTAAATACCCTTACTACTTACAAAACTGATCCTCTGTGAATTCTACGCACAGTAAAAGAAGTTATATTTCTCTGTTACATATCCATTGGGTGCTCTTGGTGTCTGAAAACAATCCATTTTATCAACATTTTGATGTTTAGCAGCTCGTGGAGAGTTAACGAATGCTCAACGGAATATTTTGTCCATGTAACTTGTAATGTCACATGAAGACCCGAGAATGGCCATTTTTTTCGTGAAATCTACAAGATGTTTTTAAAGAAATCCAGGGAAAGCATGAAATTTTGAGTCTTTGATGGGTACCGCTGTTTAACCAGCCCAAAACGTGTTAAGACCAGCCCTAAATGGGTTAATGCTTGGTCTGATGAATTCCACTTCCAAAGAAGGAGGTTATGTTTATCTCGCAGGTACACATTGCGTGCAATGGGTGCCCAAGGACAGTCCATTTTCTCAACATTTCTATGCTTTGCAGCCTCTGGAGAGTTAACTAACGCTTACCGGAATATTTTGTCTATGTAACTTGTAATGTCACTCCAAGACCTGCAAAATGGTCAATTTTTTCTTGAATACTTACTAGATTTTTTGGAGAAATCCACAGAAAACTGGAATTCTAAGCTTTTAAGGGGTACATCTTAACCAGGCGAAAATGGGTTAAGACCTCGATTTTTTGAATACCTTTACTACTTACTAAATTTTTCTCTGTCAGTTTTGCATCCGGTAAAAGAAGTTATGTATCTCTGTGGCATTCCCATTTGTTGTTGTTGGTGTCCAAAAACAGACTATTTTTTCAAAATGTTGACATTTAGCAGCCCATGGAGGGTTAACAAATGCTTACTGGAATATTCTATCCATGCAACCGGTAATGTGACTCCAAGACCTATCAATGGCCATTTTCTGTTGAAAACTTACAAGATGTTTGTAACAAAATCCACGGAAAACATGATTTTTTTTTAGCCTTTGATGGGTATCGCTAAGAACCACCCCAAAAGGGGTTAATGCTTGGGTTTTTGAATACCCTTATTACTTACAAAAATGGTCCTCAGTGAATTCCACTTCCAACAAAGGAGATTATGTGTAACTCTCGGACATACATTGCGTGCTGTGTGTGTCCGAAAACAGCCCATTTCAACAAAATTATGATGCTTGGCATTCTGTAGAGGGTTAATAAACGCTTAGCGGAATATTTTGTCCATGCCACTTGTAATGTCACACAAAGACTTGCAAGTAGTCAATTTTTCTTGAAAACCTATGGAATGTATTTAGAGAAATCCACAGAAAATGGGAAATTTTAGATTTTAAGGGGTCTCTCTCTTTAGCCTGCCCAAAATGGGTTAAGACTTCGTTTTTTGAATACCCTTACTACTTACAAAAATGTTTCCGTATAGATTGTGCGCTCGATAAAAGAAATAGCTTTTCTTTGTGGCGTACCCGTTGGGTGCCGTTGGCGTCCAAAAACAGCCCATTTTATCACAATTTTGACATTCAGCAGCCCGTGGAGGGTTAACAAATGCTCACCGGAGTATTTTGTCCATGCAACTTCTATTGTCACATCAAGTCCTGGGAGTGACAATTTTTTCATGAAAATCTACAGGACTCGTTTAGAGAAATCCACGGAAAACCTGAATTTTTTAGCTTTTTGGGGGTATTGCTGTTTAACCAGCCCCAAAATGGGTTAATACTTGGTTTTTTGAACACCATTATTACTTACAAAAATGATCTCCGGTGAATTCCACTTCAAATAAAGGAAGTTATGTTTATCTCTCATGTATCGTTTGGGTGCTGTGGGGGCCTGAAACCAGCCCATTTCATCAAAATTTCGATGTTTGGCAGCCTGTGGAGGGTTACCATATGCATCGCCTGATATGTCATGTGTATCAAAGGTCGTAGCACAGACAGGTCTATCAATGATGAAGGTTTAAAAAAAATCTACAAGACGTGTTTCGAGAAAGTGCCGATAAACCCCAATTTTGACAGTTTTTGCCAATTCTGACGAAACAAGGGTTAAATCGAAAATTCCGCTTCGGTACATTTTTAGATTTTGTGCCACTCTATGCGTGTGCAAAATTTTGTGAAAATCGGTCCGACAATGGCTTCGGAATCGTGCGGACAAAATGTGTGGAAAAAAAAACAAAAACCCCAAACCCCCCCCCCCCCCCCAAAAAAAAAACTAGACTTTATGATTCTGGAGAATCATGGCTTTTCCCGATTAGATTCCATGATTTTTCATGACCCCACAGTGTCTGATGAATTGTTTTTAACTGTCTCACTGAAGTTCCCTCATTGATGTTATGAGAAAGGTGAGTATAGTAGTCTCAAATGACTCGTTATGGGTTTGATAAAAAAAGAATGTTTAGGTAAAACCCATCATTAATCGTAGAATGGGTTAATATCAAGATCAATGTTTCCCTATTAGTTTTGCGTCTGGTAAAAGAAGTTTCTCTGTGGCATTTCCATTTATTGGTGTCCAAAAAACAGACTATTTCTTCAATTTTTTTACATTTAGCAGCCCATGGAGGGTTAACAAATGCCTACCAGAATAATTTATCCATGCAACTGGTCATATGACACCAAGACCTATCAACGGCCATTTTCTCTTGGAAACCCCACAAAATGTTTGTAAAGAAATCCAGGGAAAACGATTTTTTAAGCTATCGATGGGTATCCGTGTTAACCTCCCCAACAGGGGTTAACGCTTGGTTTTTTTAATACCCTTATTACTTACAAAAATGGTCCTCTGTGAATTCCACTTCCAACGAAGGAGATTATGTTTATCTCTCATGTATACATTGGGTGATGTGCATGTCTGAAAACAGCCCCATGTTAACAAAATTACGATGCTTGGCAGCTTGTAGATAGTTAATAAACGCTCATCGGAGTATTTTGTCCATGCAACTTGTAATGTCACATAAAGACCTACGAATAGTCAATTTGTCTTGAAACCCTACAAGTTATCGTTAGGGAAATTCACAGAAAATGGGAATTTACAGCTTTCAAGGGATATCTCGCTTAGCCTGCCCAAAATAGGTTAAGACGTCGATTTTTGAATACCCTTACTGCTTACAAAAATGTTTCCGTATAAATTGTGCACTCGATAAAAGGAGGCACTTTTCTTTGTGGTGTACCCTTTGGGTGCTGTTGGTGTCCAAAAACAGCCCATTTTATCACAATTGTGACCTTCAACAGCCCGGGGAGGGTTAACTAATGCTGACCGGAATATTTTGTTCATGCAACTTGTAATGTCACACCAAGACCTGCAAATAGCCGATTTTTTCTTGAAAACCTACAAAATGTTGATAGAGAAATCCACAGAAAACGGTTATTTTGAGATTTTAATGGGTATCTCTATTTAACCAGCCCAAAATGGGTTAAGACGTCAAATTTTGAATACCCTTACCACTTTCAAAAATATTTTCCGATCAATTTTGCGTCCGATAAATGAAGGACCCTTTCTCTCTGGTATACCGTTTGGGTGCTGTTGGTGACTAAAAACAGCCCATTTTATCACAATTTTGACGTTTAGCAGCTCGGTGAGGGTTAACTAATGCTGACCAGAATATTTTATCTATGCAACTTGTAATGTCACACCAAGACCTGAGAGTGACCAATTTTTCTTGAAAATCTACAAGACTCGTTTAGAGAAATCCACGGAAAACACGAACTTTTGAGCATTATGGGGGTATTGCTGTTTAACCAGCTCAAATGGGTTAACGCTTGGTTTTCTGAACACCCTTATTACTTACAAAAATGATCCTCGGTGAATTCCACTCCCAATAAAGGACGTTATGTTTATCTCTCATGTATTGTTTGGGTGCAGTGGGGGCCTGAAACCGTCCTATATCATCAAAAATTTCGATGTTTGGCAGCCTGTGGAGGGTTACCATATGCATCGCCTGATATGTAGTGTGTACCAAAGGGTGTGTCACAGACAGGTTTAACAATGACGAATGTTTTAGAAAAATCTACAAGACTTGTTTCGAGAAAGTGCCGATAAACCCCAATTTTGGCAGTTTTTTGCCAATTCTGACGAAATAAGGGTTAAATCGAAAATTCCGCTTCGGTACATTTTTAGATTTTGTGCCCCTCTATGCGTGTGCAAAATTTCGTGAAAATCGGTTCGAAAATGGCTTCTGAATCGTATGGACAAAATGTGTGGAAAAAAAAAAAAAAAAAAAAAAACCCAAACCCCCCCCCCCCCCCCCCCCCCCCCCCCCCCCCCCACCAAAAAAAAAAATAATAATCCGTAGAAAAACAATAGTCTTTTCCAGAGGGAAAAGCCTAAAAAAAAAATAAAATAAAATAATAATCCGTAGAAAAACAATAGTCTTTTCCAGAGGGAAAAGCCTAATAATAATCCGTAGAAAAACAATAGTCTTTTCCAGAGTGAAAAGCCTAACTAGACTTTATGATTCTGGAGAATCATGGCTTTTCCCGATGAGATTCCATGATTTGTCATGACCCCACAGTGTATGATGAATTGCTTTTGACTGTCTCACTGAGGTTCCTTCATTGATGTCATGAAAAAGGTGAGTATAGAAGTCACAAAAGACTCAGTTTGAGAAAAAAATTGTTTAGGTAAAAACCATCATTAACGGTGGAGAGGGTTAATATCAATATCGTCGTCCAACAAGTTAATGACCGACAAAAGGAGTTATGTTTGTTTGACACATACCCACTGAGTGCTGTATCTATTTGAAAATGGTCCGTTTTATCTCAAATGTATCCGAAAAAATATTGATGTCTGGCAGTTTGTTATGGGTTAACAAGTGCTAACAGGAATATTTATTCATGCAACTTGTAATTTCACACCAAAAACTGTGAATGGTCATTTTTTTGAAAAATCTCCGAGATGTTTTCAGAGAAATCCAGGGCGAAAATTAATTTTAAGCTGTTGATGGATATAATTGTTTATCCAGCCCAAAACGGGTTAAGGGTTATTTTTTTAATACGCTTATTACTTATAAAAATAATTCTCAGTTAATTCTACTTCCACTTATGTTGATTTCTCCTCTTAACTTTGGGTGCTGCCGGTAGGCAAACACAGCCCATTTTTTCAACATTTTGATGTTTGAGAACCAGCATAGGGTTAACAAATGCTTACTGGAATATTTTGTAAATGCAACTTGTAATTCACACTAAGATCTGAGAATGGCCAATTTTTCTTGAAAATCTACGTGATGTTTTTTGAGAAATCCTCGGATAACATGAATTTTTAACCTTTTGGGGGTATCACCCTGTAACCAGTTCTAAAACGGGTTAATGCTTGGTTTTATGAATACCTTCATTACTTCCTCGGTGAATCCCACTTCCAATGAAGGTGGTTATGTTCATCTCACAGGTACACATTGGGTGTAATGGGTGGCCAAGTGCAGCCCATTTTCTCAAAATTCGCTTCCTCTGGAGGGTTAACAAACGCTTACCGGAATCTTTTGTTCATGCAACTTGTAATGTCACTCCAAGACCTGCAAATGGTCAATTTCTCTTGAATACTTACTAGATTTTTTTTAAGAAATCCCCAGAAAATAGGAATTTTAAGCTTTTAAGGGGTACATCTCCTTAACCTGTCAAAAATGGGCTAAGACCTCAATTTTTGAATACCCTTACTACTTACTAAAAATTTTCCCTATCAGTTTTGCATCCGGTAAAAGAAGTTATGTTTCTCTGCAGCATTCCCATTTGATGGTGTTGGTGTCCAAAAGCAGACTATTTTTCGAAATTTTGACATTTAGCAGCCCATGGAGGGTTAACAAATGCTTTCATGAATATTTTATCTGTGAAACTGGTAATGTGACTCTAAGACCTATCAACGGCCATTTTCTCTTAAAACCGTACGAGACGTTTGTAAAGAAATTCAGGGAAAGTATGAATTTTTAAGCTTTTGATGGGTATTGCTATTAACCATCCCAAAAGGGGTTAATGCTTGGTTTTTTGAATACCCTTATTACTAACAAATTTGGTCCTCGATGAATTCCACTTCCAACAAAGTAGATTATGTTTATCTCTCGGGTATGCATTGGTGCTGTGCGTGTCTGAAAACAGCCTATTTCAACAAAATTACGATGCTTAGCAGCCTGTAGAGGGTTAATAAATGCTCACCGGAATATTTTGTCCATGCAACTTGTAATGTCACATAAAGACCTGCGAATTGTCAATTTTTCCCTGAAAATCTACAAATTGCTTTTTGAGAAATCCACAGAAAATGGGAATTTTAGGCTTTTAAGGGGTACCTCTCTTTAACCAGTCCAAAATGGGTTAAGACTTCGACTTTTGAATACCCTTACCACTATCAAAAATGTTTCCCCTTCAATTTGCGTCCGATAAATGAAGAAACTTTTCTCGGTGGTACACCATGTGGGTGCTGTCGGCGTCCAAAAACAGCCCATTTTATCACAATTTTGACTTTTAGCAGCCCGTGGAGGGTTAACAAATGTTCACCGCAGTATTTTGTCCATGCAACTTCTATTGTCACACCAAGGCCCTGGGAGTGACAAATTTTTCTTGAAAATCTACAAGACTCGTTTAGAGAAATCCACGGAACATACTAATTTTTGAGCTTTATGGGGGTATTGCTGTTTAACCAGCCCAAAACGGGTTAACGCTTGGTTTTTTGAACACCTTATTACTGACAAAAATGATCCTAGGTGAATTCCACTCCCAATAAAGGAAGTTATGTTTATCTCTCGTGTATTGTGTGGGTTCAGTGGGGCCTGAATCCGGCCTATTTCATCAAAATTTCGATGTTTGGCCGCCTGTAGAGGGTTACCATATGCATCGCCTGATATGTGGTGTGTATCAAAGGGCGTGTCACGGACAGGTCTAGCAATGACGAATGTATAAAAAAAATCTACAAGACGTGATTCGAGAAAGTGCGATAAACCCCAATTTTGGCAGTTTTTTGCCAATTCTGACGAAATAAGGGTTTCGGTACATTTTTAGATTTTTGGTGCCCCTCTATGCGTGTGCAAAATTTCGTGAAAATCGGTTCGAAAATGGCTTCTGAATCGTACGGCCAAAATGTGTGGAAAAAAAAAAAAAAAAAAAAAACCCAAAAAATAATAATCCGTAGAAAAACAATAGTCCTTTCCAGAGGGAAAAGCCTAATGAGTCAGTTTGATAAGAAAATTGTTTAGGTAAAAACCATCATTAACGGTGGAGTGGGCTAATTCAATATCGTCGTCCGACAAGTTAATGACCCACAAAAGGAGTTATGTTTGTTTCACACGTACCCGCTGAGTGCTGTGTCTATTTGAAAATGGTCCATTTTATCTCAAATGTATCCAAAATATTGATGTCTGACAGCTTGTAGAGGGTTAACAAGTGCTAACAGGAATATTTTTCCATGCAACTTGTAATGTCACACTAAGAACTGCAAATGGCCATTTTTTCTTTAAAATCTTCCAAGATGTTTTCAGAGAAATCCCTGCGCATACGCTCTTTTCCAATTCGACGTGACGAAATGCGAAATTGATGTCGCTCTTCATGGAAAGTGATGCCACAACTATTCATGAACAAGGAGTGAAAATTTCATGGAAATCTGCCTGGAATTGGCTGAGATATGGTGTTTTGGAGAGAGGAGGTAATTGTTTGAATTTGGTCCTTCCTTTTCGGGCCAGTTCGAAAAAAGACGTCGGGAATGGGCGCAGAATCCTTCAGTGCCTCCTCGCTGGAGTAAGTCCACTTAAATGTTACAATTGTGTGTGACTGGTGGAGAGTTGACTGTAAATGGAAGTTGCTTCTTTAAGACAGCCACCCAGGGATCCCAACACAACCTTTAAACCTACGAGAATCTCAGAAGTTTAAAGTCAAGAGAAATTGGCGGTGATTGGGTTTCTGGCAGGCAGGAAAAGATTGACGACGATTTGCATATTGGACATTAAAATAGCACTTCTGACATACACGAACGGTGTTCAGACCGCTGGAGGCAGCGACTTGAAATTTTCAGAACTTGTTCTACGAACCCTGGCCGACATTTTGGGATCTGTTTGGAGTGTCCAGACCGCGTGGAAAACACCACGCATCGCTTGGAATGTGAGAGTACTATTCGTCCCGACTCTATCAGTGTAGAATGGACACGGGCATTGTTGTAGACGACTGTAGAGCTGCGATTGAGCATAACGTCCCAGGTTTCGGACCCACATTGCCTAACCAGCTCCAAAAGAGCGGCGGGGGAGGGGTATCCTGACACTATCTTTAAACCTTAGATAATCGTCAGAAGTTGAAGTGAAAAGAAATCGGCGGTGAGAAGGTTTTTTGGCGGGAAACGATTAACGAAAATTTGCCAGTTAGACATTAAAATTGCACTTCTCACAAACATGAACCGTGTCTAGACCGCTGAAGGCAGCGACTTCTAATTTTCAGAACTTGTTCTACGTACCCTGGCCGACATTTTTTTGGAATCTGTTGCGAGTGTCGAGGCCGCGTGAAGAACACCACGCATCGCGTGGAAAGTGAGAGTACTATTCGTCCCGACTCTATCAGTTTGGAATGGACTTGGGGACTGTTGTAGACTACTGTAGAGCAGCGATTGAGCATAAAGTCGGAGTTTTTTGTGCCAAATTGCCTAACCGGCACCAAGGTATGATTTTTCGTCTGTACATCGCCCAGATCGCCTGTAGTTTATACCATTACCATACGCTGAAGTAGCCTTTTGTCATTTTCGCCACTTTCGACCCAGATTTGAGGGTACCTTCCTTCAACCCCATTTTATAGCAAAATCTAGCCATGCTCCCAACAACGCCTTCTCCCCGTCGGCCCGGGTGCTTCTAAAATATAAAGGTCAATGGGGAGGGGCCCGTTAGCAAACAAACGGGGTCAGGGCAGGTGTACTTGGTGAAAAAACAGTTGTGTGAACATCCCTAGAAGTGAAAACCTATGCTCAGTGGCTGTAATCAAGATGTTAATTTAGACTCCCATTACGGCCAAGATACTACAGAATGCAAATGGGTGGGTGGCGGGCATCATCACTGGATCTAATGTTGTATTTCATGTTTTCTTTTTTTCTTTATATTCTATTTATTTTTTTGATCTCTTCTCTCTCTCTCTCTCTCTCTCTCTCTCTCTCTCTCTCTCTCTCTCTCTCTCTCTCTCTCTCTCTCAGTTTAATTTGTGTTTGTCTATAATGTTTATAATATTTAGATTTTGCTAGATTCTGTTATTTATGGAATACGTTCTGCCATATTGTAAATTATTATTCACTGTACAGGAACGGAGGGGCTTCTAAATGGTAAGCACTTGTCCTCCAATCCTGATTTGCATTGTCAAATGGCAAATAAAATATGTTTAATCTAATCTAACAGTAGGGGTGGGGGGGGGGGGGCAGGTGTCCTAGGTAAAAAAAACAGCAGGGGGCAGGTGTCCTAGGTAAAATTAACAGCATGGGGGGATGTCACCGCTAATTAATTTTAATAGGAGGCAGTTGTTCATGGGGCAGGTGTCCTATCCCACTGCCCAGTATCCCAAATTTTCTATGGTACTTGGCCTTGACGGAAATAACATTTCAATAAGAAACAACGGGAAACCTATTTGCAATAAAGCTGCAAATATAAACTTGATTTTAGGACCATTCCATGGACATTTTAAAGCCTACTGTGATATCAGCGTTTCTTACTCTCGTCCTTTCACTACACCGCGGTATTTACCCGATCGAGTTCTGACGTCATGCAAGTTTGACCGACATGCTTTCAATTTTGTTATTGACAACAACATATTTATAATTTCGTGCTTACTGATCCGAATTTTGAAAACGGCACATGGAATCGCGAAAGCGTTTTATGACAAACACGGTTCTGCAAAAGGTTTTAGTGAAATTTGATTATTTTTTTTATTTTCAATTTCGATGGCTCTTGTCGAAAAGGTGCTAATCACTGATCATCCCAAACGAGATGAAAGAAACGCCGTAGTTTAATAACAGACAGAGAATCTTCTAAGAATATACATGCGCAATCCTAAAATGCAATAAATCAAGTGTTTTTTCACGTTTTATGAGAGAAATATGTCCTATATGTCCAATTGTACCATTGAATCATTTTTAGGTATATGTGGGTGAGAAATTTTCTATACGGGCAAAATACAGGTTAAATAAAATATTTGCCATTATTTTCCGCAGACGTATTTTTGTCTTTGCTTCTTGGGGAAATCCATGCTGCTAAATACAACGAAGGTGTGTTATTTGATGTGGTCAGAACCGTCAGGTGGTCGGGTCCGAAACCGCACCTCGCAGAAGATTTAGTGGGGGGGTGTCGATTTTACAAGTAATGTAGGCAGCGCACACGGCATGGGCTGTCTGTCTTCAATCCGACAAAACAGGGTTAAGGCTTGAATACCCTTATTTATTTATTTATTTATTTATTTATTTATTTATTTATTTATTTATTTATTTATTTATTTATTGGTGTTTAAGGTCACGTACTTCTGCACAATGGCTAATCGTGACCGTGACAGTTTTAGAGGTGGAGGAAGCCGGAGTACCCGGAGAGAACCACCAAGCATCGACGAGCAGCTGTCAGCTCCTCAGCATTCTAATTCTGTTCAGGCTCCGCTCAGGCAGGGTTACAGAGGTTGAAGACATGTGTACCATCGACGTGCAGTATGCCTTGGTACACGGGGACATCGTGCCCCCATGTCGGCAACCGGGCCAAAGTGCCTTACCCAAGGACACAACGTGAGTCGTCCCAGACGGGGATCGAAGTCGGGACCTCTAGCATAGAAGTACAACAGTCTACCACTGAGCCACCGCGCTCCCTTGAATACCCTTAATACTATCATACATTATCCCTCAGGAATTCTAAGTCTGATAAAAGAGGTCATGTTTATCTATTGCATACCCATTTGCAGCCCGAAAACAGCCGATTTTATTAAAATTTTGACGTTTAGCAGCCTGTAGAGGGATTAACAAACTACTAGCGGAATATTCTGTCTTTGCAATTTGTAAGACCTGCCAATGTCAAATTGTTCTTGAAAATCCCCAACAAGCAGTTAGCGAAATCTCTCTTTATCCAGTCCAAAATGGGTTAAGTTTCATTCTTTTAAATACCCTTACTACTTACAAACCTTAAACACCAATAAATAAATAATATCATGCAGTGCAGTGTGGAATATGAAGTGAGGCGGTCTAAAACATTTTAACAAGAAATACGGGAAACCTATTTGCAGTAACGCTGCAAACATGAACTTGATTTTAGGACCATTCCATGGACAGTTTAAAGCCTACTTCGATATCAGCGTTCCTTATTCTCAACCTTTCATTGCATCACTGCAGTATTTTACCCGAATCGAGTTCTGACGTCATGCAAGTTTGGCCGACATGCTTTCACTTTTGTTATTGCTAACTACATATTTATAATTTCATTATTTCTGATCGGAATTTTGAAAATGAAACACGCAATCGCGACAAAGTTTTCTGAAAAACTCGATTCTGCAAAACGTTTTAGTGAAATTTCATTTTTTTGTTTGTTTTAAATTTCGATGGCTCTCGTCGAAAAGGTGTTAATTACTGATCGTCCCAAACGAGATCAAAGACTGACGCCGAAGATTAAAAACAGACAGAGAATCTTCTAAAAATATACATGTGCAATCCTAAAATGCAATAAATCAAGTCTTTTTTCACGTTTTATGCATGTTTTATAAGAGAAACATGTCCAGTCGTATCATTGAATCATTTTTAGGTATATGTGGGTGAGAAATTTTGTATACGGACAAAATACACACTAAATAAAACAACTGGCATTATTTTCCAATGACGTATTTTTATCTTTGCTTCTTGAGGAAATCCATGCTGCTAAATATGACGAAGGAATGTTATCTAATGAGGTCAGGTGGTCGGGTCTGACACCCCACCTCGCAGTAGATTTAATGGGGGTGTCGATTTCACACGTAATGTAGGCGGCATACATGGCATGGGCTGTCTGTCTTTAATGAGGAAAAAACAGGTTATGGCTTGGTTTTTTGAATACCCTTAATACTATCAAACATTATCCCTCGTGAATTCTGATTCTGATAAAAGAGGATATGTTTATCTATTACATACGCATTTGGAGCCCGATAACAGCCAATTTTATCAAAATTATGACGTTTAGCAGTCTGTAGAGGGGTTAGCAAATTATTAGCGGAATATTCTATCCATGCAACTTGTAATACCAACCAAGACCTGCCAATGTCCAATTGTTCTTGAAAATCGCCAACAAGCTGTTGTCGAACTCCACGGAAAATGTAAATTTTATTCTTCTAAGGGGTATCTCTCCTTATCCAGTCTTTCTTTTAAATACCCTTACTACATACAAAACTGATCGTCTGTGAATTCTACGCGTAGTAAAAGAAGTTTTGTTTAGCCTTTACATACCCATTGGGTGCTGTTGGTGTCTCAAAGCAGCCCATTTTATCAAACTTTTGATGTTCAGAAGCTGGTGTAGAGCTAACAAATTGTGACCGGAATATTTTGTCCATGCAACATGTAATGGCACACTAAGACCTATGAATGACCATTTTTTCTTGAAATTTACAAGATGTTTTTAAAGAAATCCAGGGAAAACTTGAATTTTTAAGCCTTTGATGGGTATCGCTGTTTAACCAGCCCAAAACGGGTTAAGGCTTGGTTTTTTGAATACCCTTATTACTTACAAAAATTATCCTCGGTGATTTCCACTTCCAAGAGAGGAAATTATGTTTATTTCCCAGCTACAGGTTGGGTGCTGTGGGGGGCTGAAAACAGCCTATTTTATCAAAGTGTTGATATTTGAGAGTCTGTGGAGGGTTAACAAAAGCTTATCAAAATATTTTGTCCTTGCAGTTTATAATGTTACACCACGATCTGCGACGGACCAGTTTTTTCGTGAAAATCTACTTGACATTTTTAGAGAAATCCACGTAAAGCATGATTGTTTAAGCTTTTGGGGGAATCACTCTTAAACCACCCAAAACGGGTTAACTCTAGGTTTTTGGAATACCCTTATTACTTACAAAAATGGTCCTCAGTGTATTCCACTTCCAACGAAGGGGATTATGTTTATTTCTGAGGTACACATTGGGTGCTGTGTGCGTCCGAAAACAGCCCATTTCAACAAAATTACAAAGCTTGGCAGCCTATGGAGGGTTAATAAACGCTCACCGGAATATTTTGTCCGTGCCACTTGTAATGTCACACAAAGATTTGCGAGTAGTCAATTTTTCTTGAAAACCTCCAAGATGTTTTTAGAGAAATCCTAAGAAAATTCGAATTTTAAGATTTTCAGGGGTCTCTCTCTTTAGCCTGCCCAAAAAGGGTTAAGACTTCAACTTTTGAATATCCTTACTATTTACAAAAATGTTTCCGTATAGAGCGTGGGCTCGATAAAAGAAGGCACTTTTCTTTGTGGTGTACCCATTGGGTGCCGTTGGCGTCCAAAAACAGCCCATTTTATCACAATTTTGACATTCAGCAGCCCATGGAGGGTTAACAAATGCTCCCCTTAGTATTTTGTCCATGCAACTTCTATTGTCACACCAAGACCTGGGAATAACAAATTTTTCTTGGAAAATGTACAAGACTCGTTTAGAGAAATGCACGGAAAACATGAATTTTTTAGCTTTATGGGGGTATTGCTGTTTAACCAGTCCAAAACGGGTTAATGCTTGGTTTTATGAACACCCTTATTACTGACAAAAATGATCCTCGGTGAATTCCACTTCCAATAAAGGAAGTTATGTTTATCTCTCATGTATTGTTTGGGTGCAGTGGGAGCCTGAAACCGACCCATTTCATCAAAATTTCGATGTTTGGCAGCCTGTGGAGGGTTACCATATGCATCGCCGAATATCTCGTTTGTATCAAAGGTCGTGTCACAGGCAGGTCTAGAAATGATGAAAGTTTAAAAAAAATCTACAAGACGTGTTTCGAGAAAGTGCCGATAAACCCCAATTTTGACAGTTTTTTGCCAATTCGGAGGAAATAAGGGTTAAATAGAAAATTCCGCTTCGGTACATTTTTAGATTTTGTGCCCCTCTATGTGTGTGCAAAATTTTGTGAAAATCGGTTCGAAAATGGCTTCGGAATCGTGCGGACAAAATATGTGGAAAAAAAACCCCTAGACTTGATGATTCTGGAGAATCATGGCTTTTACCGATGAGATTCCATGGTTTTTCATGACCCCACAGTGTCTGATGAATTGTTTTTAACTGTCTCACTGAAGTCCCTTCATTGATGTTATGAGAAAGGTGAAGATAGTAATTTCAAATGACAGAGTTTGATAAAAAATTGTTTCGGTAAAAACCATCATGAACGGTGGAGTGGTTTAATGTCAATATCGTCGTCCAACAAGCCAATGACCGACAAAGCAGTTAGGTTTGCTTGACACATACCCACTGAGTGCTGTGTCAATTTAAAAATGGTTCATTTTATCGCAAATGTTTCCCAAATATTGATGTCTGGCAGCTTGTAGAGGGTTAACAAGTGCTTACAGGAATATTTATTCATGCAACTTGTAATGTCACACCAAGAACTGTGAATGGCCATTTCTTTCTTTAAAATCTACAAGATGTTTTCAGAGAAATCCAGGGAGAACATGAATTTTAAGCTTTTGATGGGTATCATTGTTTATCCAGCCCAAAACGGGTTAAGTGTTGTTTTTTGAATACTCTTATTACTTCCAAAAATAATTCTCAGTGAATTCTACTTCCACTTATTTTGATCTCTCCTCCCAGCTTTGGGTGCAGTGGGTACGCAAACACAGCCCATTTTATAAACTTTTTGATGTTTGAGAACCTGCATAGGGTTAACAAATGCTTACAGGAATATTTTGTACATGAAACTTGTAATGTCACACTAAGATCTGAGAATGGCCATTTTTTCTTGAAAATCTACGGGATGTTTTTAAAGAAATCCTCAGATAACTCAAATTTTTAACCTTTTGAGGGGTATCTCTCTGTAACCAGCTCTAAAGGGTTAATGTTTGGTTTTGTGAATACCTTCATTACTTTTACAAAACTGATCGACGGTGAATTCCACTTCCAATGAAGGAGGTTATGTTTATCTCGTAGATACACATTTGGTGTTATGGTTGCCCAAGAACAGCCCATTTTCTCCAAATGTCTATGCTTGGCAGACTCTCGGAGGGTTAACAAATGTTTACCGAAACATTTTGTTCATGCTTGTAATGTCACTCGAAGACCTGCAAATGGTCAATTGTTCTTGAATTGTTTTTGGGAGAAATCCACAGAAAACTGGAATTTTAAGCTTTTAAGGGGTATATCTCCTTAACCAGTCAAAAATGGGTTAAGACTCGATTTTTGAATACATTTACTACTTACAAAAATGTTTCCTTGTCAGTGTTGAGTCCTGTAAAATAAGTTACGTTTCTCTGTTGCATTCCCTTTTGATGTTGTTCAAAAACAGACTATTTTTTTCAAAATTTTGACATTTAGCAGCCCATGGAGGGTTAACAAATGCTTACCGGAATAATTTATCCAATCAACTGGTAATGTGACACCATGACCTATCAATGGCCATTTTCTCTTGAAAACGCTACCAGATATTTGTAAAGAAATCCAGGGAAAACATAAATTTTGAAGCCTTTGATGGGTATCACTATTAACAACCACAAAAGGGGTTAACGCTTGGTTTTTTGAATACCCTTATTACTTACAAAAATGGTCCTCGGTGAATTCCACTTCCAACAAAGGAGATTATGTGTATTTCTCAGGTACACGTTGGGTGCTGCGCGTGTCTGAAAACAGCCCATTTCAACAAAATTACGATGCTTGGCAGTCTGTAGAGGGTTAATAAACGCTCACCGGAATATTTTGTCCATGCAACTTATAATGTCACACAAAGACCTGCGAGTAGTAAATTTTTCTTGAGAACCTACAGGATGTATTTAGAGAAATGCACAGAAAATGGGAATTTTAAGACTTTAAGGGGTCTCTCTCTTTAGCCTGTCCAAAATGGGTTAAGGCTTCGACTTTTGAATACCCTTACTACTTACAAAAATATTTCCATATAGATTGTGCGCTCGATAAAAGACGGCACATTTCCTTATAGCGTACCCATTGGGTGCTGTTGGCGTCCAAAAACAGCCCCTTTTTTCACAATTTTGACTTTTAGCAGTCCGTGGAGGGTTAACAAATGCTCACCGCAGTATTCTGTCCACGCAACTTCTATTGTCACACCAAAAGGACTGGGAGTGACAAATTTTTCTTGAAAATCTACAAGACTTGTTTAGAAAAATCCACGGAAAACACAAATTTGTTAGCTTTATGAGGGTATTGCTGTTTAACCAGCTCAAAATGGGTTAACGCTTGGTTTTCTGAACACCCTTATTACTGACAAAAATGATCCTCGGTGAATTTCACTCCCAATAAAGGAAGTTATGTTTATCTCTCGTGTATTGTTTTGGTGCAGTGGGGACCTGAAACCGGCCTATTTCATCAAAACTTTGATGTATGGCAGCCTGTGGAGGGTTACCATATGCATCGCCTGATATGTCGTGTGTATCAAAGGGTGTGTCACAGACAGGTCTAGCAATGACGAATGTATAAAAAAATCTACAAGATGTGTTCGAATAAAGTGCCGATAAACCCCAATTTTGGCATTTTTTTGCCAATTCTGACGAAATAAGGGTTTCGGTACATTTTTAGATTTTGTGCCCCTCTATGCGTGTGCAAAATTTCGTTAAAATCGGTTCGAAAATGGCTTCTGAATCGTACTGACAAAAATGTGTGGAAAAAAACCCCCAAAAACTGAACTTTATGATTCTGGATAATCATGGCTTTTCCTGATGAGATTCCATGATTTTTCATGATCCCCAGAGTGTCTGATGAATTGTCTTTTACTGTCTCACTGAAGTTCCTTCACTGATGTTATGAGAAAGGTGAGTATAGTAGTCTCAAATGACTCAGTTTGATAAAAAAAATTGTTGAGGTAAAACCCATCATTAACGGTGGAGTGGGTTAATGTCAATATCGTTGTCCAACAAGTTAATGACTGACAAAAGGAGTTATGTTTGTTTGACACATACTCACGGAGTGCTGTGACTATTTGAAAATGGTCCAGTTTATCTGAAATGTATCCAAAATATTGATGTCTGGCAGCTTGTAGAGGGTTAACAAGTGCTAACAGGAATATTTATTCATGTAACTTTTAATGTCACACCAAGAACTGCGAATGGCTATTTTTTCTTTAAAATCTACAAGATGTTTTCAGAGAAATCCAGGGAGAACATGAATTTTAAGCTTTTGATGGATATGTTTGTTTATCCAGCCCAAAACGGGTTAAGTGTTGATTTTTGAATACTCTTATTACTTCCAAAAATATTCTCAGTGAATTCTTCTTCCACTTATTTTGATCTCTCCTCTCAACTTCGGGTGCTGTGGGTACGCAAACACAGCCCATTTTATCAACATTTTGATGTTTGAGAACCTGCATGGGGTTAACAAATGCTTCCAGGAATATTTTGTACATGCAGTTTGTAATGTCACACTAAGATCTGAGAATGGTCATTTTTTCTTGAAAATCTACGAGATGTTTTTTAGAGAAATCCTCGGATAACATGAATTTTTAACCTTTTGAGGGGTATCGCTCTGTAAGCAGCCCTAAACGGGTTAATGCTTGGTTTTGTGAATACCTTCATTGCATACAAAAATGATCGTTGGTGAATTCCACTTCCAATGAAGGAGGTTATGTTTATCTCGCAGGTACACATCTGGTGTTATGGTTGCCCAAGAACAGCCCATTTTCTCCAAATGTCTGTGCTTGGCAATCTCTGGAGGGTTAACAAATGCTTACCGAAATATTTTGCCCATGCAACTTCAACTGACACTCCAAGACCTGCGAATGGTCAATTTCTCTTGAAATTTTTTTTGAGAAATCCACAGAAAACTGGAATTTTAAGCTTTTAAGGGGTATATCTCCTTAACTAGTCAAAAATGGGTTAAGATCTCGATTTTTGAATAGTCTTACTACTTACAAAAATGTGGCCCTGTCAGTTTTGCGTCCGGTAAAAGACGTTATGCTTCTCTGTTGCACTCCCATTTGATGTTGTTGGTGTCCAAAAACAGACTATTTTTTCAAAATTTTGACATTTAGCAGCCCATGGAGGGTTAATAAATGCTTCGCGGAATAATTTATCCAATCAACTGGTAATGTGACACCAAGACCTATCAGTGGCCATTTTCTCTAGAAAACCCTGCCAGATGTTTGTAAAGAAATCCTCGGAAAGATAAATTTTTAAGCTTTTGATGGGTATCACTATCGACAACCACAAAAGGGGTTAACATTTGGTTTTTTGAATACCCTTATTACTTACAAAAATGGTCCTCGGTGAATTCCACTTCCAACAAAGGAGATTATGTGTATTTCTCAAGTACACGATGGGTGCTGAGCGTGTCTGAAAACAGCCCATTTCAACAAAATTACGATGCTTGGCAGTCTGTGGAGGGTTAATAAACGCTCACCGGAATATTTTGTCCATGCAACTTATAATGTCACACAAAGACCTGCGAGTAGTCAATTTTTCTTGAGAACCTACAGGATGTATTTAGAGAAATGCACAGAAAATGGAAATTTTAAGACTTTAAGGGGTCTCTCTCTTTAGCCTGTCCAAAATGGGTTAAGGCTTCGACTTTTGAATACCCTTACTACTTACAAAAATATTTCCATATAGATTGTGCGCTCGATAAAAGAAGGCACTTTTCCTTATAACGTACCCATTGGGTGCTGTTGGCGTCCAAAAACAGCCCCTTTTTTCACAATTTTGACTTTTAGACTCACCGCAGTATTTTGTCCACGCAACTTCTATTGTCACACCAAAAGGACTGGGAGTGACAAATTTTTCTTGAAAATCTACAAGACTTGTTTAGAGAAATCCACGGAAAACACAAATTTGTTAGCTTTATGAGGGTATTGCTGTTTAACCAGCTCAAAATGGGTTAACGCTTGGTTTTCTGAACACCCTTATTACTGACAAAAATGTTCCTCGGTGAATTTCACTCCCAATAAAGGAAGTTATGTTTATCTCTCGTGTATTGTTTTGGTGCAGTGGGGACCTGAAACCGGCCTATTTCATCAAAATTTTGATGTATGGCAGCCTGCGAAGGGTTACCATATGCATCGCCTGATATGTGGTGTGTATCAAAGAGTGTGTCACAGACAGGTCTAGCAATGACGAATGTATAAAAAAATCTACAAGATGTGTTTCGATAAAGTGCCGATAAACCCCAATTTTGGCAGTTTTTGCCAATTCTGACGAAATAAGGGTTTCGGTACATTTTTAGATTTTGTGCCCCTCTATGCGTGTGCAAAATTTCGTTAAAATCGGTTCGAAAATGGCTTATGAATAGTACTGACGAAAATGTGTGGAAAAAAACCCCAAAAACTGGACTTTATGATTCTGGATAATCATGGCTTTTCCCGATGAGATTCCGTGATTTTTCATGACCCCAGAGTGTCTGATGAATTGTTTTTAACTGTCTCACTGAAGTTCCTTCACTGATGTTATGAGAAAGGTGAGTATAGTAGTCTCAAATGACTCAGTTTGATAAAAAAAATTGTTGAGGTAAAACCCATCATTAACGGTGGAGTGGGTTAATGTCAATATCGTTGTCCAACAAGTTAATGACTGACAAAAGGAGTTATGTTTGTTTGACACATACTCACGGAGTGCTGTGACTATTTGAAAATGGTTCAGTTTATCTGAAATGTATCCAAAATATTGATGTCTGGCAGTTTGTAGAGGGTTAACAAATGCTAACAGGAATATTTATTCATGTAACTTGTAATGTCACACCAAGAACTGCGAATGGCTATTTTTTCTTTAAAATCTACAAGATGTTTTCAGAGAAATCCAGGGAGAACATGAATTTTAAGCTTTTGATGGATATGTTTGTTTATCCAGCCCAAAACGGGTTAAGTGTTGATTTTTGAATACTCTTATTACTTCCAAAAATATTCTCAGTGAATTCTTCTTCCACTTATTTTGATCTCTCCTCTCAACTTCGGGTGCTGTGGGTACGCAAACACAGCCCATTTTATCAACATTTTGATGTTTGAGAACCTGCATGGGGTTAACAAATGCTTCCAGGAATATTTTGTACATGCAGTTTGTAATGTCACACTAAGATCTGAGAATGGTCATTTTTAGCTCAACTTTGACGAAGTCAAATTTGAGCTATTGTCATGGTCCGTCGTCCGTCTGTCCGTCTGGCCGTCTGGCCGTCTGTCCGTCTGTCCGTACGTCAACAATTGGCTATGGCTCGGGCCAGAGGTCGTATTTATGAACCGATCTTTACGAAACTTCTTATGTACCTTTGTTATGACCCTGGGACGGGAACGAGTGTTTTTAGGTGTGGTCCGAAATTCAAGATGGCTGCCAGTGGCCATTTTGTACCGATGATGCAAAAATCAGTTTTTTGTACAGAACTTCTGTATGAAAGTTCTGATTTGAATAAAGTTTTGTATAAATGTTTAGTACCATGGGATACATCACATATAATACGGGTTTTTTTCTCGTGCGTAAATTATGCAAATTAGACTGACTTTGATTTATTTAGTGTTACTTTCAGAGCTGTAAGTGCCAAGCTGCTATGGCTCGGGCTAGAGGCCGTATTTATGAACCGATCTTTACGAAACTTCTTGGGTACCTTTGTTATGACCGTGGGACGAGAACGAGTGTTTTTGGGTGCGGTCCGAAATTCAAGATGGCTGCCAGCTGCCATTTTGTACCGACGATGCAGAAATCTGTTTTTTGTACAGAACTTCCATATGAAAGCTCTGATTTGAATAATTTTTTGTATGAATGTTTAGTACCATGGGATACATCACATATAATACGGGTTTTTTTCTCGTATGTAAATTGTGCAAATTAGACTAATTTTGATGTTTTTGGGGGTTACCTTCAGCACTCTAAGTGCAAATGCCAATACGGCTCGGGCTAGAGGCCGTATTTATGAACCGATCTTTACGAAACTTCTTGGGTACCTTTGGTATCACCGTGGGACGAGAACGAGTGTTTTGGGGTCCGGTCCGAAATTCAAGATGGCCGATGGCAGCCATTTTGTACAAAATTAGGTGCAATCAGATTTTTGCACAGAACTTCCATATGAAAGCCCTGATTTGAATAATTTTTTTGTGTGAATGTTTAGTACCATGGGATGCATCACATATAATACGGGTTTTTTTCTCGTGCAGGAATTATGCAAATTAGATGAACTTTGATTTTTTCAGTGCGACTTACACACAGTAAGTACACATGTCAATACGGCTCAGACTAGAGTCTGTATTTATGAACTGATCTTCACGAAATGTCTTGGGTACCTTTGTTATCACCTTGGGACGAGAACGAGTGTTTCTGGGTGCGGTCTAAAATTCAAGATGGCTGCTAGTGGCCATTTTGTACCGAAATTAGGTCTAATCAGTTTTTTGTACACAACTTCTATACAGCTCAGACTAGAGGCCATATTTATGAACCAATCTTTACGAAATTTCTTGGGTACCTTTGTTATCACCGTGGGATGAGAGCGAGTGTTTTTGGGTGTGGTCCGAAATTCAAGATGGCCACCAGCAGCCATTTTGTACCAAAATTAGTGCAATCAGTCTTTTGTATAGAACTTCTGTATGAAAGTTCTGATTTTAATAAATTTTTGTATGAATGTTTAGTAACATAGAATACATCACATATTGTAAGGGGTTTTTTTTCGTGCAGAAATTATGCAAATTAGATGAACTTTGATTTATTCAGTGCTACTTACACAATGTAAGCACACATGTCAATACGGCTCAGGGTAGAGGCTGTATTTATGAACCGATCTTCACAAAACTTCTTGGGTACCTTTGTTATCTCCTTGGGATGAGAATAAGTGTTTCTGGGTACGGTCCAAAATTCAAGATGGCTGCCAGTGGCCATTTTGTACCGAAATTAGGTCCAATCAGTTTTTTATCACAAGTTCTATACAGCTCGTATTTATGAACTGATCTTCACAAAACTTCTTGAGTACTTTTGTTTTCACCTTGGGACAGGAACGAGTGTGTTTTGGGGTGCCTTTGTTATCATTGTGCTATGAGAACAAATATTTTGGGGTTCAGTCAGACCCACTCTGGGACTCAAAGATTTTTTCTAGTTCAGCATCTGACTGTCACCCACCTTTACAATACTTTACCTATACATTTGTTACAGGCAACGGTCAGTATTTATGTACAGACCGTTACAATACTTTATATGTACCTTTGTTATCAGGTCATTACCTAGATGTTTGTCATTGCTGTGTCACATACTATACATGTACATGTCTTTGTCTTGACAAGTTGAGCTACAGTGTCATTGACACTTTCATTTAGCTCAACTTTGGCGAAGCCAAATTTGAGCTTATGCCATGGCCAGTCGTCCGGCGTCCGTCTGTCCATCTGGCCGTCTGTCCGTCAACAATTCAATACGGCTCGGGCTAGAGGCCGTGTTTATGAACCGATCTTTATGAAACTTCTTGGGTACCAATGTTATGACCGTGGGACGAGAACGAGTGTTTTGGGGTTCGGTTCGAAATTGAAGATGGCAGCCAGCCATCATTTTGTACCGACGATGCTGAAATCTGTTTTTTACACAGAACTTCCATATGAAAGCGCTGATTTGAATAATTTTTTGTATGAATGTTTAGTACCATGGGATACATCACATATAATACAGGGTTTTTTCTCGTATGTAAATTATGCAAATTAGACTAACTTTGATGTATTTAGTGTTACTTTCAGCACTGTCAGTGGGACAAGAACGAATGTTTTGGGGTGCGGTCCAAAATTCAAGATGGCCGCTGGCAGCCATTTTGTTCAAAATTAGAGGCAATCAGATTTTTTGTGCAGAACTTCCACATGAAAGCTCTGATTTGAATAATTTTTTGTGTGAATGTTTAGTACCATGGGATACATCACATATAATACGGGTTTTTTTCTCGTGCAGAAATTATGCAAATTAGATGAACTTTGATTTTTTCAGTGCTACTTACACACAGTAAGTACACATGTCAATACGGCTCGGGCCGGAGGCTGTATTTATCAACCGATCTTCACGAAACGTCTTGGGTACCTCTGCTATCACCTTGGGACGAGAACGAGTGTTTCTGAGTGCGGTCCGAAATTCAAGATCACTGTCAGTGGCCATTTTGTACCGAAATTAGGTCTAATCAGTTTTTTGTACACAACTTCTATACGGCTCAGGCTAGAGGCCATATTTATGAACCGATCTTTACGAAACGTCTTGGATACCTTTGTTATCACCGTGGGATGAGAACGGGTGTTTTGGGGTGTGGTCCGAAATTCAAAATGGCCACCAGCAGCCATTTTGTACCAAAATTAGTGCAATCAGTCTTTTGTACAGAACTTCTGTATGAAAGTTCTGATTTGAATAATTTTGTGTGTGAATGTTTAGTAAAATGGAATACATCACATACAGTACGGGGTTTTTTCTCGTGCAGAAATTATGCTAATTAGATGAATTTTGATTTATTTAGTGCTACTTATACACTGTAAGTGCACATGTCAATACGGCTCGGGTTAGAGGCTATATTTATGAACCGATCTTCACAAAACTTCTTGGGTACCTTTGTTATCACCTTGGGTCGAGAATGAGTGTTTCTGGGTGCAGTCCAAAATTCAAGATGGCTGCCAGTGGCCATTTTGTACCGAAATTAGGTCCAATCAGTTTTTTGTCACAACTTCTATACACCTCGTACTTATGAACTGATCTTCACGAAACCTCTTGGATACCTTTGTTTTCACCTTTGGACAGGAACGAGTGTGTTTTGGAGTGCCTTTGTTATCACTGTGCTATGAGAACAAATATTTTGGGGTTCAGTCAGACCCACTCTGGGACTCAAAGATTTCTTTTCTAGTTTAGCATCTGACTGTCACCCACCTTTACAATACTTTACCTATACATTTGTTACAGGCTACGGTCAGTATTTATGTACAGACCGTTACAATACTTTATATGTACCTTTGTTATCAGGTCATTACCTAGATGTTTGTTATTGCTGTGTCACATACTATACATGTACATGTCTTAACAAGTAGAGCTACAGTGTCATTGACACTTTCATTTCTTGAAAATCTACGAGATGTTTTTTAGAGAAATCCTCGGATAACATGAATTTTTAACCTTTTGAGGGGTATCGCTCTGTAAGCAGCCCTAAACGGGTTAATGCTTGGTTTTGTGAATACCTTCATTGCATACAAAAATGATCGTTGGTGAATTCCACTTCCAGTGAAGGAGGTTATGTTTATCTCGCCGGTACACATTTGGTGTTATGGTTGCCCAAGAACAGCCCATTTTCTCCAAATGTCTATGCTTGTTAATCTCTGGAGGGTTAACAAATGCTTACCGAAATATTTTGCCCATGCATCATGAACTGTCACTCCAAGACCTGCGAATGGTCAATTTCTCTTGAAATTTTTTTTTGAGAAATCCACAGAAAACTGGAATTTTAAGCTTTTAAGGGGTATATCTCCTTAACTAGTCAAAAATGGGTTAAGATCTCGATTTTTGAATAGTCTTACTACTTACAAAAATGTGTCCCTGTCAGTTTTGCGTCCGGTAAAAGACGTTATGCTTCTCTGTTGCACTCCCATTTGATGTTGTTGGTGTCCAAAAACAGACTATTTTTTCAAAATTTTGACATTTAGCAGCCCATGGAGGGTTAATAAATGCTTCCCGGAATAATTTATCCAATCAACTGGTAATGTGACACCAAGACCTATCAGTGGCCATTTTCTCTAGAAAACTCTACCAGATGTTTGTAAAGAAATCCTCGGAAAGGTAAATTTTTAAGCTTTTGATGGGTATCACTATCGACAACCACAAAAGGGGTTAACATTTGGTTTTTTGAATACCCTTATTACTTACAAAAATGGTCCTCGGTGAATTCCACTTCCAACAAAGGAGATTATGTGTATTTCTCAGGTACACGTTGGGTGCTGCGCGTGTCTGAAAACAGCCCATTTCAACAAAATTACGATGCTTGGCAGTCTGTAGAGGGTTAATAAACGCTCACCGGAATATTTTGTCCATGCAACTTATAATGTCACACAAAGACCTGCGAATAGTCAATTTTCTTGAGAACCTACAGGATGTATTTAGAGAAATGCACAGAAAATGGGAATTTTAAGACTTTAAGGGGTCTCTCTCTTTAGCCTGTCCAAAATGGGTTAAGGCTTCGACTTTTGAATACCCTTACTACTTACAAAAATATTTCCATATAGATTGTGCGCTCGATAAAAGAAGGCACTTTTCCTTATAGCGTACCCATTGGGTGCTGTTGGCGTCCAAAAACAGCCCCTTTTTTCACAATTTTGACTTTTAGCAGCCCCTGGAGGGTTAACAAATGCTCACCGCAGTATTGTGTCCACGCAACTTCAATTGTCACAACAAAAGGTCTGGGAGTGACAAATTTTTCTTGAAAATCTACGAGACTCGGTTAGAGAAATCCACGGAAAACAGAAATTTTTTAGCTTTTTGAGGGTATTGCTGTTTAACCAGCTCAAAATGGGTTAACGCTTGGTTTCCTGAACCCCCTTATTACTGACAGAAAAGATCCTCGGTGAATTCCTCTACCAATAAAAGAAGTTATATTTATCTCTCGTGTATTGTTTTGGTGCAGTGGGGGCCTGAAACCGGCCTATTTCATCAAAATTTTGATGTATGGCAGCCTGTGGAGGGTTACCATATGCATCGCCTGATATGTCGTGTGTATCAAAGGGTGTGTCACAGACAGGTCTAGCAATGACGAATGTATAAAAAAAATCTACAAGATGTGTTTCGATAATGTGCTGATAAACCCCAATTTTGGCAGTTTTTTGCCAATTCTGACGAAATAAGGGTTCAATCTAAAATTCCGCTTTTGGTACATTTTTAGATTTTGTGCCCCTCTATGCGTGTGCAAAATTTTGTTAAAATCGGTTCGAAAATGGCTTCTGAATCGTACGGACAAAAATGTGTGAAAAAAAAACAAAAAAAAACTAGACTTTATGATTCTGGATAATCATGGCTTTTCCCGATGAGATTCCATGATTTTTCATGACCCCCAGAGTGTCTGATGAATTGTCATTAACTGTCTCACTGAAGTTCCTTCACTGATGTTATGAGAAAGGGGAGTATAGTAGTCTCAAATGACTCAGTTTGATAAAAAAAATTGTTTAGGTAAAACCCATCATTAACGGTGGAGTGGGTTAATGTCAATATCGTTGTCCAACAAGTTAATGACTGACAAAAGGAGTTATGTTTGTTTGACACATACTCACGGAGTGCTGTGGCTATTTGAAAATGGTCCAGTTTATCTGAAATGTATCCAAAATATTGATGTCTGGCAGCTTGTAGAGGGTTAACAAGTGCTAACAGGAATATTTATTCATGCAACTTGTAATGTCACACCAAGAACTGCGAATGGCTATTTTTTCTTTAACATCTACAAGATGTTTTCAGAGAAATCCAGGGAGAACATGAATTTTAAGCTTTTGATGGATATGTTTGTTTATCCAGCCCAAAACGGGTTAAGTGTTGATTTTTGAATATACTCTTATTACTTCCAAAAATATTCTCAGTGAATTCTTCTTCCACTTATTTTGATCTCTCCTCTCAACTTCGGGTGCTGTGGGTACGCAAACACAGCCCATTTTATCAACATTTTGATGTTTGAGAACCTGCATGGGGTTAACAAATGCTTCCAGGAATATTTTGTACATGCAGTTTATAATGTCACACTAAGATCTGAGAATGGTCATTTTTTCTTGAAAGTCTATGAGATGTTTTTTAGAGAAATCGTCGGATAACATGAATTTTTAACTTTTGAGGGGTATCACTCTGTAAGCAGCCCTAAACGGGTTAATGCTTGGTTTTGTGAAAACCTTCATTGCATACAAAAATGATCGTCGGTGAATTCCACTTCGAATGAAGGAGGTTATGTTTATCTCGCAGGTACACATTTGGTGTTATGGTTGTCCAAGAACAGCCCATTTTCTCCAAATGTCTATGCTTGGCAGCGTCTGGAGGGTTAACAAATGCTTACCGAAATATTTTGCCCACGTAACTTGAACTGTCACTCCAAGACCTGCGAATGGTCAATTTTTCTTGAATTTTTTTTTTGAGAAATCCACAGAAAACTGGAATTTTAAGCTTTAAAGGGGTATATCTCCTTAACTAGTCAAAAATGGGTTAAGATCTCGATTTTTGAATAGTCTTACTACTTACAAAAATGTGTCCCTGTCAGTTTTGCGTCCGGTAAAAGACGTTATGCTTCTCTGTTGCATTCCCATTTGATGTTGTTGGTGTCCAAAAACAGACTATTTTTTTCAAAATTTTGACATTTAGCAGCCCATGGAGGGTTAATAAATGCTTCCCGGAATAATTTATCCAATCAACTTGTAATGTGACACCAAGACCTATCAGTGGCCATTTTCTCTAGAAAACCCTACCAGCTGTTTGTAAAGAAATCCTCGGAAACATAAATTTTTAAGCTTTTGATGGGTATCACTATCGACAACCACAAAAGGGGTTAACATTTGGTTTTTTGAATACCCTTATTACTTACAAAAATGGTCCTCTGAGAATTCCACTTCCAACAAAGGCGATTATGTTTATTTCTGAGGTACACATTGGGTGCTGTGTGTGTCCGAAAACAGCCCATTTCAACAAAATTACAATGCTTGGCAGCCTCTGGAGGGTTAATAAACGCTCACCGGAATATTTTGTTAATGCAACTTGTAATGTCACACAAAGACCTCCGAGTGGACAATTTTTCTTGAAAACCTACGGGATGTTTTTAGAGAAATCCACAGAAAATGGGAATTTTGAGATTTTCAGGGGTCTCCCTCTTTAGCCTGCCCAAAATGGGTTAAAACTTCGACTTTTGAATACCCTTACTACTTACAAAAATATTAGCATATAGATTGACACTCGATAAAAGAAGGCACTTTTCTTTGTAGCGTACCCATTGGGTGCTATTAGCGTCCAAAAACAGCCCATTTTATCACAATTTTGACTTTTAGCAGCCCGTGGAGGGTTAACAAATGCTCACCGCCGTATTTTGTCTATGCAACTTCTATTGACACGCCAAGGACTGGGAGTGACAAAATTATCTTGAAAATCTACAAGACTCGTTTAGAGAAATCCACGGAAAACACGAATGTTTTAGCTTTATGGGGGGTATTGCTGTTTAACCAGACCAAAACGGGTTAACGCTTGGTTTTTTTACACCCTTATTACTGACAAAAGTGATCCTCGGTGAATTCCACTCCCAATAAAGAAAGTTATGTTTATCTCTCGTGTACTGTTTGGGTGCAATGGGGGCCTGAAACCGGTCCATTTCATCAAAATTTCGATGTTTGGCAGCCTGTAGAGGGTTACCATATGTATCGCCTGATATGTCGTGTGTATCAAAGGGCGTGTCACAGACAGGTCTAGCAATGACGAATGTATAAATAAAATCTACAAGACGTGTTTCGAGAAAGTGCCGATAAACCCCAGTTTTGGCAGCTTTTTGCCAATTCTGACCAAATAAGGGTTAAATCGAAAATTCCGCTTTGGTACGTTTTTAGATTTTGTGCCCCTCTATGCGTGTACAAAATTTCATGAAAATCAGTCCTAAAATGGCTTCGGAATCGTGCAGACAAAATGTGTGGGAAAATAAAAAAAAAACTCAAAAAAACAAAAATAAACTAGACTTTATGATTCTGGAGAATCATGGCTTTTCCCGATGAGATTCCATAATTTTTCATGACCTCCACAGTGTCTGATGAATTGTTTTTAACTGTCTCACTGAATTTCCTTCATTGATGTTATGAGAAATGACTCAGTTTGATAAAAAAATTGTTTAGGTAAAACCCTTCATTATCGGTGGAGAGGGTTAATATCAATATCGTCGTCCAACAAGTTAATGACCGACAAAAGGAGTTATGTTTGTTTGACACATATCCACTGAGTGCTGTATCTATTTGAAAATGGTCCGTTTTATCTCAAATGTTTCCAAAATATTGATGTCTGGCATTTTGTTAAGGGTTAACAAGTGCTAACAGGAATATTTATTCATGCAACTTGTAATGTCACACCAAAAACTGTGAATGGCCATTTTTACTTAAAAATCTACGAGATGTTTTCAGAGAAATCCAGGGAGAACATCAATTTTAAGCTGTTGATGGGTATAATTGTTTATCCAGCCCAACACGGGTTAAGGGTTGTTTTGTTAATACTCTTATTACTTATAAAAATAATTCTCAGTGAATTTCACTTCCACTTATGTTGATTTCTCCTCTTTACTTTGGGTGCTGCGGGTATGCAAACACAGCCCACTTTTTCAACATTTTGATGTTTGAGAACCAGCATAGGGTTAACAAATGCTTACTGGAACATTTTGTACATGCAACTTGTAAGTCACACTAAGATCTGAGAATGGCCATTTTTTCTTGAAAATCTACGGGATGTTTTTAGAGAAATCCTTGGATAACATGAATTTTTAACCTTTTGAGGGGTATCACCCTGTAACCAGCTCTAAACGGGTTAATGCTTGGTTTTATGAATACCTTCATTCCTTACAAAAATGATCCTTTGTGAATCCCACTTCCAATGAAGGTGGTTATGTCCATATCGCAGGTACACATTGGGTGTAATGGGGGCCAAGTACAGCCCATTTTCTCAAAATTTGCTGCCTCTGGAGGGTTAACAAACGCTTACCGGAATCTTTTGTTCATGCAACTTGTAATGTCACTCCAAGACCTGCAAATGGTCAATTTCTCTTGAATACTTACTAGATTCTTTGGAGAAATCCACAGAAAATGGGAATTTTAAGCTTTTAAGGGGTACATCTCCTTAACCAGGCGAAAATGGGTTAAGACCTCAATTTTTGAATACCCTTACTACTTACTAAAAATTTTCCCTATCAGTTTTGCTTCCGGTAAAAGAAGTTATGTTTCTCTGCAGCATTCCCATTTGATGTTGTTGGGGTCCAAAAACAGACTATTTTTTTTCGAAATTTTGACATTTAGCAGCCCATGAGGGGTTAACAAATGCTTATCTGAATATTTTATCCATGCAACTGGTAATGTGACTCTAAGACCTATCAACGGCCATTTTCTCTTGAAACTCTGCAAGACGTTTGTAAAGAAATTCAGGGAAAACATGATTTTTTAAGCTTTTGATGGGTATTGCTATTAACCATCCCAAAAGGGGTTAATGCTTGGTTTTTTGAATACCCTTATTACTAACAAATTTGGTCCTCGGTGAATTCCACTTCCAACAAAGTAGATTATGTTCATCTCTCGGGTATGCATTGGGTGCTGTGCGCATCTGAAAACAGCCTATTTCAACAAAATCACGATGCTTAGCAGCCTGTAGAGGGTTAATAAATGCTCACCGGAATATTTTGTCCATGCAACTTGTAATGTCACATACAGACCTGCGAATAGTCAATTTTTCCTGAAAACCTACAAGTTGCTTTTAGAGAAATCCATAGAAAATGGGAATTTTAAGCATTTAAGGGGTATCTCTCTTTAACCAGTCCAAAATGGGTTAAGACTTCGACTTTTGAATACCCTTACCACTATCAAAAATGTTTCTCCATCAATTTTGCGTCCGATAAAAGAAGGAACCTTTCTCGGTGGTACACCAAGTGGGTGCTGTTGGCGTTCAAAAACAGCCCATTTTATCACAATTTTGACTTTTAGCAGCCCGTGGAGGGTTAACGAATGCTCACTGCAGTATTTTGTCCATGCAACTTCTATTGTCATATCAAGGCCTGGGAGTGACAAATTTTTCTTCAAAATCTACAAGACTCGTTTCGAAAAATCCACGGAAAATACTAATTTTTTAACTTTATGGGGGTATTGCTGTTTAAGCAGCCAAAAATGGGTTAACGCTTGGTTTTTTGAACACCCTTATTACTAACAAAAATGATCCTAGGTGAATTCCACACCCAATAAAGGAAGTTATGTTTATCTCTCGTGTATTGTGTGGGTGCAGTGGGGGCCTGAAACCAGCCTATTTCATCAAAATTTCGATGTTTGGCAGCCTCGGGAGGGTTACCATATGCATCGCCTGATATGTCGTGTGGATAAAAGGACGTGCCACAGACAGGTCTAGCAATGATGAAAGTATAAAAAAAATCTACAAGACGTATTTCGGGAAAGTGCCGATAAACCCCAATTTTGGCAGTTTTTTGCCAATTCTGACGAAACAAGGGTTAAATCGAAAATTCCGCTTCGGTACATTTTTAGCGTGTGCTAAATTTCGTGAAAATCGGTTCGAAAATGGCTTCTGAATCGTACGGACAAAATGTGTGGAAAAAAAATAGACTTTATGATTCTGGAGAATCATGGCTATTCCCGATGAGATTCCATGATTTGTCATGACCACACAGTGTATGATGAATGGCTTTTGACTGTCTCACTGAAGTTCCTTCATTGATGTCATGAAAAAGGTGAGAATAGAAGTCTCAAATGACTCAGTTTGATAAAAAAAATGTTTAGGTAAAAACCATCATTAACGGTGGAGAGGGGTAATATCAATATCGTCGTCCAACAAGTTAATGACCGACAAAAGGAGTTATGTTTGTTTGACACATACCCACTGAGTGCTGTATCTATTTGAAAATGGTCCGTTTTATCTCAAATGTATCCAAAATATTGATGTCTGGCATTTTGTTAAGGGTTAACAAGTGCTAACAGGAATATTTATTCATGCAACTTGTAATTTCACACCAAGAACTGTGAATGGCCATTTTTACTTAAAAATCTACAAGATGTTTTCAGAGAAATCCAGGAAGAACATGAATTTTAAGCTCTTGACGGGAATAATTGTTTATCCAGCCCAAAACGGGTTAAGGGTTGTTTTTTTAGTACGCTTATTACTTATAAAAATAATTCTCAGTGAATTCTACTTCCACTTATGTTGATTTCTCCTCTTAACTTTGGGTGCTGCGGGTATGCAAACACAGCCCACTTTTTCAACATTTTGATGTTTGAGAACCAGCATAGGGTTAACAAATGCTTACTGGAATATTTTGTACATGCAACTTCTAATTCACACTAAGATCTGAGAATGGCCAATTTTTCTTTAAAATCTACGTGATGTTTTTAGAGAAATCCTCGGATAACATGAATTTTTAACCTTTTGAGGGGTATCACCATGTAACCAGCTCTAAACGGGTTAATGCTTGGTTTTATGAATACCTTCATTACTTACAAAAATGATCCTCGGTGAATCCCACTTCCAATGAAGGTTGTTATGTTCATCTCGCAGGTACACATTGGGTGTAATGGGTGGCCAAGTACAGCCCATTTTCTCAAAATTTGCTGCCTCTGGAGGGTTAACAAACGCTTACCGGAATCTTTTGTTCATGCAACTTGTAATGTCACTCCAAGACCTGCAAATGGTCAATTTCTCTTGAATACTTACCAGATTTTTTTGAGAAATCTACAGAAAATGGGAATTTTAAGCTTTTAAGGGGTACATCTCCTTAACCGGGCGAAAATGGGTTAAGACCTCAATTTTTGAATACCCTTACTACTTACTAAAAATTTTCCCTATCAGTTTTGCGTCCAGTAAAAGAAGTTATGTTTCTCTGCAGCATTCCCATTTGATGTTGTTGGTGTCCAAAAACAGACTATTTTTTTCGAAATTTTGACATTTAGCAGCCCATGGAGGGTTAACAAATGCTTATCTGAATATTTTATTCATGCAATTGGTAATGTGACTCTAAGACCTATCAACGACCATTTTTTCTTGAAACCCTACGAGACATTTCTAAAGAAATTCAGGGAAAACATGATTTTTTTAAGCTTTTGATCGGTATTGCTATTAACCATCCCAAAAGGGGTTAATGCTTGGTTTTTTGAATACCCTTATTACTAACAAATTTGGTCCTCGGTGAATTCCACTTCCAACAAAGTAGATTATGTTTATCTCTCTGGTATGCATTGGGTGTTGTGCGCGTCTGAAAACAGCCAATTTCAACAAAATTACGATGCTTAGCAGCCTGTAGAGGGTTAATAAATGCTCACCGGAATATTTTGTCCATGCAACTTGTAATGTCACACAAGGACCTGCGAATAGTCAATTTTTCCTGAATACCTACAAGTTGCTTTTAGAGAAATCCACAGAAAATGGGAATTTTAAGCTTTTAAGGGGTATCTCTCTTTAACCAGCCCAAAATGGGTTAAGACTTCGACTTTTGAATACCCTTACCACTATTAAAAATGTTTCCCCATCAATTTTGCGTCCGATAAAAGAAGGAACCTTTCTAGGTGGTACACCAAGTGGGTGCTGTTGGCATTCAAAAACAGCCCATTTTATCACAATTTTGACTTTTAGCTTCCGTGGAGGGTTAACAAATGCTCACCGCAGTATTTTGTCCATGCAAATTCTATTGTCACACCAAGGCCTGGGAGTGACAAATTTTTCTTGAAAATCTACAAGACTCGTTTAGAGAAATCCACGGAAAATACGAATTTTTGAGCTTTATGGGGGTATTGCTGTTTAACCAGTCCAAAACGGGTTAACGCTTGGTTTTTTGAACACCCTTATTACTGACAAAAATGATCCTCCGTGAATTCCACTCCCAATAAAGGAAGTTATGTTTATCTCTCATGTATTGTTTGGGTGCAGTGGGGGCCTGAATCTGGCCTATATCATCAAAATTTCGATGTTTAGCAGTCTGCGGAGGGTTACCATATGCATCGCCTGATATGTCGTGTGTATCAAAGGTCGTGTCATAAGCAGGTCTAGCATTGACGAATGTTTAAAAAAATCTACAAGACGTGTTTCGAGAAAGTGCCGATAAACCCCAATTTTGATAGTTTTTTGCCAATTCTGACAAAATAAGGGTTAAATCGAAAATTCCGCTTTGGTACGTTTTTAGATTTTGTGCTCCTCTATGCTTGTGCAAAATGTCGTGAAAATCTGTTCGAAAATGGCTTCTGAATCGTACGGACAAAATGTGTGGAAAAAAAAACCCCAAAAAACTAGACTTTATGATTCTGGAGAATCCTGGCTTTTCCCGATGAGATTCCATGATTTTTCATGACCCACGGTGTCTTGTGAATTGTTTTTAACTGTCTCACTGAAGTTCCTTCATTGATGTCATGAAAAATGAAAAAGGTGAGTATAGAAGTCTCATATGACTCAGTTTGATAAAAAAAATTGTTTAGGTAAAAACCATCATTAATGGTGGAGAGGGTTAATATCAATATCGTCGTCAAACAAGTCAATGACCAACAAAAGGAGTTATGTTTGTTTGACACATACCCACTGAGTGCTGTGGATACCTATATTAAAAGTCCTCGCCTCTGTAAAAAAAATATATCAATATTTTGGATACATTTGAGATAAAAGTGCTGTAACCAGCTCTTTTATCTCAAATGTATCCAAAATATTGATGTTTGGCAGCTTGTCAAGGGTTAACAAGTGCTAACAGGAATATTTATTCATGCAACTTGTAATTTCACACCAAAAACTGTGAATGGCCGTTTTCACTTAAAAATCTATGAGATGTTTTCAGAGAAATCCATGGGGGCGCGTTGGCTCAGTTGGTAGAGGTGCATGCTGCAAGCCGAGAGGTCCTCGGTTCGAATCCCACCTGCGGCAACCGCGTTGTGTCCTTGGGCAAGACACTTCACCCCGATTGCCTACATGGGGGCACGATGACGCTGTGTACTGAGGCGTACTGCACGTCGATGGTGCGCATGTCTTCAGCCAATCTAACCCTGCCTGTGCTGCGGTGCAGAGTTCAGAGTTACGATGTTGGAGAGCTGACAGCTGCTCGTCGTTGCTCGGTGGTTCTCTCCGGCTTCCTCCACCCGTAAAACTGTCACGGTCACGATTAGCCATTGTGCATAAGTATGTGACCTTAAAACACCAATAAATAAATTCAGAGAAATCCAGGGAGAACATGAATTTTAAGCTGTTGATGGGTATAATTGTTTATCCAGCCCAAAATGGGTTAAGGGTTGTTTTTTTAATACGCTTATTACTTATAAAAATAATTCTCAGTGAATTCTACTTCCACTTATGTTGATTTCTCCTCTTAACTTTGGGTGCTGCGGGTATGCAAACACAGCCCACTTTTTCAACATTTTGATGTTTGAGAACCAGCATAGGGTTAAAAAATGCTTACTGGAATATTTTGTACATGCAACTTGTAATTCACACTAAGATCTGAGAATGGCCAATTTTTCTTGAAAATCTACGTGATGTTTTAAGAGAAATCCTCAGATAACATGAATTTTTAACCTTTTGAGGGGTTTCACCCTGTAACCAGCTCTAAACGGGTTAATGCTTGGTTTTATGAATACCTTCATTACTTACAAAAATGATCCTCGGTGAATCCCACTTCCAATGAAGGTGGTTATGTTCATCTCGAAGGTACACATTTGGTGTAATGGGTGGCCAAGTACAGCCCATTTTCTCAAAATTTGCTGACTCTGGAAGGTTAACAAACGCTTACCGGAATCTTTTGTTCATGCAACTTGTAATGTCACTCCAAGACCTGCAAATGGTCAATTTCTCTTGAATACTTACTAGATTCTTTGGAGAAATCCACAGAAAATGGGAATTTTAAGCTTTTAAGGGGTACATCTCCTTAACCAGGCGAAAATGGGTTAAGACCTCAATTTTTGAATACCCTTACTACTTACTAAAAATTTTCCCTATCAGTTTTGCTTCCGGTAAAAGAAGTTATGTTTCTCTGCAGCATTCCCATTTGATGTTGTTGGGGTCCAAAAACAGACTATTTTTTTCGAAATTTTGACATTTAGCAGCCCATGAGGGGTTAACAAATGCTTATCTGAATATTTTATCCATGCAACTGGTAATGTGAATCTAAGACCTATCAACGGCCATTTTCTCTTGAAACTCTACAAGACGTTTGTAAAGAAATTCAGGGAAAACATGATTTTTTTAAGCTTTTGATGGGTATTGCTATTAACCATCCCAAAAGGGGTTAATGCTTGGTTTTTTGAATACCCTTATTACTAACAAATTTGGTCCTCGGTGAATTCCACTTTCAACAAAGTAGATTATGTTTATCTCTCGGGTATGCATTGGGTGCTGTTCGCGTCTGAAAACAGCCTATTTCAACAAAATTACGATGCTTAGCAGCCTGTAGAGGGTTAATAAATGCTCACCGGAATATTTTGTCCATGCAACTTGTAATGTTACACAAAGACCCGCGAATAGTCAATTTTTCCTGAAAACCTACAAGTTGCTTTTAGAGAAATCCACAGAAAATGGGAATTTTAAGCTTTTAAGGGGTATCTCTCTTTAACCAGCCCAAAATGGGTTAAGACTTCGACTTTTGAACACCCTTACCACTATCAAAAATGTTTCTCCATCAATTTTGCGTCCGATAAAAGAAGGAACCTTTCTCGGTGGTACACCAAGTGGGTGCTTTTGGCGTCCAGAAACAGCCCATTTTGTCACAATTTTGACTTTTAGCAGCCCGTGGAGGGTTAAGAAATGCGCACCGCAGTATTTTGTCCATGCAACTTCTATTGTCACACCAAGGCCTGGGAGTGACAAATTTTTCTTGAAAATCTACAAGACTTCTTTAGAGAAATCCATGGAAAATATGAATTTTTGAGCTTTATCGGGGTATTGCTGTTTAACCAGCCCAAAACGGGTTAACGCTTGGTTTTGTGAACACCCTTATTACTGACAAAAATGATTCTAGGTGAATTTCACTCCCAATAAACGAAGTTAAGTTTATCTCTCGTGTATTGTTTGGGTGCAGTGGGGGCCTGAAACCGGCCTATTTCTTCAAAATTTCGATGTTTGGCAGCCTGTGGAGGGTTACCATATTCATCGCCTGATATGTCCTGTGTATCAAAGGACGTGTCACAGGCAGGTCTAGCAATGACGAATGTATGAAAAAAATCCTCAAGACGTGTTTCGAGAAACTGCCGATAAACCCCAATTTTGGCAGTTTTTTCCAATTCTGATGCAATAAGGGTTAAATCGAAAAATCCGCTTGGGTACATTTTTAGATTTTGTGCCCCTCTATGCGTGTCCAAAATTTTGTTAAAATCGGTTCGAAAATGGCTTCTGAATCGTACGGACAAAAATGTGTGGAAAAAAAACAAAAAAAACTAGACTTTATGATTCTGGATAATCATGGCTTTTCCCGATGAGATTCCATGATTTTTCATGACCACCAGAGTGTCTGATGAATTGTCATTAACTGTCTCACTGAAGTTCCTTCACTGATGTTATGAGAAAGGGGAGTATAGTAGTCTCAAATGACTCAGTTTGATAAAAAAATTGTTTAGGTAAAACCCATCATTAACGGTGGAGTGGGTTAATGTCAATATCGTTGTCCAACAAGTTAATGACTGACAAAAGGAGTTATGTTTGTTTGACACATACTCACGGAGTGCTGTGGCTATTTGAAAATGGTCCAGTTTATCTGAAATGTATCCAAAATATTGATGTCTGGCAGTTTGTAGAGGGTTAACAAGTGCTAACAGGAATATTTATTCATGCAACTTGTAATGTCACACCAAGAACTGCGAATGGCCATTTTTTCTTTAAAATCTACAAGATGTTTTCAGAGAAATCCAGGGAGAACATGAATTTTAAGCTTTTGATGGATATGTTTGTTTATCCAGCCCAAAACGGGTTAAGTGTTGATTTTTGAATACTCTTATTACTTCCAAAAATATTCTCAGTGAATTCTTCTTCCACTTATTTTGATCTCTCCTCTCAACTTCGGGTGCTGTGGGTACGCAAACACCGCCCATTTTATCAACATTTTGATGTTTGAGAACCTGCATGGGGTTAACAAATGCTTCCAGGAATAGTTTGTACATGCAGTTTGTAATGTCACACTAAGATCTGAGAATGGTCATTTTTTCTTGAAAATCTACGAGATGTTTTTCAGAGAAATCCTCGGATAACATGAATTTTTAACTTTTGAGGGGTATCGCTCTGTAAGCAGCCCTAAACAGGTTCATGCTTGGTTTTGTGAATACCTTCATTGCATACAAAAATGATCGTCGGTGAATTCCACTTCCAATGAAGGAGGTTATGTTTATCTCGCAGGTACACATTTGGTGTTATGGTTGCCCAAGAACAGCCCATTTTCTCCAAATGTCTATGCTTGGCAGCCTCTGGAGGGTTAACAAATGCTTACCGAAATATTTTGCCCATGTAACTTGAACTGTCACTCCAAGACCTGCGAATGGTCAATTTTTCTTGAATTGTTTTTTTGAGAAATCCACAGAAAACTGGAATTTTAAGCTTTTAAGGGGTATATCTCCTTAACTAGTCAAAAATGGGTTAAGATCTCGATTTTTGAATACATTTACTACTTACAAAAATGTTTCCCTGTCAGTTTTGCGTCCGGTAAAAGACGTTATGCTTCTCTGTTGCACTCCCATTTGATGTTGTTGGTGTCCAAAAACAGACTATCTTTTTCAAAATTTTGACATTTAGCAGCCCATGGAGGGTTAAAAAATGCTTCCCGGAATAATTTATCCAATCAACTGGTAATGTGACACCAAGACCTATCAGTGGCCATTTTCTCTAGAAAACCCTACCAGCTGTTTGTAAAGAAATCCTCGGAAACATAAATTTTTAAGCTTTTGATGGGTATCACTATCGACAACCACAAAAGGGGTTAACATTTGGTTTTTTGAATACCCTTATTACTTACAAAAATGGTCCTCGGTGAATTCCACTTCCAACAAAGGAGACTATGTTTATTTCTGAGGTACACATTGGGTGCTGTGTGTGTCTGAAAACAGCCCATTTCAACAAAATTGCAATGCTTGGCAGCCTCTGGAGGGTTAATAAACGCTCACCGGAATATTTTGTCAATGCAACTTGTAATGTCACACAAAGACCTGCGAGTGGACAATTTTTCTTGAAAACCTACGGGATGTTTTTAGAGAAATCCACAGAAAATGGGAATTTTAAGATTTTCAGGGGTTTCCCTGCCCAAAATGGGTTAAAACTTCGACTTTTGAATACCCTTACTACTTACAAAAATATTAGCGTATAGATTGCACACTCGATAAAAGAAGGCACTGTTCTTTGTAGCGTACCCATTGGGTGCTATTAGCGTCCAAAAACAGCCCATTTTATCACAATTTTGACTTTTAGCAGCCCGTGAAGGGTTAACAAATGCTCACCGCCGTATTTTGTTCATGCAACTTCTATTGACACGCCAAGGCCTGGGAGTGACAAAATTATCTTGAAAATCTACAAGACTCGTTTAGAGAAATCCACGGAAAACACGAATTTTTTAGCTTTATGGGGGTATTGATGTTTAACCAGACCAAAACGGGTTAACGCTTGGTTTCTTGAACACTCTTATTACTGACAAAAGTGATCCTCGGTGAATTCCACTCCCAATAAAGGAAGTTATGTTTATCTTTCGTGTACTGTTTGGGTGCAGTGGGAGCCTGAAACCGGTCCATTTCATCAAAATTTCGATGTTTGGCAGCCTGTAGAGGGTTACCATATGTATCGCCTGATATGTCGTGTGTATCAAAGGGCGTGTCACAGACAGGTCTAGCAATGACGAATGTATAAATAAAATCTACAAGACGTGTTTCGAGAAAGTGCCGATAAACCCCAGTTTTGGCAGTTTTTTGCCAATTCTGACGAAATAAGGGTTAAATCGAAAATTCCGCTTTTGGTACGTTTTTAGATTTTGTGCCCCTCTATGCGTGTGCAAAATTTCGTGAAAATCGGTCCGAAAATGGCTTCGGAATCGTGCAGACAAAATGTGTGGGAAAATAAAAAAAAAACTCAAAAAAAACAAAAATAAACTAGACTTTATGATTCTGGAGAATCATGGCTTTTCCCGATGAGATTCGATAATTTTTCATGACCCCCACAGTGTCTGATGAACTGTTTTTAACCGTCTCACTGAAGTTCCTTCATTGATGTTATGAGAAATGACTCAGTTTGATAAAAAAAATTGTTTAGGTAAAACCCATCAATATCGTCGTCCAACAAGTTAATGACCGACAAAAGGAGTTATGTTTGTTTGACACATACCCACTGACTGCTGTATCTATTTGAAAATGGTTCCTTTTATCTCAAATGTATCCAAAATATTGATGTCTGGCAGCTTGTTAAGGGTTAACAAGTGCTAACAGGAATATTTATTCATGCAACTTGTAATGTCACACCAAAAACTGTGAATGGCCATTTTTACTTAAAAATCTACGAGATGTTTTCAGAGAAATCCAGGGAGAACATCAATTTTAAGGTGTTGATGGGTATAATTGTTTATCCAGCCCAACACGGGTTAAGGGTTGTTTTTTTAATACTCTTATTACTTATAAAATTAATTCTCAGTGAATTCTACTTCCACTTATGTTGATTTCTCCTCTTAACTTTGGGTGCTGCGGGTATGCAAACACAGCCCACTTTTTCAACATTTTGATGTTTGAGAACCAGCATAGGGTTAACAAATGCTTACTGGAATATTTTGTACATGCAACTTGTAATTCACACTAAGATCTGAGAATGGCCATTTTTTCTTGAAAATCTACGGGATGTTTTTAGAGAAATCCCTGGATAACATGAATTTTTAACCTTTTGAGGGGTATCACCCTGTAACCAGCTCTAAACGGGTTAATGCTTGGTTTTATGAATACCTTCATTACTTACAAAAATGATCCTTTGTGAATCCCACTTCCAATGAAGGTGGTTATGTTCATCTCGCAGGTACACATTGGGTGTAATGGGTGGCCAAGTACAGCCCATTTTCTCAAAATTTGCTGACTCTGGAGGGTTAGCAAACGCTTACCGGAATCTTTTGTTCATGCAACTTGTAATGTCACTCCAAGACCTGCAAATGGTCAATTTCTCTTGAATACTTACTAGATTTTTTGGAGAAATCCCCAGAAAATGGGAATTTTAAGCTTTTAAGGGGTACATCACCTTAACCGGGCAAAAATGGGTTAAGACCTCTATTTTCGAATACCCTTACTACTTACTAAAATTTTTCCCTATCAGTTTTGCGTCCGTTAAAAGAAGTTATGTTTCTCTGCAGCATTCCCATTTGATGGTGTTGGTATCCAAAACAGACTATTTTTTTCGAAATTTTTACATTTAGCAGCCCATGGAGGGTTAACAAATGTTTTTCTGAATATTTTTTCTGTGCAACTGGTAATGTGACTCTAAGACCTATCAACGGCCATTTTCTCTTGAAACCCTACGAGACGTTTGTAAAGTAATTCAGGGAAAGTATTATTTTTTAAGCTTTTGATGGGTATTGCTATTAACCACCCCAAAAGGGGTTAACGCTTGGTTTTTTGAATACCCTTATTACAAATTTGGTCCTCGGTGAATTCCACTTCCAACAAAGTAGATTATGTTCATCTCTCTGGTATGCATTGGGTGCTGTGCGCATCTGAAAACAGCGTATTTCAACAAAATCACGATGCTTAGCAGCCTGTAGAGGGTTAATAAATGCTCACCGGAATATTTTGTCCATGCAACTTGTAATCTCACATATAAACCTGCGAATACTCAATTTTTTCTGAAAACCTACAAGTTGCTTTTAGAGAAATCCATAGAAAATGGGAATTTTAAGCATTTAAGGGGTATCTCTCTTTAACCAGTCCAAAATGGGTTAAGACTTCGACTTTTGAATACCCTTACCACTATCAAGAATGTTTCCCCATCAATTTTGCGTCCGATAAAAGAAGGAACCTTTCTCGGTGGTACACCAAGTGGGTGCTGTTGGCGTTCAAAAACAGCCCATTTTATCACAATTTTGACTTTTAGCAGCCCGTGGAGGGTTAACAAATGCTCACTGCAGTATTTTGTCCATGCAACTTCTATTGTCATATCAAGGCCTGGGAGTGACAAATTTTTCTTCAAAATCTACAAGACTCGTTTAGAAAAATCCACGGAAAATACTAATTTTTTAACTTTATGGGGGTATTGCTGTTTAATCAGCCCCAAACGGGTTAACGCTTGGTTTTTTGAACACCCTTATTACTAACAAAAATGATCCTAGGTGAATTCCACACCCAATAAAGGAAGTTATGTTTATCTCTCGTGTATTGTGTGGGTGCAGTTGGGGCCTGAAACCAGCCTATTTCATCAAAATTTCGATGTTTGGCAGCCTGGGGAAGGTTACCATATGCATCGCCTGATATGTCGTGTGGATAAAAAAGGACGTGCCACAGACAGGTCTAGCAATGATGAAAGTATTAAAAAAATCTACAAGACCTATTTCGGGAAAGTGCCGATAAACCCCAATTTTGGAAGTTTTTTGCCAATTCTGACGAAACAAGGGTTA
Organism: Pictodentalium vernedei; assembly: GCA_031216915.1. Lineage (NCBI taxonomy): Eukaryota > Metazoa > Mollusca > Scaphopoda > Dentaliida > Dentaliidae > Pictodentalium > Pictodentalium vernedei. The sequence continues at coordinate 403,993,634 of CM062295.1, forward strand.
AATCGAAAATTCCGCTTCGGTACATTTTTAGCGTGTGCTAAATTTCGTGAAAATCGGTTCGAAAATGGCTTCTGAATCGTACGGACGAAATGTGTGGAAAAAAACAAATAGACTTTATGATTCTGGAGAATCATGGCTTTTCCCGATGGGATTCCATGATTTGTCATGACCACACAGTGTATGATGAATTGCTTTTGACTGTCTCACTGAAGTTCCTTCATTGATGTCATGAAAAAGGTGAGAATAGAAGTCTCAAATGACTCAGTTTGATAAAAAAAATGTTTAGGTAAAAACCATCATTAACGGTGGAGAGGGGTAAAATCAATATCGTCGTCCAACAAGTTAATGACCGACAAAAAGAGTTACGTTTGTTTGACACATACCCACTGAGTGCTGTATCTATTTGAAAATGGTTCGTTTTATCTCAAATGTATCCAAAATATTGATGTCTGGCATTTTGTTAAGGGTTAACAAGTGCTAACAGGAATATTTATTCATGCAACTTGTAATTTCACACCAAAAACTGTGAATGGCCATTTTTACTTAAAAATCTACAAGATGTTTTCAGAGAAATCCAGGAAGAACATGAATTTTAAGCTGTTGACGGGAATAATTGTTTATCCAGCCCAAAACGGGTTAAGGGTTGTTTTTTTAGTACGCTTATTACTTATAAAAATAATTCTCAGTGAATTCTACTTCCACTTATGTTGATTTCTCCTCTTAACTTTGGGTGCTGCGGGTATGCAAACACAGCCCACTTTTTCAACATTTTGATGTTTGAGAACCAGCATAGGGTTAACAAATGCTTACTGGAATATTTTGTACATGCAACTTGTAATTCACACTAAGATCTGAGAATGGCCAATATTTCTTTAAAATCTACGTGATGTTTTTAGAGAAATCCTCGGATAACATGAATTTTTAACCTTTTGAGGGGTATCACCATGTAACCAGCTCTAAACGGGTTAATGCTTGGTTTTATGAATACCTTCATTACTTACAAAAATGATCCTCGGTGAATCCCACTTCCAATGAATGTGGTTATGTTCATCTCGCAGGTACACATTGGGTGTAATGGGTGGCCAAGTACAGCCAATTTTCTCAAAATTTGCTGCCTCTGGAGGGTTAACAAACGCTTACCGGAATCTTTTGTTCATGCAACTTGTAATGTCACTCCAAGACCTGCAAATGGTCAATTTCTCTTGAATACTTACCAGTTTTTTTGGAGAAATCTACAGAAAATGGGAATTTTAAGCTTTTAAGGGGTACATCTCCTTAACCAGGCGAAAATGGGTTAAGACCTCAATTTTTGAATACCCTTACTACTTACTAAAAATTTTCCCTATCAGTTTTGCGTCCGGTAAAAGAAGTTATGTTTCTCTGCAGCATTCCCATTTGATTTTGTTGGTGTCCAAAAACAGACTATTTTTTTTCGAAATTTTGACATTTAACAGCCCATGGAGGGTTAACAAATGCTTATCTGAATATTTTATCCATGCAACTGGTAATGTGACTCTAAGACCTATCAACGACCATTTTTTCTTGAAACCCTACGAGACATTTCTAAAGAAATTCAGGGAAAACATGATTTTTTAAAGCTTTTGATGGGTATTGCTATTAACCATCCCAAAAGGGGTTAATGCTTGGTTTTTTAAATACCCTTATTACTAACAAATTTGGTCTGCGGTGAATTCCACTTCCAACAAAGTAGATTATGTTTATCTCTCTGGTATGCATTGGGTGTTGTGCGCATCTGAAAACAGCCAATTTCAACAAAATTACGATGCTTAGCAGCCTGTAGAGGGTTAATAAATGCTCACCGGAATATTTTGTCCATGCAACTTGTAATGTCACACAAGGACCTGCGAATAGTCAATTTTTCCTGAAAACCTACAAGTTGCTTTTAGAGAAATCCACAGAAAATGGGAATTTTAAGCTTTTAAGGGGTATCTCTCTTTAACCAGCCCAAAATGGGTTAAGACTTCGACTTTTGAATACCCTTACCACTATTAAAAATGTTTCCCCATCAATTTTGCGTCCGATAAAAGAAGGAACCTTTCTCGGTGGTACACCAAGTGGGTGCTGTTGGAATTCAAAAACAGCCCATTTTATCACAATTTTGACTTTTAGCATCCGTGGAGGGTTAACAAATGCTCACCGCAGTATTTTGTCCATGCAAATTCTATTGTCACACCAAGGCCTGGGAGTGACAAATTTTTCTTGAAAATCTACAAGACTCGTTTAGAGAAATCCATGGAAAATTTTTGAGCTTTATGGGGGTATTGCTGTTTAACCAGTCTAGAACGGGTTAACGCTTGGTTTTTTAAACACCCTTATTACTGACAAAAATGATCCTCGATGAATTCCACTCCCAATAAAGGAAGTTATGTTTATCTCTCGTGTATTGTTTGGGTACAGTGTTGGCCTGAAACTGGCCTATTTCATCAAAATTTCGATGTTTGGCAGCCTGTGGAGGGTTAGCATATGCATCGCCTGATATGTCGTGTGGATCAAAGGACGTGTCACAGACAGGTCTAGCAATGATGAAAGTATAAAAAAAAATCTACAAAACGTATTTCGGGAAAGTGCCGATAAACCCCAATTTTGGCAGTTTTTTGCCAATTCTGACGAAATAAGGGTTAAATCGAAAATTCCGCTTTGGTACATTTTTAGATTTTGTGCCCCTCTATGCGTGTGCAAAATTTCGTGAAAATCGGTTCGAAAATGGCTTCTGAATCGTGCGGACAAAATGTGTGGAAAAAAAAAAAACAAAACAAAAAAAACAAACAAAGAAAATAATAATAATAATCCGTAGAAAAACAATAGTCTTTTCCAGAGGGAAAAGCCTAAAAAAAAAAAAAAAAAAAAAAAAAAAAATAATCCGTACAAAAACAATAGTCTTTTCCAGAGGGAAAAGCCTAACTAGACTTTATGATTCTGGAGAATCGTGGCTTTTCCCGACAAGATTCCATGATTTTTATGACCCTGGATTGTCTGAAGAATTGTTTTTAATTGCATCATTAAAGTATTTTATTGATGTCTTGAGAAAAGTGGGTATAATAGTCTCAAATGACCCAGTGTGAATAAACAACGTTTTGGCTAAATCATCATTGTTTGTGGAGATGGTTAATATTAATATCAGCGTCTGAGAATCAGCGTCTAATGCAAATAGCCCATTGTATCTCAAATTTATCTAAAATGTCGATATTTGACGGTTTGTGGAAGTTTAATGAAGGCTTGCGAGAATAATTCTTCTCCAGGGTTTATTTGTTCTTGAAAATCTGTAAGAACCACTCGAAGATATCCACAGAAAATGTGAACTTTAAATTCTTAAGCATGTCATGTATAGTCCCTGTATCAATTATCTCCTATTAGACCACAGTTGTTATGCATGATTATGTCATTTTTTCACACCTTGTAGAGCTCACCTATCACCTGTCTGTTAATAGCAGAAGTAAATTTCTCTCCAACTGGTTTTCCCCGCAGGATTAGTTTTATTTATTACAATGAAGATACCCATACATGCAACGACAAACATGAAGTAAAAGACTACAATAATTACATACGTAAATAGGAAGTGTTGTTTGTACATATGTGTAGATAAAATATACCCTGGGACGGAGAAGGGGGAGTATAGCCGTCTTACAAACTAGTATATATCTAGGCCACTGCCGGGGAAATGTTCGCGCCATGCACCACTGCATTTGATAACCGCCTTACTGGGTAGTAAATATACCTGCCCCCTTCCCATGTTGGAAACCCCAACCTTTTATTGTAAGGTTCCGTAGGCACAACATAGCGTCAGTAAGATGGATATATACTGCCACGTCGCCACCCTGTGGCGGAGGCGGGGTAGTGTATAGCCGTTTTACAGACTAGAATATACCTGGACCCACTGTCGGGTGAATGCTATAGTGTCAACACTATTTGATATTATAAGTAACTGATCCCATTGTAGCTAACGTTATTTACTGTTTTCTTATCATGCAGTGGCGGGGCGCGGTGGCATTGTGGTAACCGGTTCTCGTCAGATCACAGAAGTTTTGCAACGTTGAGCCTGGTTAATCATTGGATGGGTGGCCGTCTGAGCGATCAATTCGGACTCCCATGTTGTGTCCTTGGACAAGGCACTTAACTCCGATTGTCCATATGGGGGCACGATGCCGTCATGTACTAAGGCGTACTGCACGTCGACGGTACGCATGTCTTCAACCAATCTAACCCTGCTTGTGCTGCAGTTCGGAGTTACGATGTTGGAAAGCTGGCAGCTGCTCGTCTTTGCTCGGCGGTTCTCTACAGGTACTGCGGCTTCCTCCACCCGTAGAACTGTCACGGTCATGATTAGCCATTGTGCATAAGTATATGCCCTTAAACACCAATAAATAAATAATAAATGATATCATGCAGGGCAGTGTGGAATACGAGGTGAGGCGTACCTTTCAATGTGTTTTTGGTTGGAGAAAGAGGCAGGGAGGTGGTGGTAACCTTGGTAATTTTGTTTGGATAAATCGACCGCTGGCGTGGGACACCGTGGAATTGACCGATGAAGCGGGACACAGTGAGAGTGGAACTTATGGGTGGTTATTCTTGATAATAAATAAATATACACTTACATTTGAGTTCATACAAGGTGAGTATAGTAGTCTCAAATGAGAATGGCCAATATTTGTCTTAAATATTAAATATTAAAACCTACGAGAGGCTTTTAGAGAAATCCTCGGAAAATAAGAAGTTTTAATCTTTTAGGGGGGTTTCGCTCTGTAACCAGCCCTAAACGGATTAATGCTTGGTTTTGTGAATACCTTCATTACTTACAAAAATGATTCTCAGTGAATTTCACTTCCAATGAGGAAGGTTATGTTTATCACGCAGGTACACATTAGGTGTTATGGGTGCCCCAAAACAGCCCATTTTCTCAAAATGTCTATACTTTGCAGTCTCTGGAGAGTTAATAATTGCTTACCGGAACATTTTGTCCATGCAACTTGTAATGTTACTCAAAGACCTGCAAATGGTCAATTTTTCTTGAAAACTTGCTAGATTTTTTGGAGAAATCCACAGAAGACGGCAATTTTAAGCTTTTGAGGGGTATATCTCCTTAACCAGTCGACAATGGGTTAAGACCTCGATTTTTGACTAACCATACTACTTATAAAAATGATTCTCTATCAGTTTTTCGTCCAGTAAAACAAGTCACGTTTCTCTGTGGCATTTCCATTTGATGTTGTTAATGTCTAAAAACAGACTATTTCTTCAAAATTTTTGACATTTAGCAGCCCATGGAGGGTTAACAAATACCTACCAGAATAATTTATCCATGCAACTGGTAATGTGATACCAAGACCTATCAACGGCCATTTTCTCCTGAAAACCCCACAAGATGTTTGTAAAGAAATCCAGGGAAAACGATTTTTAAGCTCTCGATGGGTATCCCTGTTAACCTCCCCAACAGGGGTTAACGCTTGGTTTTTTGAATATCCTTATTATTACTTACAAAAATGGTCCGCCGTGAATTCCACTTCCAACAAAGGTGATTATGTTTATCTCTCGTGTATACATTGGGTGCTGTGCGTGTCCGAAAACAGCCCATGTCAACAAAATTACGATGTTTGGCAGCTTGTAGATGGTTAATAAACGCTCACCGGAGTATTTTGTCCCTGCAACTTGTAATGTCACATAAAGACCTACGAATAGTCATTTTTTCTTGAAACCCTACAAGTTACTGTTAGGGAAATTCACAGAAAATGGGAATTTAAAGCTTTTAAGGGATATCTCTCTTAGCCTACCCAAAATGGGTTAAGACTTCGACTTTTGAATACCCTTACTACTTACAAAAATGTTTCTGTATAAATTGTACACTCGATAAAAGGAGGCGCTTTTCTTTGTGGTGTACCCATTGGGTGCTGTTGGTGTCCAAAAACAGCCCATTTTATCACAATTTTGACGTTGAGGAGCCCTGGGAGGGTTAACTAATGCTGACCGGAATATTTTGTACATGCAACTTGTAATGTCACACCAAGACCTGCGAATAGCCGATTTTTTCTTGAAAACCTACAAGATGTTTTTAGAGAAATCCACAGAAAACAGGTATTTTAAGATTTTAATGGGTATCTCTCTTTAACCAGCCCAAAATGGGTTAAGACTTCGAATTTTGAATACCCTTACCACTATCAAAAATGTTTCCCCATCAATTTTGCGTCCGATAAAAGAAGGAACCTTTCTCGGTGGTATACCGTTTGGGTGCTGTTGATGTCCAAAAACAGCCCATTTTATCACAATTTTTACATTTAGCAGCTCGGGGCGGGTTAACTAATGCTGGCCGGAATATTTTGTCCACGCAACTTGTAATGTCACACCAAGACCTGGGAGTGACAAATATTTCCTGAAAATCTACAAGACTCGTCAAGAGAAATCTACGGAAAACATTAAGTTTTGAGCTTTTTGGGGGTATTGCTGTTTAACCAGCCCAAAACGGGTTAACGCTTGGTTTTCTGAACACCCTTATAACTTACAAAAATGATCCTCGCTGAATTCCACTTCCAATAAAAGAAGTTATGTGTATCTATCGTGTATCGTTTGGGTGCTGTGGGAGCCCGAAAACAGCCCATTTCATCAAAATTTCGATGTTGTTTGGCAGCCTGTGGAGGGTTACCATATGCATCGCCTAATATGTCATGTGTATCAATGGTCGTGTCACAGGCAGTTCTAGCAATGATGAATGTTTAAAAAAAATCTACAAGACGTGTTTCGAGAAAGTGCCGATAAACCCCAATTTTGACAGTTTTTTGCCAATTCTGACGAAATAAGGGTAAATCGAAAAATCTGCTTCGGTACATATTTAGATTTTGTGCCCCTCTATGCGTGGGCGAAATTTTGTGAAAATCGGTTCGAAAATGGCTTCTGAATCGTACGGACAAAATGTGTGGAAAAAAAAAAAATTCGTAGAAAAACAATAGTCTTTTCCAGCGGGAAAAGCCTAAAAAACTAGACTTTATGATTCTGGAGAATCATGGCTTTTCCCGATGAGATTCCATGATTTTTCAGGATCCCACAGTGTCTTATGAATTGTTTTTAACTGTCTCACTGAAGTTCCTTCATTGATGTTATGAGAAAGGTGAGTATAGCAGTCTCAAATGACTCAGTCTGATAAAACAATTGTTCAGGTAAAAACCATCAATAACGTTGGAATGGGTTAATATCAACATCGTCGTCCGAGTTAATGATCGACAAAAGGAGTTATGTTTGTTTGACACATACCCACTGAGTGCTGTGGCTGTTTGAAAATGGTACATTTTATCTCAAATGTATCCAAAATATTGATGTCTGCCAGCTTGTAAAGGGTTAACAAGTGCTAACAGGAATATTTATTCATGCAACTTGTAATGTCACACCAAGAACTGCGAATGGCCATTTTTCTTTAAAATCTACTAGATGTTTTCAGAGAAATCCAGGGGAGAACATGAATTTTAAGCTTTTCATGGGTATCATTGTTTATCCAGTCCAAAACGGGTTAAGTGTTACAAAAATGATTCTCTGTGAATTCCACTTCCACTAAAGGAAGGTATGTTTATCTCGGTGATATCGTTTGGGTGCTGTACGGGCCTGAAACCGGCCCATTTCATCAAAAGTTCGATGTTTGGCAGCCTGTGGAGGGTTACCATATGCATCGCCTGGTATGTCGTATGTATCAAAGTTCGTGTCACAGGTAGGTCTAGCAATGGTGAATATTTGAAAACATCTACAAGACGTATTTCGAGAAAGTGCCGATAAACCCCAATTTTGGCAGTTTTTTGCCAATTCTGACGAAATAAGGGTTAAATCGAAAATTCCGCTTCGGTACATTTTTAGATTTTGTGCCCCTCTATGAGTGTGCAACATTTTGTGAAAATCGGTTCGAAAATGGCTTCTGAATCGTACGGACAAAATGTGTGGAAAAAAAAACCCCAAAAACTAGACTTTATGATTCTGGAGAATCATGGCTTTTCCCGATGAGATTCCATGATTTTTCATGACCCCCACAGTGTATGATGAATTGCTTTTGACTGTCTCACTGAAGTTCCTTCATTGATGAAAAAGGTGAGTACAGAAGTCTCAAATTACTCAGTTTGATAAAAAAAATTGTTTAGGTAAAAACCATCATTAACGGTGGAGAGGGTTAATATCAATATCGTCGTCCAACAAGTTAATGACCGACAAAAGGAGTTATATTTGTCTCACACATACCCACTGAGTGCTGTATCTATTTGAAAATGGTCCCTTTTGTCTCAAATGTATCCAAAATATTGATGTATGGCAGCTTGTTAAGGGTTAACAAGTGCTAACAGGAATATTTATTCATGCAACTTGTAATTGCACACCAAAAACTGTGAATGGCCATTTTTACTTAAAAATCTACGAGATGTTTTCAGAGAAATCCAGGGAGAACATCAATTTTAAGCTGTTGATGGGTATAATTGTTTATCCAGCCCAAAACAGGTTAAGGGTTGTTTTTTTGATACGCTTATTACTTATAAAAATAATTCTCAGTGAATTCTACTTCCACCTATGTTGATTCCTCCTCTTAACTTTGGGTGCTGCGGGTATGCAAACACTGTCCACTTTTTCAACATTTTGATGTTTGAGAACCAGCATAGGGTTAACAAATGCTTACTGGAATATTTTGTACATGCAACATGTAATTCACACTAAGATCTGAGAATGGCCAATTTTTCTTGAAAATCTACGTGATGTTTTTAGAGAAATTCTCGGATAACATGAATTTTTAACCTGTTGAGGGGTGTCACCCTGTAACCAGCTCTAAACGGGCTAATGCTTGGTTTTATGAATACCTTCATTACTTACAAAAATGATCCTCGGTGAATCCCACTTCCAAAGAAGGTGGTTATGTTCTTCTCGCAGGTCACATTGGGTGTAATGGGTGGCCAAGTACAGCCCATTTTCTCAAAATTTGCTGTCTCTGGAGGGTTAACAAACATTTACCGAAATATTTTGTTCATGCAACTTGTAATGTCATCCAAGAACTGCAAATGGTCAATTTCTCTTGAATACTTACCAGATTTTTGGGAGAAATCCCCAGAAAATGGGAATTTTAAGCTTTTAAGGGGTACATCTCCTTAACCGGGCGAAAATGGGTTAAGACCTCAATTTTTGAATACCCTTACTACTTACTAAAAATTTTCCCTATCAGTTTTGCGTCCGGTAAAAGAAGTTATGTTTCTCTGCAGCATTCCCAATTGATGTTGTTGGTGTCCAAAAACAGACTATATTTTTTTTCGAAATTTTGACATTTAGAAACCCATGGAGGGTTAACAAATGCTTATCTGAATATTTTATCCATGCAACTGGTAATGTGACTCCATGACCTATCAACGGCCATTTTCTCTTGAAACCCTATGAGACGTTTGTAAAGATATTCAGAGAAAACATGATTTTTAGTCGAGTTGTGACGAAGTCAAACTCGACTTATAGTTTGGTGAATGGCGGGCGGGCGGGCGGGCTTTCGTAAACAATTGGTTTCCGGATGATAACTTGATAGTGGTTGAACTCACATTCATTAAACTTCATACGTAGGTTGGTCTTGGTGGGAGGAAGAACCCTATTGATTTTGGACATGCTACGTCGAAGGTCAAGGTCACAGTGACCTTGAACATAGTAAATCTTAAACAATTGGTTTCCGGATGATAACTTGATAATGGTTCAACTCACATTCATGAAACTTCATAGGTAGATTGGCCTTGGTGAGGGGAAGAACCCTATTGATTTTGGACTCGCTACGTCAAAGGTCAAGGTCAACGTGACCTTGAACATAGTAAATCGCAACAATTCCTTTCCGGATGATAACTTGATAGTAGTTCAACCTACATTCATGAAACTTCATAGGTGGGTTGGCCTTGGTGCGAGGAAGAACTCTATTGATCTTGGACTCACCAGATCAAAGGTCAAGGTCACAGTGACCTTTAACATAGTATATCTCAACAATTGGTTTCCGGATGATAACGTGATAGCGGTTCAACCTAGAGTCATGAAACTTCATAGGTGTGTTGGCCTTGGTGCGAGGAAGAATCCTATTGATCTTGGACTCACCAGGTCAAAGGTCAAGGTCACAGTGACCTTGAACATAGTATATCGCAACAATTGGTTTCCGGATGATAACTTGATAGTGGTTCAACCTAGAGTCATGAAACTTTACAGGCGTGTTGGCCTTGGTGCGAGGAAGAATCCTATTGATGTTGGACTCACCAGGTCAAAGGTCAAGGTCACAGTGACCTTGAACATAGTATATCGCAACAATTGGTTTCCGGATGATAACTTGATAGTGGTTCAACCTAGAGTCATGAAACTTTACAGGCGTGTTGGCCTTGGTGCGAGGAAGAACCCTATTGATGTTGGACTCACCAGGTCAAAGGTCAAGGTCACAGTGACCTTGAACATAGTATATCGCAACAATTGGTTTCCGGATGAGAACTTGATAGTGGTTCAACCTAGAGTCATGAAACTTCATAGGTGTGTTGGCCTTGGTGCGAGGAACTGTTGTCACAACTCGACATTGGATTGGTGATCCTGAGCGGCATTTTTTAAGCTTATGATGGGTATTGCTATTAACCATCCCAAAAGGGGTTAATGCTTGGGTTTTTTGAATACCCTTATTACTAACAAATTTCGTCCTCGGTGAATTCCACTTCCAACAAAGTAGATTCTGTTTATCTCTCGGGTATGCATTGGGTGCTGTGCGCGTCTGAAAACAGCCTATTTCAACAAAATTATGATGCTTAGCAGCCTGTAGAGAGTTAATAAATGCTCACCGGAATATTTTGTCCATGCAACTTGTAATGTCACACAAAGACCTGCGAATAGTCAATTTTTCCTGAAAACCTACAAGTTGCTTTTAGAGAAATCCACAGAAAATGGGAATTTTAAGCTTTTAAGGAGTATCTCTCTTTAACCAGTCCAAAATGGGTTAAGACTTCGACTTTTGAATACCCTTACCACTATCAAAATTGTTTCCCCATCAATTTTGCGTCCGATAAAAGAAGGAACCTTTCTCTGTGCTACACCAAGTGGGTGCTGTTGGCGTCCAAAAACAGCCCATTTTATCACAATTTTTACTTTTAGCAGCCCGTGGAGGGTTAACAAATGCTCACCGCAGTATTTTGTCGATGCAACTTCTATTGTCACACCAAGGCCTGGGAGTGACAAATTTCTCTTGAAAATCTACAAGTCTCGTTTAGAGAAATCCACGGAAAATACGAATTTTTGAGCTTTATGGGGGTTTTGCTGTTTAAACACCCCAAAACGGGTTAACGCTTGGTTTTTTGAACACCCTTATTACTGACAAAACTGATCCTCGGTGAATTCAACTCCCAATAAAGGAAGTTATGTTTATCTCTCGTGTATTGTTTGGGTGCAGTGGGGGCCTGAAACCGGAATATTTCATCAAAATTTCGATGTTTGGCAGCATGTGGAGGGTTACCATATGCATCGCCTGATATGTCGTGTGTATCAAAGGGCGTGTCATAGACAGGTCTAGCAATGACGAATGTATAAAAAAATCTACAAGACGTGTTTCGATAACGTGCCGATAAAACCCAAATTTGGCAGTTTTTGCCAATTCTGACGAAATAAGGGTTAAATCGAAAATTCCACTTCGGTACATTTTTAGCTCAACTTTGGCGAAGCCAAATTTGAGCTTTTGTCATGGCCCGTCGTCCGTCTGTCCGTCCGTCCGTCCGTCCGTCCGTACATCAACAATTGGATACGGCTCGGGCTAGAGGCCGTATTTATGAACCGATCTTTACGAAACTTCTTGGGTACCTTTGTTATGACCGTGGGACGAGAACGAGTGTTTTTGGGTGCGGTCCGAAATTCAAGATGGCTGCCAGCCGCCATTTTGTACCGACGATGCAGAAATCTGTTTTTTGTACAGAATTTCCATATGAAAGCTCTGATTTGAATCATTTTTTGTATGAATGTTTAGTACCATGGGATACATCACATATAATACGGGTTTTTTTCTCGTGCGTAAATTGTGCAAATTAGACTAATTTTGATGTTTTTTGGTGTTACTTTCAGCACTGTAAGTGCAAATGCCAATACGGCTCGGGCTAGAGGCCGTATTTATGAACCGATCTTTACGAAACTTCTTGGGTACCTTTGGTATCACTGTGGGACGAGAACGAGTGTTTTGGGGTCCGGTCCGAAATTCAAGATGGCCGATGGCAGCCATTTTGTACAAAATTAGGTGCAATCAGATTTTTGCACAGAACTTCCATATGAAAGCGCTGATTTGAATAATTTTTTGTGTAAATGTTTAGTACCATGGGATACATCACATATAATACGGGGTTTCTTCTCGTGCAGAAATTATGCAAATTAGATGAACTTTGATTTGTTCATGACTTACACACAGTAAGTACACATGTCAATACGGCTCAGACAAGAGTCTGTATTTATGAACTGATCTTCACGAAATGTCTTGGGTACCTTTGTTATCACCTTGGGACGAGAACGAGTGTTTCTGGGTGCGGTCTAAAATTCAAGATGGCTGCCAGTGGCCATTTTGTACCGAAATTAGGTCTAATCAGTTTTTTGTACACTACTTCTATACAACTCAGACTAGAGGCCATATTTATGAACCAATCTTTAGGTCTCACAGAACTAAATATTTCCCCATAGGCGACCATTATAACGTTCAGGTGGAAAAAAATATGATCGCATCACTTTAATTTTGGCATTCAAATATCTCTGTCAAGTATAGCCCTTCAGACAACTTTTTTTGATCTGAAAACCGGGGGTCATGCAACAAATAAGAGAGAAAAACTGACACAAAGGGAAGTACCGGTCACGAGCACATATTTTTCAGGGAATTCCCTACAAAAACACACAAAAAGTAAATTGTATTTTTTAGGTCCAAAAGTCATCAAATCACCCTTTTTTATCAGGAATATTCAACAATAATGCAAGATGTCAATAGAATGTTTCAAACTTTTATTGAAACAACTGATTTTCCCAAGGCTGTTTATTTTTAGAGATTGCGTCATTTCCGAGTGCAACATTTTAAGGCGGTTCACTCTAATTTCAATATTTAGTTCCGCGATACCTTTACGAAACTTCTTGGGTACCTTTGTTATCACCGTGGGATGAGACCGAGTGTTTTTGGGGTGTGGTCCGAAATTCAATATGGCCACCAGCAGCCATTTTGTACCAAAATTATTGCAATCAGTCTTTTGTACAGAACTTCTCTATGAAAGTTCTGATTTGAATAAATTTGTGTATGAATGTTTAGTAACATGGAATACATCACATATTGTAAGGGGTTTTTTTCGTGCAGAAATTATGCAAATTAGATGAACTTTGATTTATTCAGTGCTACTTAAACAATGTAAGCACACATGTCCATACGGCTCAGGGTAGAGGCTGTATTTATGAACCGATCTTCACAAAACTTCTTGGGTACCTTTGTTATCACCTTGGGACGAGAATGAGTGTTTCTGTGTACGGTCCAAAATTCAAGATGGCTGCCAGTGGCCATTTTGTACCGAAATTAGGTCCAATCAGTTTTTTGTCACAAGTTCTATACAGCTCGTATTTATGAACTGATCTTCACAAAGCTTCTTGGGTACCTTTGTTTTCACCTTGGGACAGGAACGAGTGTGTTTTGGGGTGCCTTTATTATCACTGTGCTATGAGAACAAATATTTTGGGGTTCAGTCAGACCCACTCTGGGACTCAAAGATTTTTTTCTTGTTTAGCATCTGACTGGCACCCACCTTTACAGTACTTTACCTATACATTTGTTACAGGCAACGGTCAGTATTTATGTACAGACCGTTACAATACTTTATATGTACCTTTGTTATCAGGTCATTACCTAGATGTTTGTCATTGCTGTGTCATATACTATACATGTACATGTCTTTGTCTTGACAAGTTGAGCTACAGTGTCATTGACACTTTCATTAGATTTTGTGCCCCTCTATGCGTGTGCAAAATTTCGTGAAAATAGGTTCGAAAATGGCTTCTGAATCGTACGGACAAAATGTGTGAAAAAACAAACAACCCCCCCCCCCCCCCCAAAAAAAAATAATAATAATAATCCGTAGAAAAACAATAGTCTTTTCCAGAGGGAAAGGCCTAAAAAAAATAATAATCCGTAGAAAAACAATAGTCTTTTCCAGAGGGAAAAGCCTAAAAAAAAAAAAAACAAAAAAAAAAAAACTAATAATAATACGTAGAATAACAAGAGTCTTTTCCAGAGGGGAAAAGCCTAATAAGTAATACACTAAGCAACAATTCGGTGGGGGCTATAGTTTCTATCATTGGCACATTAGGTTTAGTGATAGAACCTCTTTTGGAATAATATTATGGTGGATAGTAAACGGTTTGTGAGAGAAACGCTACCAATGCACGAGAGGGCATATCAACCCCCCGAACATAGAATACAAATGGCGTCTGAAAATTTGAAACAAAAGCGCCAAAGCATCTCTGAGATATAGGTGGCAGGCAGGCAGGCAGGCAGGCAGGCAGGCAGGCAGGCAGACCGGACGGACGGACGGACGGACGGACGGACGGACGGACGGACGGACGGACGGACGGACGGACGGACGGACGGACGGACGGACGGACGGTCGGACGGACGGACGGAGTGCAATCCAATAGTCCCCTTCACGGTGAAACCTAATAAATGAAATGGCATGGCAATCTCTCTCTCAAAAAACAAATTATTGTATGGAGACAAGTCCAAATAACTGTACCTTTAACAGCATTGAGAGACCTGCAGTGCGATCACTAGCAGTGAGTTGAAAGGAGCCGACGCAACTCAGTTAACATCAACTGACAATCGGTTTAACCCCGTAGGCATTGCATCGGAATTCTGTTACGTTGTAATGTTTTTTTATAGGAAATACGTTCAGACTACGCGAAATCCAGAGTCATTTATTCATTCAGTTATTGGTGTTTAAGGTCACATATCTCTGCATAATTGCTAATCATGACCACGACAGTGTTATGGGCGGAGGAAGCCAAAGTAACTGGAAAGAACCACCGAGCAACGGCGATTAACTGCCAGCTTCCCAACATACTAACTCCACAAGAAGGATTAGCAGTGGCTGAAGACAGGCGCACCATCGATCTACAGTACGCCTTTGTACACAGCACCACCGTGCCCCCACGTGGGCATTGGGGTGGAGTGTCTTGCTAAAAGACAACGCGGTTGCCTTAGGTGGGGTTCGAACCGAGGACCTCTCGGCTTGCAGCCTGCACCTCTACCTTCTGAGCCACCACGCCCCCGAATCCAAAGTCGACGTTGGGCAATATCAGCAAGGGCCACGAACATGATTAGTCGACTAATTGTTTCAACACTAAAATTGACCCTCACTCTAACTGGGGCAAAAGGGTATAAGCAAATGCCGATTTTTCCTTTTCTGCGTAAAATCACTCAAAATCCTTCAACAGTCATTTTAAAGCAGAAAAAACGTCACCCAAATAGACCTTTTCCAATCTGGTGTCAAGAGGTCATAACGTATTTTCAAAAGTGGTTCTACTTTGATTAAAAAGGCATACTGGGGGTATGCCAGACAGGTGCTGAAGGCACGCAAACATGGAATTTGGTGGATTTTAAAATTTTTTGGCTTTTTTTTTGGGGGGGGGGGGGGGGGTTGGTTTATTTGCATTCTACGTTCTTACAAAATGTAAGAGGGGTTCGTTTGTACCCCCCCCCCCCCCTCAATGCTCTCTCTATCTGGAATTTTAGATTAAAATTAGATAGTGGGGAGGGAGGTAGCACAGAAACTCGTAAGTTTGTGAGGCAGGAAGATATAGGGGCACTGGGTTGGGGTATACACATACATGCATCGTAGAGGTGGGGTGGAGTCACAGGATGGTTTAAGAATTGTTTTTGGTGAATTTCACACCCGACTTATTCTAACATTTATGAGTAAAAGTTTATGCGTTGCTGGTAATCTTTCAAATCCCGCTGGCGCTGCCTTCCACAAATCCCTTAAACAGAAAATAATTGCTGGGTGGAAAATACCCTTCCGTGGTGGTTTAGTGGTAATCTTTGTCTCCCGTAATATGAACTCCAATAGGTGAATTCCATTAACAAGCATCGACACGGGTCAATGTTGTGAATGTTCTTCCCGTTAGCACAGTGACTGTCTGGGCCAAACTTAATAAAATCAGGTGCGATTTGTCCTTCAGTTATTTATTCATTCATTTATTGGAGTTTAACGACACTTTCAACAGCCGGGGTCACCTAGTGTCGGCAGTTTGGTGTGGGCAGGAAACCAGACTACTCGGAGAGACCACCGAGCAGCGGCATGCAACTGTCAAACTCCCCAACTAACTAACTTCACACAATCAGAATGAGCATTGGTTGAAAACAGGTGTACCATCGACGTGCGATACGCCTTAGTACTCAGTGCCTCCATGCCCCCACGCAGGCAGTCGGGATTGGGTGCCTTGCCCAAGGACACAACGCATTTCATTTGTTGAAAGTGGGTGTTTCTGAAGGCTGCGTGCTGTCCGTATAACACCCAGCATAGGACTGGAGGTCGGGTGTCATAAGTAAAAGTGAACAATGCGCATATTGCAGGCCCGGCACGCTCAGGCCTGTTAAATCACTGGTAGTGCCACCCCTGTAGGTTAAGTTTCAGGCCGCCTGGACCCGAAAAAAAACGGTTGCAATAAGCCTCACTGAAACCTCGCCCCAAATTTCGCTATTGGAACTTGGATGGGACAATCATGGCCTTAGCGCCTCACAACAGACCCTGAGGTCGTCTGCTGGCTGTGGCCGTCCTTCTTCTCCCCCTCCAACCGTCCCCCTTTGTCTCCTGGGCTGGTGAGTCTCAGGGCCGTAGTGGCCCATTTGGCTTCTCCGCTTCCGGCGGCATGATAGCACCCTCCCTGGCTTGTGTTCGACCTGGACCATGGCCTAGCAATTCAGTAAATACCGCATAAAGGACGGGTGTAATGGGTTGCATGCCGCAATAAACATGTGCTACACAGCACGCCCGCGCGAAAACTGTATTTATGATAAATCTGTGAAAATTTCAGATCATTAGACGTTTTGGACCAGGAGATATTGGTCAATGAAAATTTCGGCGTGTTTTCCACGTTTGGCGGACATTTCGGATTCATTGTGGATAAAATCGAATCTTATTTTGCATTTATGATAATGATACATTGCATTGTTACTATTCAATCTATTACTGATGTTCTGCTAATTCACAGTACCGATATTGTAGGTCAAATATCCGATTTTCAGACATATTTTTGATATTTTGAAAAAGTTTAGCAGAAAAAATAATTTTGGTAAACTTTTGTTACCACTTGGCTATAAAAATGTTTATTTAGGACAAATCTGTGAAACTTTTAGGTCATGAACCCATTCAGACCAGGAGATATCGGTCAATGAAAACTTGAGGGTTTTTTTCTCATGTTTGGCGGCCATTTTGGACTCATTGTGGATAAAATCGAATTTTTTTGGCATTTATGATAACGATACATTACATTCTTGCTGTGCAGTCCATTCCAAGTGTTCTGCTAATTCACTGTGCCGAGATTGTTGGCCAAAATGTCCGATTTTTAGGTCTTTTTTTGATATTTTGGAACATTTGGGCAGAAAATATTTTTTCGGATTAAACTTTTGTTACCAGTTCCTTGTGGAACAATGTATTTATGACAAAGCTGTAAAATTTCAGGTCATTAGCCCATTCAGGCCAGGAGATATTGGTCAATAAACGTTTGCTCGTTTTTTTGGGCGCTTGGGGCATTGTGTGCTTAGTTGAAGGTGAAAAGCTCAACAGACCTACAACTCATATATGTCTATGACTAAGCAAAATGTTAGAAAAATCTATAAGAAATCCTTCGAGAAATCGTCTTCTCCAAAGTGTTGGAAGAATAAAAACAATTAAAAAATTTAAAAAAATTAAAAAAATTTTCGAGAAGAATACAGACTGTCTTTTACCTTCCAGGAAAAGCCAAATAATAATTTTTTTCCCCTACAATAACAAATGTCTTTTCCTTTTAGGAAAAGCCAAATAAATAAAACAAAGGAAAGTAAATAAATACGAAGTTTAAGATAAAACATGTATGAAATTGGAACCTATTTTGATTTTGGTGCATATATGAACTCTGGCACTCACTCACCTTTTTTTTTTTTAATTTTAAGATTAGAAATTCGCTCTGGCACAGACATTTTCTACTGAAACGTTTTTGTCTTGCAATATTGTTTTCATGAAAATATACATTTACTAAACCTTGATGGGTTTCAAACATGTTACAAAAGTGATATAAAATACACAAAATTTGATTCAAACTAAATGAAGAGCTTAGGAACTGGTTAAACTGACTGGCAAAAATTGATGTTATTCATTGATGGGCTCTAATTTAGTCCTTACAAGGATGTTATGCAAGCTTTTGTTTTTCTTATAAGCCATGACAGGTCTAAGATTCAAAGGTTCATTTAATTTAGAGTTTGTTAAATTGAATTCTTCTAATCTTTTAATATTTTTTGCTATTTCGACATTCATTCTGTTGTGTGTTAAAGTGAAAGGAATGATGGGCCTCGAGGATGGGCCTCATTTCGCATTCTCCCTCTGATATATTCATGTCAAGTGGCCACAGGGATTGGAGCGTATTGGTCCAAAAAGCTTCACGATTTTTTCTAAATTCATCTGTTTCGTCTAATGTGTCTTTAATTGTTCAATAGGATGGATTTAGAAATCGTCTAAAGAATGACCTGGAAGGTTAACATGTTGTGCTACTGGGGCATCAACATTATGTTTTTATCCTGTTTATGTCGAGTAGCGGGGGCGCAGTGGCTCAGTTGGTAGAGGTGCAGGCTGCAAGCCGAGAGGTCCTCGGTTCGAATCCCACCTGCGGCAACCGCGTTGTGTCCTTGGGCAAGACACTTCACCCCGATTGCCTACATGGGGGCACGATGACGCTGTGTACTGAGGCGTACTGCACGTCGATGGTGCGCATGTCTTCAACCAATCTAACCCTGCCTGTGCTGCGGTGCAGAGTTCAGAGTTACGATGTTGGAGAGCTGACAGCTGCTTGTCGTTGCTCGGTGGTTCTCTCCGGGTACTCCGGCTTCCTCCACCCGTAAAACTGTCACGGTCACGATTAGCCATTGTGCATAAGTATGTGACCTTAAACACCAATAAATCAATCAATCATACGTCGAGTAGCACACATTCGGAAAGGATTTTGACTTTGACCAAACATACTGCTTCCGACAGCGTTTACAAGTTATAAGGTAAATAATATTCGGTGAATCACAATGGAGGGAGTTACGAAACTGATAATGATTTTTCGTTTGTTCGGAGGAAAATTCCTCTTTCTGGTCAGGCATAAAAGAATGCCATCTACAACGAGGCTTCTTGCAATTCAATACCGCGCCATACAATTCTGCAACGGTCTGTTCTGTTCAATTTTCAGTGGTTCGAAATCAGTAATTTCTGGTGGATTTTCGAGCTTTTTTCAGAGTTTGAGATTCCAGGCTACGCAAAAACCGTAGTGAGTAACCCCTCGATCTGAGTAGAGTAAAACAAACTTTGTTGAAATTTACCTTATCACTTGAATTGCGGTAGAAACGAATGAGGTGTAATTTGATGATACTTTTAAATGTATGCTGAGGATGCTAAAAAAATTTTCGAGAAGAATACAGACTGTCTTTTACCTTCCAGGAAAAGCCAAATAATAATTTTTTTCCCCTACAATAACAAATGTCTTTTCCTTTTAGGAAAAGCCAAATAAATAAAACAAAGGAAAGTAAATAAATACGAAGTTTAAGATAAAACATGTATGAAATTGGAACCTATTTTGATTTTGGTGCATATATGAACTCTGGCACTCACTCACCTTTTTTTTTTTTAATTTTAAGATTAGAAATTCGCTCTGGCACAGACATTTTCTACTGAAACGTTTTTGTCTTGCAATATTGTTTTCATGAAAATATACATTTACTAAACCTTGATGGGTTTCAAACATGTTACAAAAGTGATATAAAATACACAAAATTTGATTCAAACTAAATGAAGAGCTTAGGAACTGGTTAAACTGACTGGCAAAAATTGATGTTATTCATTGATGGGCTCTAATTTAGTCCTTACAAGGATGTTATGCAAGCTTTTGTTTTTCTTATAAGCCATGACAGGTCTAAGATTCAAAGGTTCATTTAATTTAGAGTTTGTTAAATTGAATTCTTCTAATCTTTTAATATTTTTTGCTATTTCGACATTCATTCTGTTGTGTGTTAAAGTGAAAGGAATGATGGGCCTCGAGGATGGGCCTCATTTCGCATTCTCCCTCTGATATATTCATGTCAAGTGGCCACAGGGATTGGAGCGTATTGGTCCAAAAAGCTTCACGATTTTTTCTAAATTCATCTGTTTCGTCTAATGTGTCTTTAATTGTTCAATAGGATGGATTTAGAAATCGTCTAAAGAATGACCTGGAAGGTTAACATGTTGTGCTACTGGGGCATCAACATTATGTTTTTATCCTGTTTATGTCGAGTAGCGGGGGCGCAGTGGCTCAGTTGGTAGAGGTGCAGGCTGCAAGCCGAGAGGTCCTCGGTTCGAATCCCACCTGCGGCAACCGCGTTGTGTCCTTGGGCAAGACACTTCACCCCGATTGCCTACATGGGGGCACGATGACGCTGTGTACTGAGGCGTACTGCACGTCGATGGTGCGCATGTCTTCAACCAATCTAACCCTGCCTGTGCTGCGGTGCAGAGTTCAGAGTTACGATGTTGGAGAGCTGACAGCTGCTTGTCGTTGCTCGGTGGTTCTCTCCGGGTACTCCGGCTTCCTCCACCCGTAAAACTGTCACGGTCACGATTAGCCATTGTGCATAAGTATGTGACCTTAAACACCAATAAATCAATCAATCATACGTCGAGTAGCACACATTCGGAAAGGATTTTGACTTTGACCAAACATACTGCTTCCGACAGCGTTTACAAGTTATAAGGTAAATAATATTCGGTGAATCACAATGGAGGGAGTTACGAAACTGATAATGATTTTTCGTTTGTTCGGAGGAAAATTCCTCTTTCTGGTCAGGCATAAAAGAATGCCATCTACAACGAGGCTTCTTGCAATTCAATACCGCGCCATACAATTCTGCAACGGTCTGTTCTGTTCAATTTTCAGTGGTTCGAAATCAGTAATTTCTGGTGGATTTTCGAGCTTTTTTCAGAGTTTGAGATTCCAGGCTACGCAAAAACCGTAGTGAGTAACCCCTCGATCTGAGTAGAGTAAAACAAACTTTGTTGAAATTTACCTTATCACTTGAATTGCGGTAGAAACGAATGAGGTGTAATTTGATGATACTTTTAAATGTATGCTGAGGATGTTAAAAGAGAATTGTTAAAAAAGTATACTATTGTTTTTTTTACGAATTTTTTCAACACAAAAACAAACAAAAAGCAACAAACACAGAAACTCATATATGCTTTTCAGATTTGAGTTCTGTTTTTCCTGGTCTGAGGACTCGGGTGCGGACTATGTGGGTGGGTAATGGGGGAGTGGGGTTACAAACGATAGTAGCTATTTAAAGTGCGTCGGGGGAGGGGTGTAGCTGTGGGGGTGTGTGGGGAGGGGTGTACTTCAGGGAGTGTACTTGTGGGCATGTACTCATGGGCGTGTGTGTGGATGTGTGTGTTTGAGGTTAAAAAATCGCACTGGCACAGACATTTCCTACTGAAACGTTTTTTTCTTTTAATATGCCGCCGAAAAATTGTTTTCATTTACTGAACCCTGATGGGTTTCAAACATGACAAAAAATTACATAAAATTGATTTAAACTAAGTGATGAGCTTAGGAACCGGTTAAACTGACTGGCAAAAATTGATGTTATTCATTGATGGGCTCTAATTTAGTCCTTACAAGGATGTTACGCAAGCTTTTGTTTTTCTTATAGGCGATGACAGGTCGAAGATTCAAAGGTTCATTTAATTTAGCATTGGTAAAATTGAATTCATCTTTTAACATTTTTGCTATTTCGATATTCATTCTGTTGTACGTTAAAGTGAAAGGAATGATGTACCTCCTTTCGCATTCGCCCTCTGTTATGTTCATACCAAATGGCCAGAGGGTTTGAAGCGTATTGATCCAAAAAGCTTCACGTTTTTTTCTAAATTCATCAGTTTCTTCTAATGTGTCTTTAATTGGTGGTTGTTCAATAGGATGGATTTCGAAATCGTCCAAAGAATGGCCAGGAAGGTTAAAATGTTGTGCTACTGGGGCATCAGCATTATGTTTTATATCCTGTTTGTGTCTAGTAGCACGTTCTCGAAAAGGATTTTGACTTTGACCAACATACTGTTTCCGACATCGCTTACAAGTGATAAGGTAAATAATGTTTGGTGAATCACAATGGAGGGGGTTACGGATCTGATAATGATTTTTCGTTTGTTCGGAGGAAAATTCCTCTTTCTGATCAGGCATAAAAGTATGCAGTCTACAACGAGGCTTTTTGCAATTAAATACCGCGCCACTACCCTTCTGCAACGGTCTGTTGTGTTCAATCTTCAGTGGTTCGAAATCGGTAGTTTCAGCTGGACTTTCGAGCTTTTTCAGGGTTTGGGATTTCAGGCTACGCAAGAGGCGCAGCGAGTACCCTCTCGATCTGAGGGCGCCAAATAGAGTAGAACAAGCCTCATTGAAATTTACCTTATCACTTGAATTGCGGTGGAAACGAATGAGTTGTGATTTGATGATACCTTTAAATGTATGTTGAGGATGAAATGATTTTGTGTGCAACAATTGATGTGAATCAGTTGGTTTAAAATACACTTTATAATCTAAATGACCGGACGCCTGAAATTGCTTGCCTTTATACACGGTCACATCGAGAAAATCAGAATTTTCACTGATAGTAGCTTTCAGTTTAATATTTGGATCGTGATTGTTCAAAATTTCTAAAAATTCATCAAAATCTTCTTTTGAATGTTCCCAAATAATAAAAATGTCATCTAAATACCTGAGATATACGAGAGGATGCTTTGCACATTTGCTTAAGGCATTTTCCTCCCATTCCGCTACATAAATGCTTGCAAAATTAGGACTGAATCTTTTGCCCATAGGACAACCCATTATTTGTAGAAAATATTCTCCATTGAATTGAAAGTCATTACCTTTTAAGCTCAGCTCTAAAAGATCCAAAATTTGTTCATCCGGGCGTTTCGCATCCGGATATTTTTCAAATGCATTTTTAACTGATTTAACACCTTTATCAATATCAATGTTCGTATACATACTGTCGATATCCAAAGTAGCCAGAATTGCATTTTTCGATATTTTCAATTTCGAAATTTTTGACAGGAAATCCTGTGTATTTTTTAGATAGCTCGGATGTCTATTTGCTATAGGTTTCAGATGATAATCAATTAATTCCGAGATCGCATAAGATTCCGAATTACAATCTGATACAATTGGCCTCCCGGGTGGAGTTAAGTCATCCGTCCATGAAGAACGGTCCTTGTGGATCTTTGGTAGGATATAAAATTGTCTTGTTTGAGCACTGAGCTTAGCTGTTAAATATTTCAATTGTTTTTTGGTAATGTGACCTTCGTCGAGGAGAAATTTTAAGATCTTATTGAATTTTTCGATATTACTAGGCCAAATAAGTGAATCTATTTTCTTATAATGTTTAGTATTGCTGAGTTGTCTCATGGCTTCCTTTATATAATTATCCCGAGATAGAACAACTACCGACCCACCTTTGTCGGCTGATTTAATTACTAATTTCTTATTTTTTCGAAGTTTCGTGAGGGCTCTCCGTTCACCAGCTGTTAAATTGTCTTTATCGGAGAGTATGTTCATGCTGAACACCTTTTTGATGATTCGTTTGCTAGCCTCAATAATTTCGGGATCTACTTCACTATCTGGAGGTGACCAACCAGATGATTCTGTAAACGGAAGTTTCCGACCGCTGGAGTTTCTAAAGCGGTCGGCTAATTTCATTTGCCTAAGAAAATTACAGTTATATGATGGTAAATTTGTTTGGTTATCAGTTTTAGGCTTTGGTGTTGGTACAAAAGTTAAACCGCGATCTAAAAGCGATTTCTCTTGGGTTGTTAGGTCATTGGTGCCAGACAGGTTAACCACATTAGTTCCTAATCCCACATCTGTTAGGCGGCTGTTACCTTTGCCTTTACTTAGTTTAAATTTAGGTGGTTCAACCAGTGATCGTACATAATATTGGCGGTTCTCGTGGTCCAATGGATTAGATCCTGAGCAACATCAAACTTCGCGTCATCAATTTTTGGTATCACGTTAACGTCCTTCACTTTCCGAATGGTTTCGTTGATGATGCTCAGGGTTCTCCTCTCAGTCTGAGGGAGTTTTTGCGAAAAGTTTAGTTCAGCGAAATAAATTTTTGCTGATCTAAACTTGATCCTGATATCGCTAAGCATATTCCGCAACTGCTTAACTACGAGATCAGAATTATCGTTTCGAGAATTCACGCCAATATTTAATAATATTTTTTGGGGACTGGACTGGCCCCTGTGCCCTTTAAACATAGAGCGCAGATTATTGAATTTGGCGCCGGGGTAACACTCCACCTGGATGTCCGGATGGGGATTTCGATCAATGCGTCCTAAATTTGAACTTCCAATCATAAGGATGTTTTTACAAACATCGGGGAGGCGCCAATTCCTTTTGTCAAAATTAACTCCGCTTTTATGCCGAAACTGGGAGAATTTAGAATCAAATGAGCGGCCCGAGTTGCGGCTCGGTGATATGACTTTCTCTGAGTACGATATACCTGGTTGAACCACACTGGAGGCAGGAGAAGGGGGAGAAGAAACAGAAGCAGGAGTGGAAACAGAAGCAGGAGAAGAAACAGAAGGAGGAGGAGGAGTTCTAGTGAGAGCACTAGGAGAACCAGAGAAGAAAGGCTGAGGAGGAGTAGGAGGTAGAGGAGCAAGACGAGGCGAGACAGCGTTACTCAATTTGGGAGCATCTTTAGTCACAATATGGACCGGAGATGTTTGCAAATTGAGGCGCTTACTCTGAGAGAAAGAAGAAGTAGACGGAAAAGAAGAGGGAGAAGTGCTTTGCCTTGATCTTTTCTTATTTTGCTTTTCGCGTTGGGGTAGAGGGACAACACGGGCCGGAGTTTGCTTGCTCCCTCCCGTATTGTTCCTTACTCCAGACGCTGGGCGAAGTTCCGAAATGTAAGACTGATAGGCCGAAATCGTCTTATCTGTCAACTTATTTTTAAAGTTTTTTTGAGCCCAGATCAAGGCACGCGCCGAAGCGCTGTTGAAGTCTATTTTTTCGAGTCCAGGAGGTGGTCGCATAGCCAAAGTTATCTTAGACTTCAACTGGTTTAAATTTATCTTGTAATGCTCAACTAAAGCATTTAACGTTTGGTTGGCCCATCCCACACTAATCTGTCGAAAAACAGAAAAAATGTGTGGGGTGGGAAGAGCCGGCTTTAGAAAGCCACCTAACTCATCTACTTTCTTCTCCAACTGTTTCGGGAAATCCCGTTTGGCCAAATGCTGCTCTAGGAGCCCAATATGGTGCATACATTGAATCACCTGGAAAAGGGCCTTGACCAATCTAGAATAGGCCTGGAACGATTGTTCCTGGCCTCTTCCAGACTGGGCAACTCTCTTTCCCCGATGCTTCTGTCTTTTTTGAGCCATTTGAAGAATAGGTAGATGAATAAAATGAAATTAAAATGAAGAAATGAAATAAATTAAAATGAAATCTAGATATTACCTATTAGAGAAGATACCTGGATTGGTTGTAGTCTTCAGCAAAGGTAGAAAATAATCCGTCTGTCTCGACGCGTTTCGCTTGGTTTGGCTTTTTCAAAGAGACTTTGAGGAAAATGAATCCAACTTTGGGAGGGCATGCATGGTATATATCCATATGTGGGCTGGGGGTGTTTTTCACAGCTCAGTACATAATTAAACTCGGTAACAAGCTGACAAATGTCACTCATCTAATTAATTCTTTTCAATCTGAGATGTCCCAAGTTTGTTTTTCACAACTCAGTTTGTGTCGTCCAAACAAATTAGATGAAACCCTATTGATTGGCTTCCATTGAATTTTAATCAGTCAGTGAGTCGTTTGCTTTACTGACCCCATGAAGCCCTATTGGTTGGCTTTGGTTTAAGTAAAAACAATCGGCAGCGGTTTGTTTTACTGGCTTCAGAAGTATGTGAAAATAATATGAAAAAATGGTTTGATAAAATATATTGAGACTAAAGAAATAAATGAAAAAATAACGCCAAAGATCAAGATGCCTCACGAATGTTACAAGTTGGAATGAATTATCTGAAGATATGGTCTTGGGAAAATTGTCGATAGACAGACATGTACAATTATATGTAAATCTGTATCAGGAAAAAAGGAATAATAGGTGTCTTACATGTGCCTTACAATAAAGTACATTTTGAAATATTCATGTCTAAAATACACATACCGATAAATCAGCTGAAACACCACACATAAGGCTGGTCATTTGAGAGTACACAATAAAATTAAAAATGTCCCGGACTCGTCTGGTACTCCTGAATACACGAGGAGATACATGCATGCTCATTCGTATCATTTTTATTTTCTGCCACAAAATACTACTGAAAAAAACTATCAAAATTCCATTATAATTAATAACATCGTTAATTTAGGCCGCTTTTGAACATCATTAAAATTTTTCCCTGGGGACTACCATGTCCCTCTCTCCTCTAAGACTTTGTCTGATACTTCAACCACCTCTGAACCTGCCGGAGAACAAATGGACCGAACTGACTGGTTTGACCAAATGCGAATATATTATAAGAATGACTGCATGCTGGCAAGTCTTTTTGCTTTTTAGCTCAACTTTGAGCTTTTGTCATGGCACGTCTGTACGTCTGTCCATACGTCAACAATTGGATACGGCTCGGGCGTGAGGCCGTATTTATGAACCGATCTTTACGAAACTTCTTGGGTACCTTTGTTATGACTTTGGGACGGGAACGAGTGTTTTTGGGTGCGGTCCGAAATTCAAGATGGCTGCCAGCCGTAATTTTGTACCGACGAAGCAGAAATCTTTTTTTTGTACAGAACTTCCATATGAAAACTCTGATTTGAATAATTTTTTGTATGAATGTTTAGTACCATGAGATACATCACATACCATGCGGGTTTTTTCTCGTGCTTAAATTATGCAAATTAGACTAACTTTGATTTATTTAGTGTTACTTTCAGCACTGTCAGTGCAAATACTAATACGGCTCGGGCTAGAGGCCGCTAATTTTTTGTACGAATGTTTAGTACCATGGAATACATCACATATAATACGGGTTTTTTTCTCGTGCATAAATTATGCCAATTAGACTAACTTTGATTTATTTAGTGTTACTTTCAGCACTGTCAGTGCAAATTCCAATACGGCTTGGGCTAGAGGCCGTATTTATGAACCGATCTTTACGAAACTACTTGGGCACCTTTGTTATCACCGTGGGACGAGAACGAGTGTTTTGGGGTGCGGTCCGAAATTTCAGATGGCTGCCGGCGGCCATTTTGTACCAAAATTGGTGCAATCAATTTTTTGTACAGAACTTTTGTATGAAAGTTCTGAATTGAATAAATTTCTGTATGAATGTTTAGTAACATGGAATGCATCTCATATAATACAGGTTTTTTCTCGTGCAAAAATTATGCAAATTAGATGAACTTTGATTTATTCAGAGCTTCTTATACACAGTAAGTGCACATGTCAATACGGCTCGGGCTAGAGTCTGTATTTATGAACCGATCTTCACGAAACTTCTTGGGTACTTTTGTTATCACCTTGGGATGAGAATGAGTGTTTCTGGATGCGGTCCAAAATTCAAGATGGCTACCAGCAACCTTTTTGTACCAAAATTAGTGCAATTAGTTTTTTTGTACAGAACTTCTGTATGAAAGTTCTGATTTGAGTCTGTATTTATGAACTAATCTTCACGAAACTTCTTGGGGTACCTTTGTTATCACTTTGTGACAGGAACGAGTGTTTTTGGGTGCCTTTGTTATCACTGTGCTATGAGAACAAATATTTTGGGTTCAGTCAGACCCACTCTGGGACTCTAAGATTTCTTTTCTAGTTTAGCGTCTAACTGTTGCCCACCTTTACAATACTTTACCTACACGTTTGTTACAGGCTACGGTCAGCATTTATGTACAGAACTTTACAATACTTTACATGTACCTTTGTTATCAGGTCATTACCTAGATGTTTGTCATTGCTGTGTCACATACTATACATGTACATGTCTTAAACAAGTTGAGCTACAGTGTCATTGACACTTTCATTTAATATTTCAACTCTTTTTGTGATCATGTTATCTGTCTTGATTTTAGTGTGGGGGAGGGATGGAGTGTAGGGGGTGGGGCTGGGGCTATCCTATGTTTCTATGGGGGCACTTGGTAAATGTGTGACTGAATGTCCTACGGCGGGTCGAAGGTGTGTCCGGACTGTAAGTTCGATTCAAGGAGGTTATAGCTCATTACCGAAAAACAATCCGACAACTACGTGAAGTTTCCCTAGTGGTCCCAACTGTTTCATCAGGCTCAAATTCTCTTAGAATCCTCATTTTCTAACTATTCCTGGCCCTATAGCTGACCACTCTAGCATTCTATTTTGTCCTAGTTACTCTTTGCTACCTTTGCCTCATCTTTACCCTCAACAAAGATTTAATTAAGAATGCGCCATTCACCTTAGTCGATATCAGTCTCAACAGTCCCTTGCCCAAGTGGAAACGCTACATCTACGAGAAGAGCTTATGTGATAGTTAACACTGCGTTCACAACACATGCAACACATAGACTCGTTCTAGAAGTAATGGGATGTGCTTACATTGTGAAAGATTATACAGGCACATGCTGGGTGTACCCAAATGTGCCTTTGTGATAGTGCACAATGTGCTTCAAAAATAAAAATACGACGCGCAAATACGGGTATTTGAGAATATTCATGACATGACAAGTACAACTGGAGGATATACTTTGGAAGATAGCTATCTTAGCTGCCTCACGGTAACAGGGGACACCACATTCCAGTTTATTTCAATTTCCTGCCGAAAGACAACAACATTTCTTACATTACTAAAAAAATGTTGAGTTGCGTGCAGAAGAGGTAACATTGTGTTGAAGTTCAAGGTTTGTTATAGAATTCAGTGATAGCAGTTCGGCCCCTGTTCACTTCTTTCCCCTCCTCGATCTTATTCTTTTCTGTTCCATTCGCTTTAAACTTTGTTCTATTCAGTTAAATTTGCTCTCGTCATATTCAGTCTGTGATATCCGTTCTCTCCAATCTTCGTCCTGGAACCCATTGCTGATCGTTGCTTACCCGCTGTATCTTATACGTAAGTTATCTAAGGCTCTGTCGCGGTTGTCACTGAGTTCCAGAAGGTCTTTTAGTCAACAAATGGAAGAATGAATATTTAAATTGTGTTCTGCACAATGACTAATCATGACCACAGCAGTTTTATGGATGGAGGAACTTGGAGAGAACATCGAGCAACTGTCAGCTCCCCAACATACTAACTCAATGCAAGTAGGGTTAGCATTGGTTGAAGATAAGTTCAACATCGACGTGCTCTACGCCTTAGTACACAACGCCACCGTGCCCCCACGTGGGCAATGGGGGTGAAGCGTCTTGCCCAAGGACACAATGCGGTTGCCACAGGTGTTATTCGAACCGAGAAGATTTTTATCAATTGCTTCTATCTTCTTTTCTTATTTCCAGTAAGAAATGGTGGTAGTAACACTCTCCGTACACATGATTGGATCAGTCTGCATAGTCATGTCCCTAGTTTAATACAGCCTGAGGGTCCGCACCAATGACTTCTCACACATAAATGTGACTAGAATCATTTTTGTCTTTCCAAATGCTTGATCATCTCTGTTACACATTCTCTAAAACAAATATCAATGTGTGGCTTCATACTCGGAGTTCTTACTGGCAGTGGAAAAATTCTCTCCTATATAACATTCCTTTCAGTATATCTCGTGTGGTTGTTGAGCCCACTATCTCTGCATCACTTCCTTCTTCACTGGAGCTTCTAACATTCATCATTGCTAAAAAGTTACCCGGTCTGGTTCCTATCTCTTATTTTCACCTTGTCCTGCCATTGTACCTCGTGGTAGTTCCTCTTAATTTTTATCCTTCTTATCGAAGCCATCATCACTATTGTTTCATTTCATCTGGCGATAGATTTGGACATCTGTTTGGCACTATATTTTCCAAAAAATTTACAGTATTGTATAGACTTGCCACAAAACAATATGTTTTCCCCGCACGTCTTTACTAGCAAACTCAAAAAAAAAACTGACTGGACAAGGTCACTCTATTCTTCTTTTCATAAACTTCGATTCTGCAATTATCCTGAAGACTGTCATCGATCCCAATGCTTTCACCGATGCTTGGCCGCGATCTGTTATATGTATATTATCTAGGATTTGGACTCGATTGTCGCGGAGTTCCAGAAGGTCTCTTAGTCAATAAATGGTGAATATTTACCATGATTCCCAACACAGTCCAAAATAACACAACGTGATAATAGTCAAATACAATCTTCATCCACTAGTTATAAGCTCATCACAGGATGTGACAACTGGTGTTTGTCAGGTGTGACAGTATGCAACAACTGGTGGTTGCCATTTGCAACAATCAACTTCGCTTTGTGTAACTGCTCGTGATAATCTCCTGGTGCTTGACAGATGCGTGTCTTCAATGTCACCACAGTGCGTACAACTAGCTCAGACACGTAATTACAACTGATATAAACAGTTGGAATCGCCAATTACCTGTAACTGACTCTGTCACATGCATTAAAACAATTTCCAAACACTGCCGGTTTAATGTTATTGCTACCCCCCCCCCCCTCCCGTCATGACCATTGTCATCATTGTCACGTGTACTTTCACACTCCCAGTTGCTTACGGCCACTGTCACCATTGTCACTTGCACTTTGACACTGCCAGTTATTTACTGCGTTATTTTCGCAGCGGTGTTAATAGAAACAGTCATTACTTTCATGCTATCTTTCAGATGGTCAAAAGTGATTGTTTGCGGAAAGAAGGGTCTATTGACAAATGAAAGACAACACGTTGAAAATATACAGTATTTTAATGGCACTAACTATACATATCTGTCACTAAGTTTTTGATGGAAAAATGTTCTCTCCACAAGTATGGTGCTGGGACAGTCCATGATGAAACAATGCCAGCAATTACTGACAAAAAATGTAACTTGTGATCGCCTGAACACAATAGCAGTGTCTGACGTCAGTAGGGAGTGAATCCACAACGTGCCCGGATGATAGCCTGAACCCTCCCCCTAATGGTACCAGTGAGCCTTCCGATACGGTTCAGAGGCAACTGCTGCCACAGCTTCCAAATCGGCCAAATTCTTGAAGGCGGATCCCTTGCTTGCACACGACGTCCAAGAAAGTCCCAGATGTGTTCTAAGGGATTCAAATCAGGACTCATTGAAGGCCAAGGTAGCGTTGTAATAGCGTTGTTCTGAAGGAATGCACACACAGCATGGGAACGATGTGGCCTTACATTGTCGTCCATGAAAATAGGGCGAGTAGCCAGCGGGTGGTTGTCAAAATGTGGCACGACAATCGGATTGAGAATGTCCTGCCTGTACTTATGACTATTGAGATTCCCATGTACAGTCACCATATCAAGTTTACGATCATGAGAGAGGCATCCCCAGATCATTACTGATCCTCCACCATAAGGAACAGTAGGTCTGATGTTCCTGGGCACGTAAGCAGTATTTCTATGCCTTCGCACTCTGTGACCATCTGCGACGTGAAGTGGGAACCTACTCTTATCTGACCAATGGACACTCTCCACTGTTGTCGTGCCATACACCACTCCGAACTTCGTCTTTGATGCTGATCGGACAGAACTGGACGCTTGAGGACCCTTCTGGACTTCATACCCAGTGCTTTAAGAGGGTTTTGGACAGTTCTGTTGCACAAACGCCTGTTGGGGGAGCCAAAGGTTCTTCCAAACCCTCACTTGAAGCAAAGGGTTCCCGCCTAACGAGGTGTGCCAGACTCCGAATTTCCCGAGGAGAGGTCTTTTGGGGTTGTCCAGGCCTTGGTCGGTCCTTAACATAGTTGGTTTGTTGATGTTTTTGGACAAGTCTGTGGTTGACAGAATGACTATAGCCAAGTTGCTTTCCAATCTCTTTGAATGACATGCCTGTTGCATGCATGCTAACCATTTGCCGTCTTATTGCTTCTGTCAGTCTCCTTCTTGCCATGTCAACATTTGTTGATAAAAGAAGTGATCAATCTTCTTGTTTTGTCCCAGATATTACATGTGGATGATAATGTTTGTTTGTGACATTCGTGGGAAGCATGCTTCACGTGGACGAGGGGTGTGTTTGGGGTACGCTATCAACCAGAAACGTCATGTTTCACTAGATGAAATGTACTGCAAGACAGAGCAGTCATTAAAACATAATAATCAGTAACAGCAACTTCACTGTCATGAAACATTTCAGGAGGGTACTCAATTAAGTTCCAGGTGTATATAGTAATAAGTTGCTTTTGTTCAAGTCTAACTCTAATTAGTAAATGAATGTCACCGCCGGTGTTCCCCAAGGATCTATCTTAGGACCACTTTTGTTTTTGATCTACATCAACGACACAGTGGACAATATTAAAGGTAATACCAGACTCTTCGCTGATGATACCACTCTTTTTCTTGTCGAGAACTCACAACTGGCAGCTGAAATTATTAACAATGACGTTACAGTAATTGAGGACTGGTCTCGCCAATGGCTCGTAACCTTCAATCCCAACTAAACAGAATCTATGGTAATTACACTTAATATATCACATCAGATTTAGCCCCATCCGACAATATTCTCACAGAATATAAAGAACGTCCAAAAGCACAAACTCCTCGACTTGACTATAAACGAGAGTGGCAGTTGGTCATCCCACCTGAGTGAAATAATCACTCAAAGGTGGAAACGAATTGGCATGATCAGGCAACGAAAGTTTAGACTAGACCGTAAAGCTCTTGAAAGAGTTTATTTTTCATTCGTTCGCACAGCATTGGAATCTGCAGACATAGTGTGGATTTAACTGCAGTGCACAAGAGTCCCGTGGACTTGAACAAATTCAAATTGAAGTAACCCGGATTGTGACCGGAGGAACTAAAAGTGCGAGCAAGCAGTCTCTGTATATTGAGACTGGCTGGGAAACGTTTGTTTCAAGAAGGAAAAAAACAAACTTTTTCATTACTTAAAAATCTACCATCGTCTAACACCCCATTATATATCACTGATGATCCCCCAGCACTCGCGGAAACCACAGTTATAACCTTCGAAAGAACTCTAACCTGCGTAACGTCAGTTGCCGAACTCACAGTTACCAATCTTCTTTTTACCTTCCACAACCAACCTTTGGAATGAGACCCCAGTTCAGATGAGAGGGAACTTTAACCCCACCAGCTTCAAACAGTATCTTAACAAGGACAATCGCAAGATACCCGGCTTCTATATCGGTCATAAATCCCAATTAGCCCAGATTCTGCATTGAAGGCTTTCCCTAGGATGCAGCAATCTTAATGATCACCTATTCAGAAATCACTTATCGTCTTCAGATGTAGATGTGGCAAACGGGAAACAACTGAACATTTCTTACTACGTTGCTTGCTTCACAACGAAATAGTTACAATAGGTCAGTTAGGTATTGTCAACGTCGACACCCTTTTGTACGGCAGCTCTCTTTTCACTCCCGAAATCAATAGAAACGTTTTTGAAACAACTCACTGTTTTATCTTGCTAACTAAAAGGTTAAAATAAAAAATAACTCTGCCCCACTGCTCGCGTTCACGGCCATTTAACATAACGGTTTGGCATTACGCAAGGGACTGATAGTCACGTCGCCTATGTGTGCTGTAATGCCCGTTTTTCCGCGTGTGTGTGTGTGCGGTGTGTTGTGTTGTGCAGCTACATGTCTGTAGACACAGATGTGTGGTTTTACAGTGCGCAGTGCCCGCGCGCGTGCGGGCGTGCATATGCACGGAAGAATGTATGACTGCATGCATATTCGAGAGTTTAATTACCAAATGTGGTGTCCACGCAGTCTGAACTGTTGGTTTAATGCTTGGCCATTCTGAAGTCCGCCGGGAAAAAGAAATTTTAGGAAACAAAGCTTGTCAGTGTCTGTACTCTATATCAAGTAACAACTTCGGCGATGAAACCCAATCCTAGAAATATATACCGCATCAACCGTAAAGGTAGACCATCCGTGACTGACTGGCCTCCCCCCTTCGACAACGCTGCCGATCTGCAAGCAGGCTTTCCATCCAAGAGCACTATTTCAAACACAAAACAGCCTAGATACCAAACCTTTCCACCATACCCTTTCATTATCCTACACAGTGTTTAAATCCAAAGTACAACTATTCATAAGTATTCCTAACAAACCGTGACTTGGTTGCAGGTGCGTGTGTTTATTTACGAAGGCATACAATGACTCATTTCATCCCTAAAGCATCAATAAATCACCGACAATAAGTAAATTTATACAAATCCCTATGCGCCTGCACCAAGCCACCGTCTTGTACTACAGTCGTCAGTCTTAGATTATACATAAACACATTTTTATGTTTCTATATGGAAACAGACTAGTATGTGCTTCCAGCTTGTTGCTGAATCCATTTCCATTAATGTTTTGTGCTCGCTGATACTTGTATCATTATCGTACCCGATTTCTGTAACTTTCTTTAAACTTTGGAAATAAATATTGTTTAAACTAATTAGTAATTAGTATGATATTCTCGTACTTGAGAATTCGGCATGGAGCGAGACGATTATTACGGTGTGGGTGAACCATATCATCATTTTAAGGAGGACCCCCCCCCCCCCCCCCCCCCAGTCTACCTCTCTGGTCGTCACATTACCCCTCTTCTATCTTCATTGTCTGTTCATTGGTCTCCTTATCCTGGTCGTAACAGGTTGCGGAGTTGTTACCTTATGCAAGTGTCTGTAAAATCTCTGTGTGTTGGAGTATCTTTTCGAGTTCATTTATGGTATTTGTGGTTCTTAAGTCTATGAGCTTTCTCATTTGCGTGTCCGTAATCGAGGTAGCTCACTCTTTCCAGTCTCTGTCGAATGTACGTTTCCGTCTAGTAGCCTTTGTCTCCACGGATTTCTGTTTGGTCAAACATTTTGATACGGGTGTTCAATTGCTCTCGTTGGCTTTATCTTCGTTGTTTCGTCTGTTTGAGCCACACATATCTAACTAAGGGTTTCCAACTGGTAACCCTGTTGCGGAAGTTCCATTCATCTGTTGTGTGTTTTCGCGTGTCTTCTTAGGTTGTCTTTTCAGTTGAATGTTTTTGTACATCTAGTACATTGGTAGATTCCGGATCTGTGGGCTGTCTTGTGGCGATAAAGATTGTGTTTCTTTGTTAACATCTTCTGACATTCTTTACAGGCGTAAGTCATTGCTGGTCAAAGGAAAATGATGAAGGCGCGGGATACCCTCCCCTTTATACCTTGGTGTCACCTATTATCGTAAGATAACTCTCCTCCAAAATATATCCAGTAGTTCATCAACATGTCTTAAATATCCTCAAATATCCCCATACGCGCGCGTGCAATATGGTCTTGAAGCATATTTGCACTATAACATAAGCACATCCCGTCACATCCATCATGAGCTTTTGTGCCATTGCACAATGTGCACTATCAGATAAGCACAGCTTAGTGCTTCTAGTATGTGCATATGTGCCGCATGTTGTTTTGCTGTATAGACATTTTAGTAGGTAGACTCGTGTTGTTCAGGGAAATGTATTATATACTACTCACATTTTGCTGAGGATCACTCCTACCCATCTATATATTTGATACATAAAAGGTCAAGTTTGTTCATTAAGGTTTAATACGACTCCCACAAACTTTGATCATATCATGTCAGACAATTTTACGCGTGGGGCGAACCGGAGTACCCAGAGAGAACAACTGAGCAATGGCGAGTAACCTTCGGCCCCTCTAATTTACCCTCTTGACACAAGCGGTTAGCATTGATTGAAGGTAAGAGTTACGTTGACGTGTACATCTATGGTCGACGCGCAGTATTCCCACGGGTCACTTGCCATCAAGCAGTGCTAACCCTGATTGTACCAAGATGATAAATCAGAGAGTGTGACAGTTCCTTGGTAGGAACTCAAGATTTTTCTACCCGTAAATTTGTACGACTCGATATGACCCAGACTATTAAAAGTGTCACTGCTCCCCAATAAATAAACAAACAAATAATATACCCATATTCCTTTCATGTACAAATTATGTTGACGAATGGGAAGAAATCCTTAGAAAAAATGCGAGTAGTATAGAATGATACGGGCTTAAATGATTGGACTGATCTGATTGAGGCCATTCAGTATGCAGTGTGGGACTGTACATGTATGCAGTGTGGCACTGTGAATTGTCATATAAGGGACTTGCCAGTCCGTTAGAAATCGTCAAGAGGTAAAAAGACAGCTAATGTCCTTAGCTGGAGGGTTCTGAAAAGTATTATTGTTCACCATTTTCCACATATACCATGGGGTTCTAGATTTTTAACCTGCAGTATTTTGAGACAATGGTGTAACATGGTGTTCTTTTACAAGGATTCCCCGGTGCAGAGATTGTCATTATGCCGCACTCGAGGTCACTGACACCCAACATTTATTTGTAAGAATAATTGTCCAGATTATTATATGATTAAGTATTTCAGCCACTGGTCAGTTCAGCCTGAGGAAAGGGAAGGACTCGGGACACGTAATTGTGTATATATAGTATATATACATGCACCTCACCTATATGTTATTTGTTGCTTTACAGATGATGATAGAGGGTTTGCTTACATTAGAGTAATCACTGGAGATGAGATGAGTAGGCGATCCAAATTTGCGTTCGTTACGTGGATAGGCACCAATGTATCCCCATTGAAAAAGGCAAAGATGAGCACTGACAAAGCATTCGTGAAGGATGTTATAAAGGTGAGTTAATATAGACTGGAATAACTGTATGATGATTCGATGTGTAGGGGCGGGGCATCTGAAGGCTACACCTAACCTATGCCCGGGCCATCACAGACTCAAAGGTGTTGAAATTAGATAGGCATGTAGACGTATCCGTTGAATCCCCGTTGAAAAAAGATAATAATTAAAGACAAAGAGTACTCGTTAGAATCATTTTAAAGGAGAGTTAACACAGATTTGAATAACTATAAGCGAGATTGGGGGGTCCAATAAGGGACATTTGCTTACCGCCCTCTTCCTTCCCCCATCCTACACTGACACACATATTTTGAAATTAGACAGAAATACTTTCACACATAACTGGCGTGACAGGATTTTACCGAACACAGTGTACCACAGAGGCTTTTCCTCCAGGTTTGACTATAATTGATCGCTTTGTTGAGGGCATTCAGTTAACAAGAATATCAACCAAGGTTGGTTACAGGTTGACTTATGGCAACACAAGATTACTCAAATTACGTTAGTCTTAACAAGGACTTTCAGGTCGTGTCTACCTCCCTGTGGGTATGTTTAATGACTGTAAAGGGTATATTATCGTTACCAGCCGATACGTTTTTAGATTTCTTTTTTAAATCCTCGGGTCGTTTATCGGCGTTTCAAGTGGCTTATTCCCCTCCACACCCAAAAATGTCAGATAATACACTTACATTACATTTTCGTTTCTCAACCTTTCTAATGATTCACTTTCAACTTTCCGTGCAGCGCCAAGTTTGTTTGGCTAGTTTTATTATATTTTCAACTGTTCACTCCAAATTAAAGCTTATGAGGTCATCATTGAAATGAGCTCGACTAGAGGTCATAAGCTATATTTTGGAGTTAAACAACAACAATAAAAATAGTTAGTAATTCTAGAAAATTGTTGTTGAAATACCGTCGTCGGTCGTGTTAGGTAAACTGTGAATATTTTCTATTTTCTGTAAGCAAGCCTGAAAATAATTTTCATTGCACTTCCAGACAAAATATCAGACACCAAATGAATCATGTTTGCCATTTAAGAATGATACCTGACATATTACAAAATGGAGTTTGAGAATTCGAAATAATGTGTTTTGGGTGCACATTCATCCAACCATACATTGTTTGGCAGGGCTCAATGAGCCCTGCCAAACAATGTGTGATTGGTTTCTTTCTGAATTGGAACTGAATTACCCTTCAGATTTAATTTAGATACATGTATGGCTATATTAAATCGTATTCCTTCACATGCTGTTAATACTGATGAGCTGTGCAGTCACTTTCTTCACACTTCTCAATTTGCCAGGACCAGAAATCATAATAATCATTAATTTTAGGCTTGCTAGTTATGTACATGATTTCCAGCTTGAATGATGTTCTGATCACGAAACGTCATTGATAATTTTGGCATGAGACATTTTGACTGATGATTTTAATCCTCAGTCAGACATAGGCCTTTTTGTACCTGACAGTGTTCTTGTCTGACCACTTATTTTCTGGTATGTCTGTAAGTTACAGAATGTGTATGTTTCACGCAAAGGAGCATCGTCAATGAAAATGTTCTAATCACACAAGTAACACACAAATATGCCTCGACAATAATTGTCTACTGCTGCGTTTATTACGCCATTGCTGTTTGATTGCCCAGGCAAAATTTCGTGGACTGCACACATCACATAGGCATTTTAGGAAAAGAAGTTTGCTGAAATTAAGTTGCTTGTGTTTTATTAGTTGTGAAACGATTATTCGATTATCATGTATCGGAACGGTTACACGTTTTTTCCTGCTACGTCGCTTGTTATCGGTTATCTGCTTATTGTACATTGCACAAATCTTGCTTAACCTTTACCCAACGCAGACGATATAAAAAAATATTTTAATTACTATTTTTTAAAAATTAAAAAAAAAATTTCAACAAAACCGTATCATGTGACCCCTCATTGGAACGAGCTCATCGATGAGGGGTCACATGATATGGTTTTGTTGAAATATTTTGAAACATTTATTTCTTTCAACTGCTGAATTTGCAAATTACGAGGGTGGATGCGGGCGATTCGTTGGGTAAAAGGTTAAAATGATCAGGCCGGAGTATTTTAAGTGAGACATACGTTACATTCTATCTGACGAAAGTATTTTGTGCATACTTTGCATTAAATATATTTTGTGTTTTGTCATTGTCTGAATCCTCTATTTCAAAATAAAATTTATTCTATGGCCTGTCTACATTTTTGCGGTTCAGAATCCAAGCGTATGTGTATTCTCGGGTCACAAGTATCGGACGATTAACCGGTTACGAAATAGTAATAGCTAAACTGTAAGCCGTTTACAAGGTTATGTAATCGCTTCAGCGCTAGATCTTTAGTACGTAACACATTTATTTTAATTTTGTAAGATACGATAAACTTGCTTGATGTCTGCAAGGTTGAGATATTCATCCATTCAGTGTTGCTATTTTATATAGAAAGCGGTGTATTTTCTTTTTGTTTTGAAACTTTTGCTATTTTTTATCACTTGAGACCTATTTTTTAACATTTGAAACAGACATTTTGTTGGGATTATGGGCGTCTATCAGTTATTTGCCATGTAATCTTAGGGGGACTAAGTTAAATCGGAAAAACTGTCAGTATTCTCCAACTTAAGAGCCGGCATGTATAATATATTGTGTAGGTCCATGGCTGATAAACTGGACAGTTCTTCCAAGAACTTGTCCTCTTCTTTACTTGAGCTGTGTTTGTAAGGGAGTAAGGGATGCGTAATGGTGTTTGGAACTTAACCCCAACATGGATTGTTTCAATCTGCCTGTGTGCAGCCATCTTCTTTTCTATCGCCATCTTGTTTCCTGTCGCCATTTTGTTCCGGTGGCCATCTTGGATGTTGGATGTTGTGCGCGTGAGTCAATATTGAGGGCTATACTCATGTTCGGCTTATATTTTGGACGTTGTTCGCAGAATTGACGCCGTATTGGATGTTATTAGCAGGGCCATCTTGGATGACGTCAGATTATGTGGGAGCGGCTATCTTGAATTTCGCTAGCAACGAAATGCATGATGGGTGATGGTGTGAAGAAGGTCATCTTATTTCATTGTATGGTGACCAAGAAGAACAAAGTTATTTGCCTACAGTGACTTCAATATTTTAATTTTATTTTTTTTTTATTAATTTTAATTTTGAATTTTCTTTTTCATTTTCATTTCAATTTTCAAATATTATTCCACTCCCAAAGCTTGGTAAGCATTGTGGTGTTATTTAATGTGAAATAGGTACCGCCTAAAAGCCTGCTCACGGTGAAATCGCAGTAGGCACGATGAGGTGGGGGTGTAAAGTTATGAGGAAATATGACTTGAAACGTCTCAGGTTTGACGAAGAGGGAAACCATCTGTAAAAGTCAGATGGGGATCAAGAGCGAAATATGTAATCTGATTGGTTATTTGACCCGGAAGAGCAATATGATTGGTCCATTCGGGTAAAGTCATTCAGCGGATGAGTACGAACACTTCAATATGCAAGACCAGTTCAATATTATGGCACCTTAGTGTTAGGAAAAAGGTATATGTGAAGTGCAGGTGCAGTAGATACAGGTAACTTCTAAGGGAGTGGGGGCACAAAAAATGGTTTTGGTAGACGTTTGCAAAATAGAAGCAAAATATAATTATTGATATTTGAGATAAAACATAATTATGCTTTAGACGGAATTTGAATTTTCGATACAAAATAAACCGTTTCGGGTGCCAAAATGCTAGACATTTGGTTTTCCAATCTGGATCTGTAGAAGCAGCAGGGGGGGTGGGGGTAGACTTTTTTGTAGGCCCCAGGGGACGGCCCACCACCCTCGAGCAGGAGGGGGTGCGAATGCACCACTTTTGGAGACCCCGGGGGACGACCAACCCCTCTCGCCGGCCCGGGAGGCCATCATACAACTTTGGGGCACCAGCGTAGATTCACTTTCTACCCCAACACAAAACGGGCCCCAGCGTAGCTAGAGAATGGGCCACCCCAAACAGCAGCAGGAGAGCCATAAGGGACGGCCCACACCCTCGGCGGCTTAGAGGTTCTCATAGACAAGACCCCCTTCCGGTGGTGTAGCCACATTAGATATATCCATGACAAAGAATATACCCGATCAGATTCACAATGCGGACTGACAAATAACAACCCTGTGTAAATAGTGATTATAAATCAGGAAAAAACAAATCTATATAGAAACATTTGTCACGTGATTGCTTGTCCGTGTGTAAACAAGCGTACCACAAATTATGTTGCTGATAGCGTTACCCATCTCTTGACAGCGTGACCCATTTCTTGACGGCACACAGTGCGATTGATAATCATAAAAATGATCCACAACCTATTGGCCTAGTTAAACTCAAATATATATTAGACACACTCGGTTGAATTAGTATAACACTCTATTCAGACCAAATACTCTCGCCGAGAGGTTTCAGTGTAAGACATTAACACTGTACACAAGGTGGCTCTTTTTGATGGCTGGTCGCCCAGAAGCCTTTCAATACAATGCCGGTGCCAGATACAAGGCTGGCGGATTCTATAACCACAAAAAACTAGGCGAAATTCATGTGGCTTTATCCCCTCCACATAGCTTAGTGACCAAGAGTTTTGAAACCAATCACTTTGACATCTTCTCAAAGTATAAACACCCAGATATAAATTCTGGAGCATCAAGCAATGGCGGAGCTCGCCCATGGCCTTCTGGCAAAACCAGGTGAACTTCACTGTATGGTGTGCGACGACAGGGTGCGGGGTCTCAGTTACTGACCACCTGAACCAAACCAAAGACTTGTTCGCCAGAGGTTTCTGGCTATTTCATTTCTACTACCAGACATGGCAGATTTTAGCCGAAATGAAAGTTTCCTTACCCCAGGACCATCCGCATACATTTTTAACTATGTCTGTCGAGGGACATGTAAAAACCTGTCGATTTTTTATTTTTACAAGATTTTACAAAATAAAAACATGCAAAAATAATTTTGCTCCGATCAACCATCGCAGTTTTTCAAGTCTGAATCATCGAGATATGTCATGGGACGTGCGATTCCGAACATGAAGAGTAATACCTTATCTACGTTGGCTATCGTACTTTACTCACCTAGCACAACGATGTACAAAGTACTCAGATGTGAGCGTAAAAACAGTCTAAGTCAGAATTTTGTGCTATCGATGTTTTCCAATTCAAATTTACGAGATTTCTCGCTTAATTTCTGGACCACTTTTCTGGATCAAAATCTTGTAATTTTTTCCTGGTCCAGAACTGTCAAGTTTACCCTACTCATGCGCATTCAGGTAAAACAATCAAGACCCACATCATTGAATGACGCACTGAGACATGCTTTGGAACTGGATGTATTTACTAAAGCTGAGTAACAAAGGTTAGAAAATGGAGGGTTTTTGCGGAGCACATCTGAGAATATGGAGGAAGCTGGCAATGATGACAAACTGGCGAATTTGCTTGAGTCGATGCAAGGTGCTCTGAATGATATGAAAAATGACACTGCTAACCTTAAAAACAACAGCTGACAAGAGTCAACAAGCAAGGAAACATAACTACGAGAATCAGAACAATGATTCAGATGGCTCTCACGTTTCAAAACAGAATGTCGAGAGTAAGCTAAAATGTTTCATATGACGAAAGAAAGTCGACTTGTATAGAAAATGTCCAAATTGCAAAAGTACAGTGAGATGTCAGAAAGATGCTTCTCGGAAGAAGGGCAATGCTGCTTCAGTATAAGGCGAAAATAAAGGGCAAGAAAAATTTTACAGCCCTGATAATGGTTCAATTGCAGATTAACAGCATATTAATCAAGCAGGCATTATATAACTGCACCTGAATGGTGTGCAGTCCCATTTGTTGGTTGATACTGGAGCTACCCTGTCTCTCATTTCCAAAGATACATTGACAAGTTTTCACAGAAGAAATCCATATTGAAGGACCTTAGTCGAGCAGTTTTCTCTGCCTCAGGATCGAAGCTCAAGCTTAATTGGAAGGTTTCCACTGAAGTATCATTGGTACTGTGGGCATGCTGCTTGAGTTCGCTGTAGTAGAGCTGAGTGTTGGTAGTATAGTTGGTCTCGATGTTATGCGAATACATGGGTGCCATATAAATGTTAACACTGAACAAAAACACATTTGATGATAGATAATGTGACATTCATGTACAGGGGAATCATCTTGTGTTAATTCCCCCTCAAAGTGTGATTATTATTATTCCAGGTAAAGTTTGTTGGAATGGAGAGTCACACTTGATCAATAAGACAGGAATGACAGAGGCCACTGAGAACTTTTTGAAGGCAGGAAAATGACTTGTAGGAAGAAGTCTTGTAATGATGAAGGAATCCGTTCCCTTGCATATTTTGAATTTACTCTGTGAGTTACAGACTGTACATACAGGTACTGTTAGCAACCTTAGTGTAACACAAAAAGGGATGTACACAAATTGATCGAAAAGGATTAAGATCTTTTTGCAAAATTTGACAATGATTTGGGTCGAACAGATCTTACTAAACACAAGACTGATGGATGTGCAGAATGCCTCATCTATGAAGGAGCCTCCACAGCAAATGCCAGTGCACATGAGTGAAGAAGTTGATAGATAGAGGATATGCTTTCGCGTAATATCATTCAACCGTCTACTGGCCCATGGGCAGCAGGTGTCATTTTGATCCAATAGAAGGATGGGTCACGATGTTTTTGTGTCAATTATCGACGACTAAACAGCATTAGAGTGAAAGATGCCTATCCGATAGCTCGCATAGATGATTCGCTTGATAACCTGATGGCATCAAAATGGTTTATTACATTAGACATGTGCTCTGGTATTGGCAGATCGAGATAAATCCAAAGGATCGACCCAAAAGAGCATTTGGAACTCACCGGAGCCTGTTTGAATTCAACGTAATAAGCTTTGGTCTCTTCATGCGCCGTTAATGTATGAGGGGATCATGGAAACGGTATTATTAGGCCCACAATGGGATTTTTGCCTCGTGTACTTGGATGACATCATCGTGGTGGGAAGAACGTTTGAATGCATGCTGCAGGACCTTGAGAAGGTGTTTGAAAGACTGTCAAATGCAGGTTTTGCAATTGGCGCCACAATTTTGTGGTA
Organism: Pictodentalium vernedei; assembly: GCA_031216915.1. Taxonomy (NCBI): domain Eukaryota; kingdom Metazoa; phylum Mollusca; class Scaphopoda; order Dentaliida; family Dentaliidae; genus Pictodentalium; species Pictodentalium vernedei. The sequence continues at coordinate 404,037,766 of CM062295.1, forward strand.
ACAGAGAGCATGTTATTGCTTATGGGAGCCGTTGTTTGACAGAGGTTGAGAGGCAATACTGTGCAATACGGAAGGAACTCCTAGCAGTTGTGTACACTGTACAGTTTTTCAAAAAACTATTTGTATGGAAGACAGTTTGCAATACAAATGGATCAGAGCTCTTTGAAGTGGCTGTATCGATTTAGGATTAGGGACAGCAAGCTCGATGGATTGAAATTCTATCTGAATATGACATGAACATTGAGCACAGATCTGGTCGGCAGCATCATAATGCAGATGTGCTGAGTAGGATACCTTGCAGACGGTGTGGTTTTGAGGCATTTGGCCTGGAAGATGCGGAACAGGTCAAAGCAGATACAGTACACAGCTTAAACATTTCACTGACCAATGAAACCATGGTAGATAAGAATCTTATACAGGCTCAGTCAGAAGATAGTGATTTGTCACTAGTAACATCATGGATGGAGGCAGGTGAAAGGCCCTGTTATAAAGAGATATGTTCCCATGGTTTAGTCATGAGGTACCTCTGGAGTCAATGGAAGAGGTTAGAGATAAAAGATGGCTTACTGTGTAGAAAGTGGGTTATCCTGAGTACAGGAACAGAGGTCTCATAAGCTGTCATACAGTGAGTAAGAGGCAAACTGTGTTGAAATTTTCCCATGATTATAGGACGTCAGCCCATTTGGGCATTGACAAGATGACAGCCAAGATACAGCAGAGATACTACTGGCCTGGCCTACACAAAGTTGTGCAACTATACCTGCCAGAGTGTGAAGTATGCATGAAAAGGAAGGACCCAATGAAGCAATAGATTGATCCCATGTAGATCAGATAATTTTATTTTGTAGTACATCAGTAGTATATACAAATACAGACGATGAATAGCAGCGACATTAATACGTGAATACAAAACAGTATACATACATAAGTGTGAAACTAAATTGTACTACAAGGAGATGGCGTAGTCTGAGTGGCTGTCTTCCCGCCATTCCCATAGAGTTAAGAGTGTAGCGTACATCGTTGCACAATCCTAACAACAGTACAGTTAATCGATTTCTTCTGAAAGAAATCATAGCGTTTTGTTCGATTTCGATTTCCTCTTGGTAGTTTTCATAAAATTTATGAGAAAGAATAATTTTTAATCTTCGGACTATCTAGGCTAGAGTAAGTTCGGGAGGAGAAGAGATAAGATAAGATAACAGAGCTGGCGTTCTAGATTTGGTAATTTTGTTTCAATATGTCAACTGAGTGAAGTTGACTCAAAGCGCTGATGTACAGACAGGACAAAGTGGGTTGTTGCAGCTACTATGAGGTGGGTAGGAGTTCAGGCATTGCTCTGTCAATATTCTTTTAAATATTTGTCTCGAGCAATTTTGAATTGATGGCTCTATTGAATTCCATATTTTTGGAAACGTATGAATTGGGAGGTTTGCAGAGAACTGGGTTCTTGGTTTAAGTGTGTAGAGTTTACCTGCTTGTCGTGTGTTTATGCCTAGAGGATTTTGGTATATTGTAAATGTATTATTAAAGCTTTCTGGAAGATTATTGTTATACCAGTCGTACATGAATAACAATACATGAAGTTTGTAAAGATCAGGGAATTTTAGAATGCGATGTAGCCTGAAAAGTGGATCGGTATGGGCATTATACTTTTTTGTTAGATATTATTTGTATAGCTTTCTTTTGTAATTTAAAAATAGTTCCTGTTGGTGCCATTTGGCCCCAGGCATGAATACCATACAGCATGTGGCTATGGATAAGAGAGTAGTATAACGTTTTTAAGCATTCTCTGGGAAGGATTTTCTTCACTTTATTTATACAGTATAATGCTCTGGAAAGTTTTGAACAAACTACCGAGACATGGCTTTTGAAATTTAGATGTTCGTCAACGTGGATTCGAGGAATTTTCCGAGCTTTCCTCTTGATCATCTGCGACGTGTGCAATATTTGAGTTGTTGATCATAATTCGTTCAGTCACTGACAAGTGCGAATATTGGTCGTTCCGAGGGTGAAATATCATAAATTTGGTCTTTTTCTCATTCAGGGCGAGTTTGTTTGCTACGCACCAGTCGTAAATGTTTTTTAGTTCGTTATTGACAGACGGTATAATTACGTCTAGGCTAAAACCGGCGGTATAGGCTGTCGTATCATCTGCGTATGATAATAATTTTAGATTTGTTGAGTTTATTATGTCATTAATGTATGTGATAAAAAGGAGCGGACCGAGAATGGATCCTTGGGGAACACCAGTTTAAGTCGACTGAAAATCGGAAGTAGCGTGTGGGATGTAGACAGATTGTGTTCTCTCTGTCAGGTTGTTCTCAAACCAAGAGTTTGCGTGGCCTCGAATTCCATAGTGTTGTAGCTTCCGCAATATAATCCAGTGATTTATAGTATCAAAGACTTTTGAAAAGTCAAGAAAAAGGGCAAGAGTACAGTCTTTTGTTGGTTTATAATTCTTTTCCGCAACATTATTCAGGAGGTGTAATATCGGATGTACAGTGGAGTGTGCTTTTCTAAATCCAAATTGGTATTGATGAAGTATTTTTTTTCTTCTAGGAAAGATACTATTCTGGAATACATTAACTTTTCTAGTACTTTTGAGATAGTGGGAAAAATGCTAATTGGCCTATAGTTACTAAACAATTGTTGATCACCAGATTTGAAGATGGGAATTACTTTTGAAATTTTCATTTTTTAGGAACAATACCAGTTGAAAAAGATAGATTTATTACATGAGTTAGTGGGTTAGCCATTTCCACGATAATTTCCTTCAATAATTTTGAGGACATATTATCCGTATCTCGACATGATTTGGACTTTAATTTTTTAACGCACAGTATTACTTCATGTGTTGTGGTGGGTACAATGAAAAATGATTCGCCACTGTCCTCTCTCATATAGTCTGTGAAAGGAGGGCTTTCAGACGACATGGACTCATTCAGTTTCAAACCAATATTAACGAAATAAGTATTGAACTTGTTAGCTATTTCTTCAGGGTCTGATATTTCCGAACTGCCATCGCGGAATGTTGCCGGGAATATTGGGGTGGAGTTGCTATTATCTATTGCTTTTTTTTAGTATTTCCCATGTTTTCTTCATGTTATTTTTTTTCTCATTTAATATAGTTTTATAATAATCTGATTTGCGAGCCTTTTTTAGTCTGTTAAAAAGTGTAGAGTATGTTTTGTATCTTAGGTTATTGTGAGCTGTTGGGGACTTCACTTTCTTCAAATATAATTTTTTTTTTAATGATGACTGCAAGATACCCGATGTCATCCATGGTTCACGTTTCACATACTGTTGTGGGATTTTTAAAAGTTTTTCCGGGAAGGATCGTTCAAAGGCCGTCTGAATAGTACCTAAAAGGCTATCATAGGCTTGATTTGGACATTGTGCGTTTAGAGCATTAAGGAAGTTATTTTCGAACAAGAGGGACCTAAACCGATTGATATTTTCCTGTTTGAAAAATCGTTTGTAGGCATGTATGGGATGGGTCGGGGTTTTGGTGGATTCATCAACATAAAATTTTGCAAAGTGGTCACTTACATCTGTAATTATTATTACGGAGGTATAGGAGGAAATTTTGTTATTGAAAATGTTATCAATTATTGTAGCTGAATAATCTGTGATTCTGGTTGGTTTTGTAATGAATGGGATGAAGCCTGAACTAAACATATTTTCGATGAATAAATCCGTCTTGTTGTATTTTGAGAATCCAAGTAAATCGACATAAAAGTCGCCCATCAAGTAGGCGTCGGTAGTTGATTCAACTAAAGTATTGGTAATATCAGTCAACGTTTGTAGAAACAAGTCGAGATCCGCTTTCGGGGGTGTGTTTGGTCTGTAAATTATCCCAACAATAGTTTTTCTTTTAGTGGAAATTTCCACAAAGAGAGATTCAAAGACATGAGGAATGAAGACAGAGAGGTCTTCACGGATTTTGAAAGGATTTGTATCCTTAATATAAAGACCTACACCCCCTCTACCATCGTCATTTTCGGGTCTTTGGCGTGATATCAAAGGGTGGTAGCCTTCTAGTGAATAAGTATTTCTAATATTAAACGTTTCCGTCAGGCCTATAACATCCAACACGTTAGAGTCATTTTGTAGGCTGCCAATCAGGTCACGAAATGCCTCCCACTTAGCATTTAAACTTTGACAATTAAAGTTTAAGAGTGTAAGTGAGCTGTGTTTTCCTGCAAACGCCTTGTTAAACCGTTCCAGAGTATAATCAGGGTTTTCCCTCTGGAAAAGACTCTTGTTATTCTACGGATTATTATTAGGCTTTTCCTTCTGAAGACTCTTATTATTCTAAGGATTATATTTTTTTATTTTATTTTTTTTTCCACACATTTTGTCCTCACGATTCAGAAGCCATTTTCGAACCGATTTTCACAAAATTTTGCACACTGATAGAGGGGCACAAAATCTAAAAATGTACCAAAAGCGGAATTTTCGATTTAACCTTTATTTCGTCAAAATTGGCAAAAAACTGTCAAAATTGGGGTTTATAGGCACTTTCTCGAAACACGTCTTGTAGATTTTTTTAAACATTCGTCAGTGCTGGACCTGCCTTTCACACGACCATTGGTACACAAGACATATTAGGCGATGCATATGGTAACCCTCCACAGGCTACCAAACATCGAAATTGTGATGAAATGAACTGTTTTGCGGTCCCCACAGCACCCAAACGATACCCGAGAGATAAACATAAATGGAATTCACCAAGGATCATTTTTGTATTTAATAAGGGTGTTCATAAAACCAAGCGTTAACCCGTTTTGGGGCTGGTTAAACAGCAATACCCCCAAAAAGCTCAAAACGTCATTTTTTTCCGTGGATTTCTCTAAACGAGTCTTGTAGGTTTTCAAGAAAAATTGGTCACTCCCAGATCTTGGTGTGACATTACAAATTGCATGGACAAAATATTCCGGTCAGCATTAGTTAACCCTCCCCGGGCTGCTACACGTCAAACTTGTGATAAAATGGGCTGTTTTGGACACCAACAGCACCCAATGGATACGCCACAAAGACAAATATTTTCTTCTATCGAGCGCACAATTTATACGGAAACATTTTTGTAAGTAGTAAGGGTATTCAAAAGTCGTAGTCTTAACCCATTTTGGGCAGGCCAAAGAGAGACATCCCTTAAAAGCTTTAAATTCCCATTTTCTGTAAATTTCCCTAAAAGTAACTTGTAGGGTTTCAAGAAAAAATGGCTATTCGTAGGTCTTGATGTGACATTACAAGTTGCATGGACAAAATACTCCCGTGGGCGTTTATTAACCATTGACAAGCTGCCAAGCATCGTAATTTTGTTGAAATGGTCTGTTTTCGGACACGCACAGCACCAAATGTATGTGTTACAGTAATAATGTGAAATCGATAAATATGTAAAATTCCTGAAAATTTCAGTAAATATGTATAATTACTGAAATGACCAGTAATAATACATATTTCCTGAAATTTTCAGGAATTTTACATATTTACTGAAATATCGACTGATTTTTTTTACTTGTTTCCTGAAGGGAAGATTCGGGTTTATGAGCAGACAAATCAAAGTTTTAATCATTTTATTGAGGTAATAACATAAAAACATAATAACAAAAAGAGATGAGAAATCTAAATTGGAATGACTTTTAGAATTACATAATACTCTGATTTTGAAACACTGGCACCTCTTTGTTTGGCATCTCTTACTACCAGAACAGTTACATCTTGTAAAACCTTGACCACCACAATTAGATTCAAATTGAACAGCACTCCTCAAAGAAATAACATTATCAGTACACATATCACTTATGGAATAGAGAGAGGTGGCACAAACATCGAACTGATTTCGCGAGAACTTGGTACTCAACAATCCTGCTTTAACTGCTACAGAATACGTATCATTGTCAGAAATGTCTGTTATGACACCAATCAAATTTCTAGGGTCAGTCCTTCCTCTATCAACAGACGGAATTGGCAGTGTAACATTGTAGCCGACTTTGACTGTAGAAAGGACTATCTTGCTTCGTTTTACCTTTCTTTCTGCTTGTTCGAGCTGTGATTCTGCTGCTCTCTTTCTGTTCTCGTGAATGGATTCGGTGCGTTCGTCTATTTCTCCAGTGTTGTCATCGACTTCTTCAGATGTTTGCTGCTGTAACACCTGGAGAAGGTCATCTTCTGTCTGCAGTTTTGACAGGACTTCTTGGGGACTTGTCTTCTTCGATGAACGTTTTGCTTCTAGGAGGTCGGTGATTGTCTTCTCATAGTCATCCCGAGTGAGAAGAACACGTTTGTTTGACTCATACGACTGATACAACTTTTCTTGGAAACCTGCCTTTAACTGAATCTCATCCATGATAGAAAATGTTGTGATCATATGAATGAATGAAAGGTTTTAGCGCGCCGAAGGCGCGCATGCACGATGTGGGATTTACAAATCCCTTGCGACCCGGTTAACCTTATTTTATTTCACTTGGATCACACAGGCCTAACTTTCCTATTGCCTCAAATGGGGTCTGCGGGGGTATGCACGCGGTTAGAATTTCCGGCAGTTTACGTTGGCGTGATAGATTGTCAATAATCAATCCCTCAACGCCATTAAGACTGTAATCCCTCAACATGGGAAATTAAATTGAGATGTAAATAGAAATAAACAATCTGAATGTGGGTGGAATAATTTATTGTCAAAGGCAAGACTTCAGCCTGGAAAATTGCATGAAAAAATGCCGAAACCAGTCATTTTCAGCCACGTAGCATCTCAAAAGCAGAATTTTCCCACCAACCCCACCTACCCACCCCTGGAGCAGAGCATCCTCTGTTTCTAAAATGCAAAAAAAAAATTTATATGTTTCCGTCTCATTTTTTAGTTACCTGTCTGGTAACAAACCCGTGTAAAAATTACATTTTAAAAAATAGCCAATTTTTCGAAGCCACTGTTTCCCATAATTTATCTGGTAATTTACCCCTATGTATCAGACTCCAACTTTGGGACCAAAACTTCAAATTCTCTTGTCCAACAAAAAGCCTAATGTAATCATATATCTGATACTAAAAATATATCTCTATTTTATATGGCCTTAGTTTCAATATGTTTAGAATTTCTGTGCAATAGTGCGAAACTGAAGAGCGGAACCTTAGGCTTCTTACAAGGTCAGTTCCAGCTCTGTGTTGTTACTGCCCTTTCTGCACAGAACCATACGCCTTTTACTAATGATTGTGATGCTATGGTTTGGTGGGCCTAGGGACCTCTTCCTCTGTCTACGGTTCCAGTGCAATTGGGTTCTGTGAGGGTTGGTTATGTGATTTCCTCCACCCTATTGTCTATTCAGCCTGTAGTAAACAATTGTAAGGTAGGTTGATGAGAAATTTAAATTTTATAGTAAATTTCCTTTCTTATTACACCTACCACAATTGTTTACATGGAGGCCCTCCCGTCTTCTTATTCGGGTAAGAATCCTTCCTCCCCGCTATCACATAACTCCAATGTTGGCGGATTCAAAAGAATGATTCATTAGTTACTGCTTGCGCACTAGTTCCCGGAAGTCGTGGATTTGTACTAAGAGAAGAGCGTTTCCTACTGTGTGTGTGCCGATGGCGCTCGACCCAGTTTTGGCTTATTTTTTCTTGGTGCTTTTGCACCACTTTTCTTTCCCAAATCGCTTGGGAAAGATCAAAATAGAGAGTATATTTTATGAGTTAGGGTCTTCCACTGTAGTGCAAGCCTGTAGTAAATAATTGTGGTAGATATAATAAGAGAGGAAATTTACTATAAAATTTAAATTTTTCCTGCATGTAATCACTCTAAATCCTTAAAAATGCATTTTAGAGCAAAGAAAAGAAATGCCTAATTGCCCCCCCCCCCCCCCTTCGGGGGGGGGGGGGAGGGAGGCAGGGCAATAACTCCAACAATTTTCTTTCGATAATGGTGGTCATCGAACTACTTGAGCTAGACATTGTTCCCAAAGAGTTACATACCAAAAATTTGATATTTGGTTACTAATAAAGTTAATCCATAAACAAGCATTACACAATATTTTTTACCAAAGGGCAATAACTCCCATAATTTTCATCAAATATCGCTGGTCATCGAAGTTTGACGTAGACATTGTTGCTATAGAGACACTTCAATGCGAAGCAGATAGTGCCTGGTACAGACGCAAGAATCAGCAAGGCATGTCTTTGTGGCCAGTTCGTTTGCTGCCTGGGATATACATATATATATGTTACAGTCAATGTCTAAAATCAGGCAATGTGTACAATGACTGAAATAACCAGTCATTGTGTACATTGCCTAACAAGCCCAGTCATTGTATACAATGACTGAAATTTCTAGGCATTGTACACAATGCCTGGTTAATTGGCCCAATTATTGTACAGATTGACTGATTGATTAACTGGCTTCTTATAAAAACAGATTTTTGACTGGCTTCTTATAACAAGGTTATGTTTATAATTGAGATCACACAAGTACCATTCAGTGATAACATATTGGCTTCTTTTATTGAGTAGTGTTTATTTGTGGCTTCACAAACTGAATGTTTATAATTGAGATCACACACTGGGCTTTCTATAAAATGCAAAGCATTTCTTACTACTCTTCACTCTCTATCGAGTTACCATCATGGAATCTACATTTTGTGAACAGCTCCTGAGCAGGAGGCAGTCTGATGCCAAGTCGGTTTTATTGACCAAACAAGAGTATTTTGATTTGATAGAGGAAGTCAAGGTTGCATCAGTAGCTGAAAAGAAGACATTCCGGCAGTATTATGTGCTTGGACGGTATGAGATCTTGCAGTGTGGCGACATTGAGAAATTAATCAAAAAGAGAAAATCAGAATCCGACACTACCTATTTCACACACATTGATGAGATGTTTGATATAATAAAACGTGCCCACATCTCTACCGGGCATGGTGGAAGAGACAAAATGGTGAAAGCATTAGTGAAGTATGCAAATGTAACACGCGAGTCTATTGAGTTGTTCAAATCCCTTTGTCTGGAGTGTCAAAAGAAGAGTAAGCACGAAAGGTGTTGTAGTGAAACCGATTGTGTCGAAAGATTACTTGACTCGTGGACAGGTGGATCTTGTGGACATGCAGTCTATGGCCAGTGGATCAAATAAGTGGATCATGGTTTACCAAGACCACTTTACTAAATTCTGTGTTCTTCGCCCGCTCAACTCAAAGCGTGCATGTGAGGTTGCTTATCAACTCATGGACATCTTCCTGTTGCTTGGTGCACCCACCATATTACAAAGTGATAATGGATCTGAGTTCACTGCATCTGTGATAAATGAACTGAAGCTCATGTGGTCTGACTTGGTAATGGTGCATGGTAAACCAAGACACCCTCAGAGTCAGGGGTCAGTTGAACGATTGAATTGTGATGTGAAAGACATGCTCATAGCTTGGTTAGGAGATAATAAGACCACAGAGTGGCCTGCAGGACTGAAGTTCGTACAATTTCAAAAGAACAATAGCTATCACTCAACAATCAAGATGTCACCTTTCAAGGCTTTGTTTGGCTCTGATCCTAAAGTTGGACTGCGTTCTCTGCCACTTCCGAATGAAATCTTGGAACGACTTGTGTCAGAAGATGATCTTCTCCAGGCACTTTCTGCAGAGACAACAACAGCACCAGACACACCTGAAACTGAGCATGTAGAGGCTATATCAGTAGCAGCAGACTCGCCAAATACATCGTCATCAGAGACTCCAGCCACACCCGAGACACTATCAGTATCAGACAACTTGCCTGAAACTGAGCAGCTAGAGGCACAACATGCCAACATCATATCATGTCGGAAGAGAGCTGCTGATGGTATCATAACACAGGCTGAAAGAATGATGAAGCGCAGTCGCGTTATCAATGTTGCTGCTAGCCCTGGAGACAATGTGAGTGTTCCAATCCCCATGGTTGACCGAGGAAAAGGTGACCCACGCAATATTATGGGTGTGATTCTTGATAGAAATGAAAGTGACATGTACAAGATTGGCGTGAAGGCTGGTGTTCTAAAAGGGCGATATGCAAGGAGTCAATTTGATCTTTGCCCACAAAAACTTTATAGCATGAATGACATTTCAACAGAGACAGAAATTGGACTGAGACAAGCGGTTCAGAAAGAATCTAAATGTGGTGGGCAAGGTTACACAAAGTGTAACTGTTCAAAAAGTGGCAAGCAGTGTGCCACAAACAAGTGTAAATGCTTCAAGTCAGGGGTGCTGTGTAACAGCAGGTGCCACAACAGTGTCAACTGCCAAAACAAAAATTGTTGATTATTGCTATAAACCTGTTTTTTCATACTTTACATATTTACATATTTACTACCATGCTTTAAATCTAATGGAAGGTATTTTCTTTTGTGTGTAATACCTTATGGCTGGTAACTGAAATGTTTAACGTTTTAATCCTATACCCAAGGTTAGTAGCAGATGAGAGTCGTAAAGAAATTTCTCGTATAACACAAATTTTCATTTGTTACTTCCAAAACATAGGCTGTGACTCCTCTTTGGAACGAGCGCGTTACGCTCGTTCCAATGAGGAGTCACAGCCTATGTTTTGGAGGGGGCTCTGAAAGGATACTGTGTCATCAGGTATATCCGGGTGTCTATGTGTGTGTTTTATCACAATCCAAACTTGGACCCAAATTACGTAATATAATGTTTGTATTTGGGTTTGGTTTTAAATTCGGTAGTATATAATTTGGGAGTTTTAAATCTAATGGAACTTCATCTCCTTGCATCATGATACGAAATAAAGTCAATTTATCATTAATGTTGTTCATGGGTTTTTTTATAAAAATTCATGTGAGTCCTGTTAATCAATCAGTCAATCTGTACAATAATTGGGCCAATTAACCAGGCATTGTGTACAATGCCTAGAAATTTCAGTCATTGTATACAATGACTGGGCTTGTTAGGCAATGTACACAATGACTGGTTATTTCAGTCATTGTACACATTGCCTGATTTTAGACATTGACTGTAACATATATAGATGCTAGTAATGCACGTGAATTGGTAACGGTGCGTGTACCTGCCTAAAGGTCACTTCTCTGTATTGTGTAGGGACAACGTGAGTCCCTGAATTGCATTCGGTAATTTTATTATACATGTTGTCTTTTTAATTTATATGTGCAGACGGACAGTGTGCCACAGTTAAACACACGATGGGAAATAGGTTTGTGTCGTGCTTCTAACAAAAGATTATCTATTTAGAAAACAAATTCAAAAATACTCGAGGACCTGAAGTTATATATGACAATAGGGGCGTATGTTCGAAACTTCCAGAATCATTCGAAACATGCACATTAGTAATAATAATAAGCACATCTTTCAAATAGTTCACTTGAATGAGACGAAACATCATTATGTATGTTCCGTTCCAATGACCTGTTGGCAACACTTACTCGCTCTGGTGTGCGGAAGCTAGAACTTCAACAACGTGACAACCCTATCCGGCCTGCGCTATTCAATCTATTCTGGAAAACATAGTTTATAGGCAGGGCGTAACTAGCCCAAAATATGGGGAGGTAGCCCTATGCTGCCATGTTAATAACGCAAATCGCCCTGTTTATCCTCCTTTCTAAATCGCATGTTAGCATAAGTTGATATTGTTTTGTGTATATTCTGAACTGTATAGGTACATGTGTGATGATTACAGGGCACCAGACTCGACGAGATGAATTATTAGCACTCACGCACGTCAGTATTCCTAAATCTTAAAATTGTAACAGTTGTTTGTGGTGCCCTGACCCACCATTGCCTTGCGAATATCCCCAGACCCCCCCCCCCCCCCCAAGATTTACACCCTGGCTAAGACCCCTCACTAGGACGAGCTGAAAAATGAAAACATTTGATTATTCTAGAGAGGATTGTTCAAGAGGTGTCTGCTATTCGCGTTAGGGAGAGTTAAAACCTTCAACTCTTTATTTCCAAAGGGGATAGTCTGACAGTTGCTCGGTGGTTCATTCCATGGACTCCGGCTTCCTTCACCCGTAAACTGTCCGACACGACGTTACCCTGGCTGTCGAAACTGTCGTTAATCCTCAATAAAAAAGAAATAACTTCCGAGATGGAATGTTCTGTGCAGAATTATCCAGTGAATATAATGAAATATATCTCTTTGAATTGTGTATGGAAGGTTGAGCTAAGTTCAAACATGCATTTGTAGTATGTCAAGGACTGCTGGGTTTCATTTTATGTCTGTCCCAGGAAATGACATCATAGCGCCGTTCATGTCTATATTTAGGAGATAAACGTCTCTTGTTTCGTTAGACAATCGAGAATTTGAGTAAGGAAAACTATTTGTTAACTCGCCCTGACGTTTATCTCCATTGTAATTCCTGTCATCGTTAGAAGTGAAAAAATTTCTACAAACCCGTTTTATTTGAAGAGAAACAATCAAAAACATGTCATTTACGATCTCGGTCTATTTGCCATGATCAAATTTATAGGGTGTGTTTGATTCGTGACTCGGGTGACATATGAGTCCATAAGAGAGAAGAGAGATCATTCAGTTTTATTCTGAGATGTGACGAAATTAAGTGACAGAAACAATTGGTAGTTTTCAAATTTAAAATGTGTTCCATTTGTTGATCAGAAAACCGCAGTTTTGGTGTCAAATTGAATGAATCTTTCACCGATTGTGTTCCTACACGTGATATACATCATAAACGATACCTATACCGCAATCTAAAACACTGCATTTTTAAGTTACGGTAATCGACCAATAGTGTGACGGTTCACTTCAAACGCCGGCTCAAAGTGTTACTGTTGTGTTTGAGACATGTTTGAGACATGTTTGAGACAATCTACAAATCATGAAATAAAATATCATTCTGGGAAGTAACAGATATTTGGAGAGAACATTCCAATCTCTAAAATTATGAGAACAGAATACGCGGAGTGGAATCAAGAAGGTGGGTGATCAATATATCTTACAATCGTTACCATAGAAAACAATGCCAGGATGTATTCAATCAGTGATCCAAACGGTTCGGTGCTGTTGCGTTGCGCGCGCGTAGCGTGGATGCAGACATGTTAAATGCCCCACTTCCTGCAATTAGAGCACGGTAAGAGGGAATATAGCTGAGATTGGAGAACAGAACCGATGGGCAATTAGCCAATCAAATTACGAGTTTAGAAAGAACAACGAGATCAAATTTAACTGACGAATTACAATACAAGATTAATTCTGGTAACACATTTGTGCACAATGACCTAATCATGCTAAATCAACCGCGTTCCCGGAAAAACAATTGCAGATACAGTGCTGAATAAAAAACAATTTCTACCATCGGAATACCTACCCCACATCCCCACATGCAAAAACACCCATTTTCCTCCCCTTCAAAAATTAGTGACCCACCCCTTTTCCTTTGTCTTACATTTTTGCGGTTTCGTTTTACACTTTCACTGTTACAGTGTTGTGTGATTAGGCTTTAACGTGGCAAAGATGGCTGAGAATGTAGTACATTTCTTCTATGAACTGTGATATCATACATTTGCATTACCAATAGGTTGAAAACTCCTGTTACTTAATGCTGATAGACATCTTGGTAGGAATCCAGTGTTTCCATTTTGATAGTTGAACAGTTCTAAGGGGATCACTGAGGGGCTAAAAGTTCTTTCTGTGTTGAAAGTGTCGTTAAATCCCAGTAAACCAATGAAAAATATCTCCGTCTTAACCCATTACATAGCATGAATTGGAGACACCTGCAAAACAATTTATTCAGTAAATAACATTTTTCATTTTTTGCCCAAAACAAAACTCATGACCCTCATTGGAACGAGCTCGTTCCAGTGAGAGGTCGTAGACTTTGTTTTTGAGGCAGAAATAAAAAAAAAACCTGAATGACAATATTTATGAAAACCGCCGATCGCGTTACCGGTACATTAGGTAAAGAGTTATTCAGCAGTATTAGCATTTCTGTTTAAACTGAGAATGGGGCCACAGAACTGAGCCAAAATGTCTCTGATTCAACATTTTGTCTTTTCTTTATTTGTAGGATTTTGCTGTAGAAATATTGTCCAGTGAAATTGAAGAAATTTCCTTAGACTTCATTATGGAGAGATTAATAAAAGCAGGCGGGGCAAACTACGGCACTGGAGTGAGAGACTGAACCAATGCTGAAATGAGGATTACGTGAACCACTGTACTCTAGGATTGAAATTGTGTTTAAAATCAAATGTTCGTTTTTCTACCATGCTCTACCTTACATCGCAACTGATTTGAAAACCACGAAGTGCCTTGATAAGCGACATCAATATTGTTATTCAGGAAATGACCGCTGGTCAAGGCACGCTTTCTCGGATAAATGTCTCTTTGTGAGGCATTTCCCTTTGTCGTATTTCGTCCGCTATTCTCGTTACGATTGAAGACTTACTCCACTTATCTAAACCAATGTCAGCTGTTTCAGAATCTTGTTTGTTTGGTAGCTTCCACTGCTCATCCAGAGACTATGCACTTGACTTGGTTGACCCTTCAGAGAAATGCCACTGATATACAGGGCAGGGAGAGGAAATTTAGGCTCCAGCGTTAATTCTGTGACGGGCCCCCTTTCAACAAAAGTGTCGGGATACTGATGCAGATGGATCGTGAGTGCCTCCAGCACTTACGACAGGTGCCTTCAGTAACTACATCAGGGAACTGGATATTAAATGGAGACTTCTGACGGCTTTGGGGGTGAAAAATCACGTTATTTTTTGCCGTCAAAATGACAGGGTTTTTTAGCAGCATGTTTCAAAGCCCGTTTCCGTTTTGGTTTCGGTTTCCCTTATTGAATAGCTTGAGGCTGTTCGAGTGCTATTGTAGGAATGTTTATGAAACCGCGTAAGACCGAGTCTGGTGAATATGTATATAGATAACAGTCTAGTAACAGATTGAGCATCTCCACGGAGTACTCCCATTCCTTCTCTACATGAGTGGCGACTAGTATTCCAGTACAACGGGGCACGGGCAACTTATCTTGCTGGTTTTCACTCGGGGATCGGGGGCCCAGGCTTGGCACAGGAGTCAGAACTTTGGGGGCCCAGGCCTAACCCAAGAATCCAGGGCTTTCAAAGCTTTTGACCCTGGGGTTACTAACCCGGCCCCCACCCTCTCCCCGGCTGATATAATTTATCGTTTAGAAATGGAAATGACCATGCGGAGGGTCAGTATAAAATAACATAAAACACCCGTTTACCTTCAGTATACAGTTATTGTGCTAACCCTTTAGCCAATTACTTAAAAATTCGACAAACTTCAATCAACATATCACTCGCGCATCATCGTTCAGATTTTGTTTCAGTCGTGTACATAGAGAATATATGTAATGAATCGAAATATATGAGCCGAGGCTCCAAAGAATGTGGTATAAGAGGAGCATACAATTTAGCTAAATTGTATATTTAATAAAAACAAATCCTATATCCAATATTGATCAATACCGTCCATATAAAATTAAAACTCAAACAGTTGCATCATCACGGATCTCACACTAATTGAGATTCCAACTGATTCCTGTTTTAAAACTGGGATCATTGACTAATACAGATTAGATAAACTGTATATAGAATTTAATTAATGCCAAGGTTGATGTAGCACTTTGGGTTAGAAGATAATAAACACTTTGTGTCGTTCACAGTTTGCAATAAGCCAATTTACTCTAAGCCAATTTACTTTTTCGATCACGCGCGTGGAATTGTGGAAGCTTTGAGATAAACATTTCCAAGTGGTAACGTGGAAAAGTAAAAGGAATAAAAACGATACGATTTAATTACTCTTTTGGAGGTACTAATTAAAATAATTCGCAAAACTACTCCAACGTCCTTCATTTTCACTATACATTTTTCTTTCCTGTTTGAAATTAAAAATAATTTGCGGGTTTTTTGGACAAAAACAGTGTATCTTTCTATTCGTGTCGAAATGTTCATTTTCTTATGTCATTTTTACATTTTCCTTCGATCTTTTCAACTCGTTGTTTAATGTAGTCAACTATTTCAAATAAATCGCCTAAATAACCCAATTCCTTTTATTTCAACTGTGTATTTCGCTCTTCCATTCAAAGTCATTTACATTCGCACGCACAAAATTCTGAATAAACTTCGTCACGGAGCATACCCGGTACAGTTTTTTCTGTCAAATTTTGAGAATTCAGTCTAGGCCTAGTGAGCATATGAGAATCATTCATAAATCTCTGCACGGCTTTGTTATTTATTTATTTATTTATTTATTTATTTATTTATTTATTTATTTATTTATTTATTTATTTATTTATTATAAAACTTCGGTTAAGACCCCCCCCCCCCCCCTTCACTGGAACAAGCTCGTTCCAGTTAGGTGGCATAACCTATGTTTTTGAAGCAAACAATGAACATTTTTAGATTTGCAATTGCAAGAGTTGTTTGGGCAAGTATCCTCTCCTACTCAGTACTACAGTATTTTTTTTGTTAATGGATTTGTAAAATGTAAAGCATTTTAATTATCCACATAAGATGTCATCAAAATTCAGCTAGTGAGACTGGTGATAATAATTCACTTTAAAAAAAGAACCAAGAATCTTTTAGCACATTGGCAGTTAGCTGGAATTCCAGCGGAGAATAGCTAATTTTATGATTTTGATATTCATGTGCTATTCTCCTTTTGCAGCAATAAATATCCGATTTTAAATATCAACTGCAAACAAAGCTCAAAAGTTGAGTTAATTGGCTGTATAAATTGTATAATCAGATAAATTCCCAAAAAATGAACAAACGGAAAATATTAGTTTCAAAGACATCAATATTTTTAAGGTTTCAGTGGAATACTGTGCAGGGAGAGAGATCCGCTTCTGAAACATCCATTCTACCCAGACAATTAATATTAACCTATGTGTAAAGGCATAATGAGTCAAAGCAAGACTTCAACTGATGACCCAGGCCTCACTAGACGCATTAAATGAAATCTTATGCTTTTACATAGAAGTTAAGTTACAGTCTGTGTAGTAAATTATACCCAGCACACCTCCCCTCGCCATGTTATATAAATCAGTTATTGTTGCCATTATCCAAGTAACATTCAAAGGGTTATTTCAGAACAGTAGTATGTAATGTTGTTTTCACCCCTTATTTGGATGACCTCGGTGGATGACCTCGGAAGTGACGTCATGTCACGTGACCTAGTGGCGCCATGTTGTGTTGTCATGGTAACCCGCGTAAGCGGCCATGTTGTGACGTCATCGTCATAGTGATACGTGGTGTTTGTGCGCATGCGTAGCGCGTGTTGTTAGGGTGATACGTGTTTCCGTCGTCCATTTTGTATACTGGAGGCCGCCATCTTGGTTTCTATGGTGGCACATGGTTGCTATGTGACCTAAAACCTTCTTATAGAACAGAGGTATGTTCGGAGGGTGTGTTCGATTGAATCGCAGTAAATCTAATTACCACAAACAACCCAACAAGTTTTACTATTTCGAATTCTCTGCTTCTATCTATATATGCAATAGTTATCGTCTATCTGGCCATGTCCCTTTGTTCTAGAGTATACTCCAGTAGCGAAGAAGAGCCTATTAGTTGGAACAGCTTTGCTCATTATTACTATATTTAGCTATTCTGGTCTATTCTTGTTAGTTCTGACCCTATTCCAAGTACTCTTGTTGTTTCATTTATCGAGATCATTTATATAAATTATAACTAACCAATCAGATTACTTGATTTCCCATAACCTGTACTAAATCGTACAGAGTTATCTCCCCTTATTACAACGAAGTTGTATCCGATTCTCATCGCCTCTATATCCAATGGCAATATCCCGGGCACCCCAATTTCGGCACCCCTTTTTTGAAAAACATATGACCTTCGGCACCCCTTTTTGTCATATGTTCTTATGTGTAAAGGCACAATGTGACACAATGTGCCCTAGCACATAGGCACATGCTTTATGTGCCGATATGTGCTTATGTGAAAAGGCACAATGTGACACAGTGTGTCGTAGCACATAGGCACATGCTTTATGTGCCGATATGTGCTTATGTGAAAAGGCACAATGTGACACAATGTGCCCTAGCACATAGGCACATGTTTTATGTGCCGATATGTGCTTATATGAAAAGTCACAATGTGACACAATGTGCCCTAGCACATAGGCACATACTGGTATTTGAGGATACTTATTGCCTGGTATTGTATTATTTGAGGATACCTATCTAGGATACCTTCTGGAGAATCGCTTTTTTGTCATATGTGCTTATGTGAAAAGAAAAGGCACAATGTGACACAATGTGCCCTAGCACATAGACACATATGACAAAAAGGGATTCTCCAGAAGGTATCCTAGATAGGTATTTGAGGATACCTATGGCCTGGTATTGTATTATTTGAGGATACCTATCTAGGATACCTTCTGGAGAATCCCTTTTTGTCATATGTGCTTATGTGAAAATGCACAATGTGACACAATGTGCCCTAGCACATAAGCACATATGACAAAAAGGAATTCTCCAGAAGGTATCCTATATAGGTATCCTCAGATAATACAATACCAGGCCATAGGTATCCTCAAATACCTATTTTAATTAAGGAATTAAGCAAACCCACCATTACACCGCAACGTTCAATACAAAAATAAATGATAGTACTTTTTTACTACAAGTGGTGAAAAAAGTGGAGGGGTAAGTACCCCCCCCCCCCCCCCCATGGCGCCACCACTGGCAGTCCTTATGCTTGGTGTTGTGAATGCTACATAACTCGTATTCCGAAATGTTCAACTGATATGTTCCATTTGAACAGCTTTGGAATGCACAAAGAAAAAACATTGGTTTTCATTTGTGGTGTTCAGTGTACCAAAATAATTCATATACACGTACAGCTGTCTAACTTTTACTGTATAGCTTTTGAGGCAGTGACTGAATAAATGAATTGGGGAAAAAAGGTACAGTATCATCGGAATGCAACGGGACGCCAGCTGGGGATATATTTCTACAAACCTGCTGTATATTTATTTGTCTGCTGGAACGATCAACGTCACTCAAATACGTTATGCGCGAACACGTGGATTTGTTTATCCCATTTACTTTTATTTCCGGATTTGCGCAGTCGAAAGTGTAAACTGGCTTATTTGTGACAGGAACTCGAATATAAAGGGGCATAACTCTATGCTCCCCATAGACACAATAACAAACAATACAAGTGTCTCACATAAATATGCACAACTACAGTTCGTACTGGCGCAACCCTGTTTGTCTTTTTGTCTCTCTCTCCCTCTACACAGAATTGTCAATAGAATAAAACTACTAGCACAAGCTAACCGTCACACCCATAACTGTCCAAGCAGGTAGGTCCTCTGGTTGGTCGTCCGGATCGTCTCGGGACCGGGGGTACGGGGGGGGGGGGGGGGGCGTTTGCTGGATATTTGAGTCAGGAACAGATGGAACATTCGGGTTATGGTCGTGAGGAGCACCTGAGCTGACTGCATGTGATAGCTCGGTTGGAATAAAGGGTGGGGGGTGTCTCACTAACTATCTCATTATCAGAATCGTCGTGTTCAGCAAGCGCTGGGCCTATAATTAACAGACAGGTTAGATAGTGCGCTATCCAGGGAAACACGGAAGCATTCCAACCGTTTGATTTGATGTGGTGTAGCCCTAAGCTGCGAGTCGATGAATTTCTGCACATCGCACCACTCTCCGTCGGTGGACACTACTAAGTAACGATCGCGGGCACTGTTGTTATCGCGGTCATTTCTGATGTAGACAAGGTCGCCAACTTCAACAAAGTGCGCCACGAACGTCTTTCACGGGGCTTTAGCGCATTAGTAGGTATAAAAGGCGGATTCCCGACCACTTGTACACGATTTCGTACATGTACACGTACATGTACGTGTACTGCCATGGGGATTCAGTGTTAAATCGTGTACAGAGTGCAAAAATGTCGTTTTTTCATGGTGGTCCAGAATCCGCCATTGGTTTTGAGGCTCACAGATCGCACTTTTAACAGTCAAATACCCGTTGGCGAACGCGTACATTCGACACGCCGCTCAAAAGTGAAAAAAATGTACGAAATTTTAAGAAAATATAATTTAAAATTTTTTCTCTACGTTCCCATCGTGGATCAGACCTTCGATCTATCGTTGGTGAACGCGAGCAAAAAACGTTTTGCGGCTTCCAGACCAGCATCAAAAAGTGGTTTGCAGATTCTGAGCCACCTACGTTCACCAACGAATGTTCGAACGGATAAAGTGCGATCCGATCGGGAAAACCCATTTGCGGATTCTAGACCAGGGAAAATCGACCTCAAAACGTTGTTTCGACGTTCGCCAACGGTGAAAAGTGGTGTAAAGTGTAGTTACTCATCGAGGATTTTTTTAAAAATTGATTTGGGCCTACGGTACATGGAAAAAAGGTGGTTCAGAACCCGCAAACCACCGCCACGTTCCCGATCGCGTTTCGGTCGGTATAGGGTGCGATTTGATTGGTGAAAACGATTTGCCGATTCATCTCTTGAGTTTTGTGAGACGAATCGTGATAGAATCGGTTTTGAGGAGTTTTTTCAATTTTGTACTCAGTGTAAATAAATAGCTTGTTTCGTTTAATAGAGTCGACTATAAGACTGAATTCGATAAATTCTATCATAATAGACACTCATGTTTTTGTTACGGTGTGAATGAAAGGTTTTCGTTCAAAAGAGTTGACTATAAAATTGAATCTGTTATAATAGACATTCATGTTTTGTTTTGGTGTGAATGAAAGGTTTTCGTTCAACGGATGACATTGAAAAAATGAGTTTTAGAAAATTAGAATCGATGGAAAATCGTTTGTTTACGTTTTGTCACTGCGAATTTTGTGAAATAAATCTTAATAAAACACTTTGTAGAATTGTTTCATTCAAATAAAAATAGTTCGTAGAATTGTTTCATTCAAATAAAAATTCTATTATAAAACCTTTTTCACTTAGATGAATTTTTAAGAGTTAAAACTATTATAATAGACACTCATGTTTTGTTCTGGTGTGAATAAAAGGTTTTCGTTCAATGAATCGTTTTAATAATAGACAATAAAAGCGCGTTTCCACTCAATCAGGTTTAAGAGGTAAATTTAATTTTTAATATATTCATGATAATGTTTGGAGATATGAATGACTGATAGTAGGTATAAATTGCCGATTCACGACCACTTGTACATGTACGTGTACAACATACGCACACGATGCGTTCACCAACGTGGAATTCGGTGTTTAAATCACACGCTTGTTCACAAAACTGTACACTGGTCTTGAATCGGCCCATGTACAGTCAGTGACTCCTAGATCGCGCTTTTAGCGTCAAACACTCGTGGTGAATGCATTGTGTGCATGTGTTGTACATCTTCAGTTGTATCGTGTACGTGATTTTTGGTCTACGTTCGCATCGCAGATCAGACCCACCAATCCATCGTCGGCGAACACGAGCGAAGACAAAAAGATTTGGGTGATTATCAAAAAACAGCTTTTGCAGTTCTAGACCAGTGGTCTAGAATCGGCAATTGCGTTGGTACAGATGGTCCAGAAACTCTCCCTCGTTTTTGAGGCGGTCACGTTTTTGATTGATATAAATATAGGGGAGAAAAAAAATATAAATAAATAGTTATTTAGAAAAATAAATATATCAAATTGAATAGATAATAAAAAAAAAAATACGTAAATCATGAGCGATTCTCAGATGATTAGAGCGAGGTTTCTTTTAAACATGCTGATGAGAGCATACGCAATTTGCGTGAACGAACAACTACATCCCATCTTGTTAGACCGATGCGTCGGATGTCGGGATCATCTAGACTTCGATCACGAGGATCATTCGTGTCTGACGATGGAAAGGGAAGATATGGTCATCATGTTTTTCGAACCGGCGTTCGAACACGTTAAATTCGACGATGTGATCACGTTTTGGAAGAGATTAGTCTACTGTAAGAATCGAGACAGGCCCACAGATTCGGAAGAACAGAAATTGGCACGTAGAAGTTTGACTTTAGAAGACAAGGGATGCATCAAGAAATTATTGCTGAATGAAGCATACGTCTAAGTTTTGTTTTTCGTTGATATAAAAAATAAGGGAGAGTAGAAAATAAAAAAAAAATAAATACACACATAAATTTTTTTATCTAATATTAGAAAGAAAAACACAAAAAAAAAATGAGAACCAGAAATAAATTGTATCCGACGTTAGTGGATGACGAGGACGAGAAGCCGAAAGGCGTTTTGCCGACGGCGCCGTCGCTAGAAGAAAGAGAAAGAGGAGAGAGGTATCGCATTGATCAAATCAATAGAATCCAAAAGTATCTGACTCGAGAGAGAGATTCTCGTTGTTCCCTCAAGAAGAAGTATTCGCGTTTCATGAAATTCGTCAACGGGATCGACACAACACTCATCACGATTTCCATGGGTTTACACGTGGCCGGCATCGGATTGTTGTCGACCGCGGTCGCCATTCCGATCATGTTGACCGTGGAAGGAGTGGCCCTCGCCGCCGGATTGTTCAGCACGGTCGGAAACTTTTTGAGTAGGAAATTATATCTGAAGGCTAGGAAACATGACAAGATTAGCATCTTGGCCGACTCCAAGATCGACACGATATCCGAAATGATCTCTATGGCGTTGAAAGATGGTAGGATATCGGACGGAGAATACTTCACGATATTAAGCGAGAAAACGAAATACGATGCCATGAAAGAAGCCATGAGAATCAAGACTCGTCAGATCATCAAGGAAGAGTTGAAGGATTCTCTCGTGGAAAAGGGTAGGAAAGAGGCCAGGGAGGAATTCAGTAAGATGATAGAACTCAAGGAGCAGTGATTGGAATATATATATATATATATATATATATATATATATATATATATATATATATATATATATATAATAAGAACAGAATTTTTAAAAAAATATTAAATTCATATATAAAATAAAAAAAACGAAATTAATTTAAATTAACTCTTCAAAAAAAATGTATTGCGTAAAGTGTAAGAGAGTTACCGAGACAAGTAATTCTCGAGAAGTGCGAACTAAAAACGACATACAGATGAATTTGCGACGTGTGTGGTTCTATCAAGACTAGATTGGTCAAACAAAAGAACGCGAGCAAAGGCAAAGGCATCATGAATAAAATGATCAACAATCTACCTTTCAAAATGCATCTGCCCGGTCACAGTTTCACGGGACCAGGAACCAAATTGAACAAGAGACTTAACGCCGATCTAACACCCAAATCTTGGAGCAAACCCGTGAATAGGGTGGATGCGGCCACATACGATCATGATCTGTGCTACGCCGGACATCCCGACACCAAGACTCACAATGACGTCTGCGACAAAAACATGTTGACGAGATTGAGAGGCATATCGAATCCGACCAGGAGAGAGAAGATGGAACGTTCGCTGGTCGGCAATCTGATCGGTGTGAAACGTCGATTCGGATGGGGCATTCAAAAAAAAAAAGCGCATCTGAAAAAGAGAAGAAGAAGAAACGATTATTGATGAGCGAATCAGCTGAGGAGTTACACAAACCCATAGTGCGTAAATTTCGAAAGAGAAGGGTGTTCGTGAAGGGTCTGGACGACATTTGGTCCGCCGACTTGGTCGACATGAGATCATTTTCGAGGTGGAACGAGAGTGTCAAATATCTATTGACGGTCATCAACGTGTTTTCCAAATACGGTTGGATCAGAGCTTTGAAGAATAAATCGGGACCTTGCATCGCCGAGGCTCTGAAGAGCGTGTTCGAGTTGTCTTCTCGAAAACTGAGTAAATTGTGGGTGGACAAGGAAAAGGAATTCTACAACAAGGACGTTCATCGATTGGTAAACCTCTACTCGATCGAAAACGAAGAGAAAGCCAGCATGGTGGAACGTTGGAATCGAACGATGAAGGAGAAGATTCACAGATACTTCACGGCGAATTCGACCAAGAAATACATATACTCTCTGAACGGTCTGGTCAAAGATTACAACAACACGCGACACAGATCGATCAAGATGACTCCCACGGAAGCTAGTGATCCTCGAAACGAAAAACGAGTCTACGCGAATCTATATCCCGAGAGATCTAAGATCGGGAAGAAGTCTAGAACGTCGAAATTTGCGGTCGGCGATCGAGTGAGAATCTACGCTTATAAGAAGCACTTCGAAAAGGGTTATACTCCTCGATGGACATTGGAAATCTTCGTGATCATCAAAATATTTCACACCGATCCGGTGACTTACGAAATCGAAGCTTTGGATGGAGAAGAGATCATCGGAAAGTTTTACGAACAACAATTACAGAAGACGAAGTTTTGATGAAGAACGCAAAAAATTTTTTTTTTATTTACTCTCTTTGACATTTTCTTGTTTACACATACATATATATAAGAGAGAAAAAAAATAAATAATAATAAAAAATAATTAAAAACTATTTTTTTTAGATAAAGAAAGCAAGTGAATTAATAAACAAAAAAAAACTAAAAATCCTTTAAAATGACAAATATACTAGATATAGCACAAAGCATAGTGAAAGATGAAAGTATTCAAGAATATGAGGTTCACGAATATGAACTGGTAACTGGAACGAGTTTGAACAATGCGGGAGAGATAAGAATCAACGTCGAAACTCAAGATCTATTCGTACATCCTAGCGAGTTACATAGTGGTGCAGGGACGTCTCACCAAGGAAGATGGGAGGGACTACGCCGATGAT
Source organism: Pictodentalium vernedei (assembly GCA_031216915.1). Classification (NCBI taxonomy): domain Eukaryota; kingdom Metazoa; phylum Mollusca; class Scaphopoda; order Dentaliida; family Dentaliidae; genus Pictodentalium; species Pictodentalium vernedei. The sequence continues at coordinate 404,062,424 of CM062295.1, forward strand.
GACACGGTCACTCTAGCTAATAATGGCATCATGCATCTATTCAGTAACATAAAATACATGCTATCCGGACAAGAGATAGAATCTGTTTTTCATCCCGGTCAGGCCACCACGATGTTCAGACTCTTGACGTATCCTGATGATTTTTCGAAATCCAGAGGACTTAATCAGTTGTGGGTGAAAGACACCGTAGGTCCTGCTAGCGCCGGCGCTGCCACAATATTCGACTACGAGACGTCCAGACCTAAAGGAACATTTTCGTTCAGGATACCTTTGAAACACATCTTTGGATTCGCGGACGATTACAACAAGGTCATGTATGGATTCAAACACAATCTGATGTTGATTTGAAAAGGAAACGACGACGCAATAGTGAGACTCACCACGACCAATGCGGGTAAGATAACTCTACACAAGATATCGTGGTTCGTTCCGCACGTGGAGCCTTCGATGAATGAGAAAACGAATCTCTACAAGATCATACAATCCAAGAGTAAATTACCCGTGGCATTTAGAATGAGACAGTGCGACACGGCTAGCATTCCTCCCTCCACGAATCACTTCGATTGGAGATTGACGGTGAAATCCGCTTCCGAGAGACCGCGTTTCATCGTGGTCGCGTTTCAGACCGATAGGGACGGGTCTCAGGAAAAGAATGCGTCGCTGTTCGATCACTGCAATTTGAGAAACATGCAAGTGTTTCTGAATGCCACGAGATATCTGGCAATCGATTACAATGCATCGTTCGACAAGAACGATTTCTGCAGGTTGTACGGCGACGTCGCCGATTTTAGAAAGAAGTATCACGGTCTAGACGAATTGATGAGCAATCCCAACATATCTCCCGGCGAATACAAGTCGATGTATCCCATGTTCGTGTTCGACGTCAGTAAACAGAGCGAACGACTCAAGAGTAGCATGTTAGACATTCAGATCAAGATGCAATTCGATAGGAACGTGCCGAGAAAAACCGAAGCCTTCACCCTGGTCCTGTCGGACAGAGAATTACAATTCGAATCGGATGGAAATAAGATGTCAATCATTCGATGAGAGACGAGTGTGTGAAAAAAAAAATAAAAAACAAAAAAAAAAAATGAAAAGTAATGTGCGATTATTAAAAAAAAAAACAAAAAAAAAAAATAAAGTAATGTGATATAGAGAGATTGAACATCTCTCTATATCTCATTACTTTTTTTTTGTTGTTTTTAATAATCACACATTATTTTTTTTTTTTTTTTTTTTTTAATTCATTATTTTTTCCACGCGTTCACTGTTTGTTCAAAGGATCCAGTTCGATCAGTAGACTCACTACAGAAGTGGCGGCTTCGGGATTATTGGTTTTCGTGACGAAATTAATCCTGTCTCCGGCGTTCACTTTGAGAGGCGTGCCAAACGTGCTGACATTCGCGTGTTGATTCTCGGTCTTTTCGACACTGTATCTCTTATCGCTCTCCACACCATTCACCATGAGATTGACGACCGCTCTGTTATTCAAATCCGAGGAAGCCAGACTCATTCGAAGGATTTCACCTCCCAGTGGCATGGGATATCCCACCTGACCGTGTTTCGATCTGCTACCTCCATTTCCGAAAGACCACTCGGCTTTTCCCTCCTCTAAGGCGTCAGACTCTTCGGCCCACACGGTAATCAATTGTCTGGCATATTTGACTTTCTCCACCACCGAAATCAGGGTGCAGGCATCCATCATGTGCACGGGTTCCGGTAGATTCGTGAGCGCGTGTCCGCCCATGTCTAGTTTACCTTCCATGATGTCGCCCCTTCTCCAGACCGAGTTGTCATCCACGTACTTCCTGCTTACCATGCTGGAATCGAATTCAGGATCGTGACCGAGACCGAATAAATTCTCACCGTTCATGTTGATGCCACCCTCCATGGTTCCGCCAGATTGTTTGTTCAGGTAGAGATCGTCCACTTGTGATTCTTTGTATTCTTGCGATCGTATCACGGCAGAATCTACATAGCCCTTGTTGACTGCGGTTGAGTCCGCATCCGTGTCGTCGATCTTCGACAGATTCAATATCTTGTAGAATCCCACATTCAGATCCGATTTCATTTCACGTCTGTCAGACTTTCTCTGTTCCAGATCTACGTAGTGTTTGGTCGCCACGTCCTTGGGATTTGTGGGAGCGGCCACGTTCGTTATCTTGTAAGAATTGGCATTCAATTCCGAGTGCATCATTTTCTGAACATATCTATTTCTCAGGTGTTAGCTGAATCTCGCGTGAGAGTCGTCCGCGTATCTCTTGGTGGTGGCATCGGTGGGATCTACGGGATTCGCGATGTTCACCAAATGTTTGGATTTCAGATCGAGACCGTCGGTCATGGTTTTATCCACGTAATTATCAAGCAGGATTCGTTCGAAATCGGAGTTCCCCCTGTCGACGTATTTTTTAGTCGCAGCATCTGCGAGATCTATCAGCTCAGGAAGATTGTAGAGCTTCTCATCGTTCATGTTCAGAGGTTCCTCTCGAGGTTCGTATCTCCGAACATAATGCTCGTCCAAGTTGGCAACATCGTAACCATCGTCGACTTCGAGCGTCTTCCTCTTCTTTCTCGGGTTGAATTTTTCATCGTCACTTCTACCAAATTTATCGACTGTCATGTTGTTGTGGGATTTTTTTTTTGTTGTTGTTGTTTAGAAAAAATGTGTTCAAAACGCAGTTTATTAAAAAAATGAACTATGTTATTTTATTTTTCGTTTTTTATTCGATTAAAATTTTTTTAAAATAATTTTTTATCTTTATATATATACTATAAAAAAATTTTTTTTCTCTCTAATGTAAGTCATTGAGAATGTCTTGAAATTCATCTCCTTCAGACCATCTCTTGAGAACGTAGAGACACAGGTGACCGCAAAACACTTGATCTGGCGATTGCACTTGATCCGTGTTGTAAAGAACCATCGATTTGTTGAAATAGTTCTTTATTTCTTTCGGCGGCGAGATTCCGTAGCTGTCGAAATAATAATTTTCCTTCTTCCCGTTCTTCATCCACGCCACCCAGTGAGTGCCTTCACCTGATGAATCGTCTTCTCTTCGGCAAGGCATCTCTGGAAAACACTCCTAGAAAATCTTCGATTTTCAAATCTTTTGCCACATTCAACAGATCGATGTTGGATAGGGGTTTGTTGTGTAAGACGACACCTTCTACGGATATCTTTATTTTCTTATTCATAGATGAGTATATATATTTTTTTTTTATTTATTTTATTATAATTCACTAAAAATGACGTTATTTTTTTCTATTTTATTTCTTTTTCTTTTTAAACTAACTCTATCGACTTCTACAATCTTGAATCCGTCGAATTCCTTGACTTCTGTAATCTTGGATCCATCTAATTCTTCTTTTAAACTAACTTTCTCAATGTCACTATCGATTTCCATAATTTTGTGTTCATCTAATTCCTCTTGATTTTCTGGAATCCTATCATCCACAATCGTATCTGGAATCCAATCATTCACATTCATATCTGGAATCCAATCATCTACATTCATATAGTCTCTAATTAGATCCACAATCCAATGTCCGAGTGCCAAAGTGCTTATTTTATCATCTAATACGAATCTCTTATCGTTGTCAGCCGTCAGCGAAATCTTGTTGACTATTTTGGTATACAGGTCGTGATTTTCGCTTCGAATCGATTTCATAGTCTTATACACCGGACCACTTCCTAACAGACAATCTTTATACTCTTGGAAAGAGATGTTTTTCTTCACCACGCACGCTTTAACTCCTTTGCACTTCTTCTAGACGATAAGCATAGAGTTTGGGTCTCAAACCCACGAATTCGACGATCTGTTTACCGCCGCTCTCGTCCTTAAATTTACCCAACACCTTCTTGTTGTCATTCGATTGAATGTTGGACGGGTGATCGACGGGATAATTGCTCGTGTCGAACCACTCGGCCACAGCCGGAGATATGTCTCGGTAGATGTCTTTCGTCTCTATCTCGTAAACTAAACTGTCCGTGTCGGTGAACAGTAGTTTGGCTTTGTCGCCAAATTTTCGTTTGACGTAATCGTAGTGAAACTCGTACATCAATCGCTTGCTGACATCTAAGATGATCGGTCTGAGATAATATGGTTTGTCGAACTTCAGGTGCGTCTTTTGCATGTGAACGGCCACTAGATTTTCGCCGAATATGGTTCGGTGTTTGTAATTGGGTTTCGCCACTAATTTTTTTGCTTTTTTCTCAGACGTGACGAGTCGAACGTCGGTTCTCTTCCTGATGTTTTCCATCGATTTGCCGTACACGCAGTTGTTCATGAGTTTGAAGAAATCTTTTTCGAAATCGCTCTCGGCTCAGGTTCTGAGATTCCTGTTGAGATCGATGTATTTTTTCATCCAAGGCTCTTCATCGAATCGAATGATGCGATGTATGTCGACTAATTTCATCCCGTAATCGACGTACTGTTTCAAATTCTCGCTGTAGACGACGTAGTTATGTTTGTTAAATAAATTGGGAATGAGTTTTTCCTCATCTCCTTCGTTCGGTTCCATTCGTTCGGGAGCCAGCGGATAATCGTTTTGCGGATCGTGTAATTCTTCCGGATAGTTTCAATCGACTTCTAAAATGCAAGGATAGTCTCTCCATTTTTGCATATCTTCTGGTTCCTTCACCCATTCGAAATTTCCAATTGGTAAAGGATGACTCATAGCCCAACCGTACAGATTATTGGCATCCCAATACTGTATGTATTTAGTCGACCGTTTCGAATCGAAACCTTCTTTCATGTAGGGATTGTTAGCCTCAGAATGTCTGTGAGAGATCATCGATACGCCACCTCTCGCAGCCCTTTCGAACATGAGCAACATGTCCACGTCGGATAATAATTCCAATTGGACTTCGGTGGTCTTCAACAGAGCGTCCCACGCCAGACCGGGTGCGGTGAAATACCAAGCGGGATCCAGATCGTAATTTCGACAACAGACGTCTCGAAAATTTTCGAACACGTCTGCCAAGAGCAGAACGTCGGTCTTCAGATAGAGATCGTGATAATCTCTCATGGTTTTCATATCGAATGATTTCCACACGTTTTTGGCGTGTTCGTAATTCTCGTCGGAAATGTCGGATTCATATAATTTCGAATAAAAATCATCTTTCAAAGGTAGTGCGGTGTCTTCGAATCTCTTTAGATTGTTCATGTAATCATAAGGATAGACTCCTTTCCTCAACATGACATCTACTCGTTCTCCGAAATGTTCACTCGTGATTTTAAATTTATCCTTGCTCATGTTATCGACTAATTTTTCCAGAGCGGGCGACATGAATTTAAAAGTGTCGATGAAACGTATGCATCTACGAATGGATTTCGTTTTTTCTTTCAACATATTTCCGTTGATTACTCTTTCCCTCTCCATGAGCTTCCATTTCGTGAAGGAAATGTATCTTTCTTCACTGTTTGTGATGCAATTTAATTCTTCGTGCGAGGTGCCGAGATTTTTCATGAACAGATGACTGTCATAACCCGAGAGATTGTGAAACATCACCGGATAGAAAGTGGCGTCTCGATATTTTAAATTACACTTGCTGTGAGCCGGACCGCAATACAGACCCGTGTAATGATCGTGGTCTCTGACCTTCTTATTTTCTTCCAAATTCTCGTCGAATGATTGTCTGCATATGTGACATTCGGTGGCTCTGTTATTTTCGTCTTGCTGCTCTCGCGTGATGATCATTTTCGCCGGAGTTTTGAATTTGTCGTATAACATTTGAATTTTCGATTCTAACTCTTCCACGAACCTTTGAGCCACGTCATTGTCTTTGCGCTGTTTCGTGTAGGTGAAGGGACCCATGTCATGTTGCGAGTCGAAAGCGCATTTCACATAAATGCAATAGCCCAAAGGTATGTGTTTTTGATATCTTTCGACGTAACTTTGAAGAGCGTTGAGTTGACAGGAACTCATTTTCACGGTGAAACATTTGAAATCGGCGTACACGACGAATTGTACTTTTAACCTTCTGTTGTGATTTTCAAACTTCATGATGGTGTTGGGTTTGGGCATTTCGACGGCGACACCTTGATTTTCATTGCAATATTCCTGATGTTTCACCAACGAGTCTTCGCTGTGAAACATGTTCATGCAGTTGCAACATAAAGATATCTTATGTCCATGATTATTATTTTGTTTCGACAGTAATCGGCTCGGATGTTTAACCCAACAATAATGACGATTGTCACCATTCGAAATCGATAATAAAATAATCGTCTTTTCTCTTCCGCTATACGAAGTCCATCTGAGAGGATAGATCTTTCGATTTTCGTCATCGTATCCCAGGACGTTCACCGCTACGGTGGGATTTTGAACCTCGAAACGTTCGATGTGTTTTAACTTTGTTGGAAAAGTCCAATCAAGATTTTTAGAAGTTTCCTCATAACGAGAAACTCTATCAGAGTTTATTTTGACAGGGTATAAAGCAGAGGTGACTGCCCATTTAAACCACTGATCATCTTTATTTCTCACGTTGACCACGGCGTGTTTCTTAGTCAAGAAATACGGTAATTCCAAGTAGGAAGATCCTTTCAACAGTTCGCTTTTAGTCATGTCAATTTCGAGTTTCAACACCTCACCGAACGTCCAATTACTACCTTCATTTTGATAATTCGCGAGAGACATCAACATCTTGTCTTTCATCTTTTCGAAAACGTCCGATAGATCTGAACCTCGAAATACGGGTTCGACGTTAGATCTGAAATATGCATTTTTCACGATGCTCTCACCGGACTTCACGTCGATTTTATTCATTATGCAATGGAGTATCATCTTAATTTTTAATCCCAAGTTCGTGTATTCGCGAAACAAATCCAATACTTCTTTCTTCACCCGTTCCATGAATAATTTCAGATCGACTTTCTTCAATGAGGGAATCACGTCGAAAGTTTTAAAAATGCCTTTGATCGCACTCTCCCGTTCTATGGGTTTTGATTGGAATAGTTCTGCAACGAGTCGTGTTACATATTCTTCTCCTTTCCCTTCGTCGATTGCTCGTTGAATTTCGCTCAGTATATCTCGTTTGTCTTGAATCTGAAGTGCATCACTCGTTTTCGTTTTAGTTTTTCTTTTCTTTTCTTTGGAAACTTGATGTTTTTCAACGGCTTTTCGTTTAGTCGTCTTCTTATTTTTCACAACCGACGCATCTTTTGACGTCATTGCTATCAACATTTCATTTGCCTTTCTAGCGTTTCGCAAATATTCTTGTATGACTTCAATTTTTTTTGCTTTAGTTCTATGCTTTCTGAAATCTGAAATTTGTAATAGACTACAAATCTCGTTTAACTGAGGTACGATTTTCTCATTTAAATTTACCATTGTTTTATCTGTTTGCTTCATTTGTAAGAATATTTTTATTTTTTTTTGGAATTTTGTATTAAATAATTTGTTAAAAAAGTTTTGTTTTTTACTCTATATATATAATAGAAAGAAAAAAAAGAGAAATTTTAAAATTCAATTTCTTTAATACAAAATTTAAAATAAACATTATTGTAAGAATTCATAAAAACCAAAAAATCGATCATGACAACAACAACACCTAAAAGATGTGGATTGAAATTGAAACGAGACGAAGGGTATGAGAATTATAGTTTTAATATCTTTTCATTAAAACCACACGATCCCATCGAATTGAATGAGGTTGAGATGGTGGACTTAGAGCGCTACTACCACAAATATCGAATGTGTTTGAAAGTGGATGAAGCCGCGCTCGATTTGTTTTATGAGTACCAAAGTGAACTGTTGATTAATATCATCATCGCTGAAGACAGAGAATTCGACAGGGGTGATTTATTGTTGTCCTATGGAGATTACATATATCCAATAATCTCACCCGAACTCGTGAAGAAATCGGGTGGTGAGAGCACATTCGCCTATGAAAAAAAACTTAAAAGAGTAAAGATGAACATTCACACCATTTACGTATGTGGAAAAATGACGAATGTCAACTTGCTAATAACGGACTTGGAAATATAAACAATAGAGAGATTGAAATAAAAAAAAAATTTAAACTTTTTATATATATAAAGAGAAAAAAAACTTTTACTAAAAAAATTTTTACATTAAAGAAAATTAAAATTAAAAAAACAACTTTTTTATATATATAAAGAGCAAAAAAAAAATAACAAACTTTTTTTTTTAACAAATTATTATTTAAATACAAAATTTAAAATATACATTATTGCAAGAATTCGTAAAAACAAAAAAAAACAAATAATCAATCATGAAGACAACAACACCTAAAAGCATGAAGACAACAACACCTAAAAGATGCGAATTGAAATTGAAACGAGTCGAAACGTATAAGAAATTCGGTCATAAAATCTATAGATTACAACGACACGATCCCATCGAATTGAATGATGTCGAGACGAAGGGCTTAGAGCACAAATACGAGAAATATAAGATGCCTCTGAAATTGAATGAAGCCATGCTCGATTTGATTTACGAGTACCAAAGCGATTTGCAGAACATCGTCATCGCCGAAGATAGAGAATTCAACAAGGACGATTTGTCATTGCCCTATGGAAATTACATATTTCCAAACATCTCATTCGAACTCGTGAAGAAATTGGGTGGTGAGAGCGAGTTGACTGATGTAAAAAAAACCAAAAGAGTAAAGATAAACATTCAACACGTTTTCGAAAAAGGAGTAGACACGAGCGTCAACATGCTAATAACGGACTTGGAAATATAAACAATAGAGCGATTGATTTTTAGCGAAGAAAAAATGAAAAAAAAAAAAAAAGTAAATGAGATCTCATTTACGTTTTTTTTTTTTTGTTTTCCTTCTTCTTCACTATCATCATAATATATTATAATAACGTTTCCTTTTCTCTCAAATTTCTGCATCGATTCTTCTTCTTTTTCTTTTTTTCTTTTTCTCTGTGATGTGATACGTTTATGGTAACATTTTTGTTTGTCTGAATCATAATTATGAACGAATGTTGTGCATCTCTTGGTAACACTAGCATCATTACCATTCACTTCAGAAGGTAGTGATGACCGTGGAAAGCAACATCTCATTCCCAACCGTATATCCCGCGCTTTATCTATCTCTTTCCTTAGATATCCATCATTAGCATCTAACATTTTTTTTATTTCTTCGCTCTCTGACTCGCGATGTTCGTCATTATCGTCAAATTGTTTCTCCACCTTTTCATCCAGGTGATAAATTTGTTTCTCCACCTCTTCACCCATTTTAAAAATATATTATTTTATACTTTCTATGTTTTTATATATTTTATATAATTTTTATATTTATAATAACATATTCAAAATCGGTATGTTCTTAAATGGCGAATTGTCACCGAGCAACAAACCCTTGCCGATTCGCTTGACATTCCGTTCACTCTTCAGAAAGAGACCGTTTCCTCTCAGAGAGTTGCCATCTCTAACGGGTTCTAGATACAATCCTTTACCGCTGTCGTCTATGTGAACGCGACACATGGCTCCTCCTTTCTTCAAAAACAGTCCGTTGCCACCCATTAATTTCTCAACTCCCGAACTAGCGAGTCCTGTGAGAGCTCCCATGCCGAGAGTCTTTCCGAGAAAGGGTAGCACCTTTGCGGTGAAGGGTAATGCTTTTGTGGCGATTCCTGCCAATAGCGGTAGGAAACCGCCTTTCATTCTCAAATTGTATCTCAATTGAGTGGGACTCAATCTCACCGCCAACCCTCTTCCATCGCGAATCGCTTTCTCCATCCTTTTGATTCGACTTCTGGACCAGGCGATCGAATCCTGTCCGCCTCTCGTCAGATCTTCGTGAGTGAATTTGAATATCACCGCCTCGCCTCGAGTTGTTAAAGCTCTCTTAAGTTTCTTCTTCTGTCCTGCAGATATGTTCACGTTTTTAACCACGTATTCTGTCATAATTCTGTTTTGTTTGTTTTTTAAATATATTTTACTTCAATTGTTTCTTGTTTAATAATTATATTAAAATAATTTTGTAAAAAAAATTAATATTATCGTTTATTTTATTTTTGTTATCTATATATATATATAATATTTTTTTTTTTTTGCTTTTTATATTTCTCTTATGTGAAATCGTATCGTCACTCTCTCTCCGCGAAGATCTAACAGTTCACCATTTTGATCCGTCAACGTGGTTTTGAGACTATACAACGTGTCTAAAATCACTGGTAGATAAACTAAATTTCGAGGTCGCTCCATGATCTTATAACCCGGCAACACGTTTGGAAAGAAGGAAAAGATCATCGGCTGAGCGCTACCATTCACGTAGCTTCCGGCAATCACGTCCACGTTCACCAGAATGCTATTGACAGCGAGAATGTCGACCATATTTTAAGATGCCGCGTGCCCTCGATACATCTTTCGATCGAATCCCAACATCTTGCCTATAGAATCGTCCGTGTTGAAATCCACACGAAAATTATCTTCCAAATCCAACATCATCTGTAAGGTATTAGGATTGGGAGCGAGTCTGATCTTGTTGCTTCCCTTTCCATCCATCTTCATTCGCGTCTGAATGTAATGGTTCAAATCGTCTATGTCGTAACTCCCTTTGGGAATTCGAATCTCCAACCAATCCACTCTGTCGGAATACTTGAACGAGTTATTCTTTTCGGTGACGTTGGGAAAGGAATAATAAGTCTCCAGATTCACCAACGCCATCTCGTAACTTTTCTCTCTGTTCAATTTGATGGAAGGTTCGAATTTCGTACCGAATCGAGTCGAATCGCCACTCACCACGATTTGAATGGATTGTTTCACAGCCGTATTCTCGGCTATCCATTCTAACAATTCTCCATGTTGGAACATTATATCTTAATTTTATTTTTTTTTTTTATTCAAAACTAATTATTTGAAGATTTATTTATTTTTCTAATTTTTTTTATTTTTTCACGCTCTATCTTATTATTATCATCACCATCGGGAACATAAAACTTATCGAATCCACACTGATATTTTCTGCGATTAAATTCGCTCATCAAATCGATCACGACGAAGTTGTAAAGTCCACCATCCCAAATCCTCTTGCAGAATCTCCTGAATTCGACAGCGCTCATGTCGTTCGCGACGTGATCGCTGTAGATGTGATTGAGATTCTTGAGATCTTGGCGAAAGAGACATAGAAAATTAGCGTTCTCCCTTATCGTCTGTCTGGGCAATCGAAAATAATTCTGCGACAGGTAGAAACAGTCCACGTTGCTGTGTCGACCCCTAACGTAATACGATTCGCATCGGTTCTGTCTCTCCAAAAGCAGATCGTCGAAAATCATGAGATTCTTATCTTCCGATTTCAGTTCCCTAGGATCCGGAACGTCGCTAGCGTTCTCGTAAAATCGACACTCGACGTTCGAAGATGCATTTCTCTTCGTCAGCTCCGTCGCCGCGCCGTCCAAAATGGTCGAGAGCAGAGCTCCACACTTGTCGAATTCCTCCCTGCTGTCAAAGATTCTGGCTATGACGTCCTTGGGCAATCTGCGATCCATGCACTCTGGAAGCAATCTGTATTCGGGTTGAAACAAGCTCTTGCCAAACACGAACAATCTGTCGTAATCCAACCAGTCGGGTCGGGACAACAGATTCATCAACAGATTGGTCTTTCCACAATTCGATTTTCCCACTATCAAACCTCTTATGCTCTTGGGAAAGTACTCGTTATTCGACCTCTTGGTCACGGCGTCGTTCCAAGACATATCTTTAATGTTCATCTTTTTTGTTTTATTTTTTTTTTATTTGTCTGTTATTTTAGATTCTTTTCAAACACAAATTTTTTTTATGTTTTTCAAACTCTGTTTTTAATGTTTTTCAAACTCTGTTTTTAATGTTGTTATTATTATTATTTTGTTTATATCGCACCGTCGCGAGTTCTCTTCAATCCAGATCCACTCATCATTTTGGCTAAATCTTGTATGGGCACCACGGCATCCTTAAAATCTTTCCAACTTTTCGACGTTCGCTCTAACGCAGCTCGCTTCACCGGCGGACTGATCAACTTGTCGATCAACGCGTCGCGTTGGCTGCCCTCTTGCCAGCCACAGAAGCTATCCTACCACTAGCTTTGGAAGCGGCTTTCTTACCAGCATCCAAAGCCATCTTCTTAGCGACCTCAAACGCGGTCGATGCGAGTTTTCTACCCGCATTGCTCGTGAACGCTCGCATTATAGAATCGACGATGCCAGAACCGCCTTGAACGTAAGTCCTGACGTATCCCCTGTTCTTTATCACCAACATATTTTATTTTTTATGATATATTTTGTGTTTTTTTTTTTTCACTGGTAAATCGTTTTTGTCGTTTTTAAATACTTTTATTATTCTAGTGTAAGAATTTACTGTTTTATTTTTGTTTGTTTGTTTTGTTTGTTTGTTTGTTTGTTTGTTTGTTTCTCTCTCTCTACTTATTATTATATTCACATCAATCCTTCAATTCATTCATCGGCCTTTTATACTGATTTTTATTCAAAACTTTCTGTCTCAACAATTCGTCAGATATGGCAACTATCTGATTATCTAATCCCGTGTTACCAGCCCGTCTGCTCCCCATCAACAAACTCAATCTCTGAGACAGAGCGTCGGGATCGCTCGGAAGAAAAGTAGTGGTTTTCACTCCTTTGCCGGTCATCGATTCGATGAACTTCTTCTTTGCATTCCATATGGGCTTCACTATGTTCTTCCACTTGTAACCACTGTAGGTTTTGGGTCTCCTCTCTCTAGCATCGTTATTTTTATTCATGGCGTGAGTTTGAACTAGAATGTCTCCGTAATTGTCGAAATCCTGTTCCGTGAAATCTCCAGGCTTGTCGTAAAGGAGCAATCTCCGCAGACCATCAGTTACTTTATATTTATTCGAACCCACGATCAATTCATCATCGTCCATTTCCATCAACGTATCACCTACAAAAGTTCTACCCTCAGAATCCTTGTAAATTCCATACGTCTGATCTCTCTTACCGCCATCATCATCGTATGATGCGACGCTACTAGTGGTGATAGTCGAAGCCGTATCGGTGTCGCTCTCGCTCATATCTGTTTGAATTCCCGTGGGAACGTAATCCGGTGTAGATTGAACGGAATATTGATTTCCAAAACTAGAAGGCAACAAACCCATTCTCAAAGAACTCTCCTTTATGGGTCTCAATTCTTCGACTATCTCCTTCCTGCTTCGCTCTTGACCCTCCGTCACGGGTTTAAATATTTTTGTAGCTTCGCGTGTGAGTTCCATCTCACCGAGACGTCTGCTCCTATCAGCTGCCTGAATCGCCTTCTTAGCACTTAAATACTCGGCTAAAATTCGATCTCGGCGTCTTGGATCCATCTGGAAAAACGTCATCTTTCGTTTTAATTATTTTTATTTATTTTTCAAAATTAAATGTTTAATTATATATTTTATGTTTTAAGTATTAAAATCTCTTTCCGTCTTAATATAATATCTGAAAAAAATCACATCTCAAACTCGCTGTGTTAATTGAAGTTAAAAAAAAAAAACGTTTTAAACAGTACATGACAAACTGTTTTCTGATGTAACGCATTTTGACAGCGGTGTTTACATTTTGTCAAAAGATTTCATTCATTCACACATCAGTTCATCGAGTGTCGAATTAAGAGAAAATCCTTTTTTGATGACTGTTAGACAGTTTTAACACACACACAATGGAAAACTGATTCAACAAATCTCTCTCTCCGATTGCTATCGTGAATATATTAAAAATTTTACCACTCGAAACCTAACTGAGCGGAAAATGCGTTTTAAACATTCTGATAAGTGTCTTTCTTGACTTTTATTCAAGGAACGCTTAACAGTCAACCTCATTTCTCATAGTGGAGGAAATTCACCAAAAAAGCCTAAAACTCAATTTTTATCCATCCCATCACTGGAAAACATCAATGTCTATAATACAGAGTATATATTCACAATCGACTCTGTTTGAACAAAACACCTCAATTACGATAACGTGTGTTAGTTTGCTTACTTCAGGAAAGACGTGACTGGGTTTGCAAATTTCCAAACACACAGACACTCTTCGTTCAGATCGAGTTTTTATTACGAGATTCGATCGCTCGATCAGCTGAGTGGTTTTTTTTTGAGAATTTTCTCATAGTGGAGGAAATTCACCAAAAAAGCCTAAAACTCAATTTTTATCCATCCCATCACCGGAAAACATCAATGTCTATAATACAGACTATATTCACAATCGACTCTGTTTGAACAAAATACCTCAATTACGATAACATGTGTTAGTTTGCTTACTTCAGGAAAGACGTGACTGGGTTTGCAAATTTCCAAACACACAGACACTCTTCGTTCAGATCGAGTTTTTATTACGAGATTCGATCGCTCGATCAGCTGAATGGTTTTTTTTTTGAGAATTTTCTCATAGTGGTGGAAATTCACCAAAAAAGCCCAAAACTCAATTTTTATCCATCCCATCACTGGAAAACATCAATGTCTATAATACAGACTATATATTCACAATCGACTCTGTTTGAACAAAACACCTCAATTACGATAACGTGTGTTAGTTTGCTTACTTCAGGAAAGACGTGACTGGGTTTGCAAATTTCCAAACACACAGACACTCTTCGTTCAGATCAAGTTTTTATTACGAGATTTGATCGCTCGATCAGCTGAGTGTTTTTTTTTTGAGAATTTTCTCATAGTGGAGGAATTCTCCAAAAAACCCCAAAACTCAATTTTTATCCATCCCATCACCGGAAAACATCAATGTCTTTTATACAGGCTATATACACAATCGATTCTGTTTGAACAAAACACCTCAATTACGATAACGTGTGTTAGTTGCTTACTTTCAGAAAAGATGTGACTGGGTTTGCAAATTTCTAAACACACAGACACTCTTCGTTCAGATCGAGTTTTTATTACGAGATTCGATCGCTCGATCAGCTGAGTGGTTTTTTTTTGGAGAATTTTCTCATAGTGGAGGAATTCTCCAAAAAAACCCAAAACTCAATTTTTATCCATCCCATCACCGGAAAACATCATTGTCTATAATACAGACTATATATTCACAATCGACTCTGTTTGAACAAAAAAACCCACCACCTCAAAAACGAGGGAGAGTTTCTGGACCATCTGTACCAACGCAATTGCCCATTCTAGACCACTGGTCTAGAACTGCAAAAGCTGTTTTTTGATAATCACCCAAATCTTTTTGCCTTCGCTCGCATTCGCTGACGATGGATTGGTGGGTCTGATCTGCGATGCGAACGTAGACCAAAAATCACGTACACAATACAACTGAAGATGTACAACACACGCACACGATGCGTTCACCACGAGTGTTTGATGCTAAAAGCGCGATCTAGGAGTCACTGACTGTACATGGGCCGATTCAAGACCAGTGTACAGTTTTGTGAACAAGCGTGTGATTTAAACACCGAATTCCACGTTGGTGAACGCATCGTGTGCGTATGTTGTACACGTACATGTACAAGTGGTCGTGAATCGGCAATTTATACCTACTACTGATGGACTGAGCAAACTGCTCCTTTTCGACAAGCCTGGAGATTACACGGAACAGTATTTCGACAATTACGGCGACATTCTGGTTCAGACCCACGCCATGAAGAGAAATAACGATGCCAGACAGACGAGACCCAAAGCCAGCAGAGGTTACAAGTGGACGAAAGTGGTGAAACCCATATGGGATATGAATAAGAAGTTCGTCGAATCAGTGACTGGCAAAGGGGTGAAAACCACTTTTCTTCCGAGCGATTCTGACCCTCTGTCTCAGAGATTGAGTTTGTTGATGGCAAGTAGATGCTCTGGTAACACAGGATTAGATAATGAGATAGTAAGCATATGTGACGAATTGTTAAGACAGAAGGTTTTGAATAAAAACCATTATAAAAGGCTGATGAACGAATTGAAGGATTGATGTATATAATAAGTAGAGAGAAACAAACAAACAAAATATATAAAATAAAACAGTAAATTTTACACTAGAATAATAAAAGTATTTAAACAACAAACGATTTACCAGTGAAAACAAAATATATATTATAAAATAAAAATATGTTGGTGATAAAAAGAACAGGGGATACGTTAGAACTTATGTTCAAGGCGGTTCTGGCATCATCGATTCTATAATGCGAGCGTTCACGAGTGATGCAGGTAGAAAACTCGCATCGACCGCATTTGAAGTCGGTAAGAAGACGGCTTTGAATGCTAGTAAGAAAGCCGCTTCTGAAGCCAGTGGTAGGATAGCTTCTGTGGCTGGCAAGAGGGCAGCTGATGCATTGATCGACAAGTTGATCAGTCCACCAGCGAAGCGAGCTACGTTAGAGCGAACGTCGAAAAGTTGGAAAGATTTTAAGGATGCTGTGGTACCCATACAAGATTTAGCCAAAATGACAGTGTATCTGGATTGAAGAAAACTCACGACGGTGTAATATAAATAAATAGTATTAAAAAAAAACAGAGTTTGAAAAAACATAAAAAATTGTGTTTGAAAAAATCTAAAATAACAAAAAAAAATAAACAAAGATGAACATTAAAGATATGGCTTGGAACGACGCCGTGACTAAGAGGTCGAATAACGAGTTCTTTCCCAAAAGCATAAGAGGCTTGATAGTGGGAAAATCGAATTGTGGAAAGACCAGTCTGTTGATGAATCTGTTGTTGCGACCCGACTGGTTGGATTACAACAGATTGTTTGTGTTTGGCAAGAACTTGTTTCAACCCGAATACAGATTGCTTCGAGAGTGCATGGATCGTAGATTGCCTAAGGACGTCATAGCTAGAATCTTTGATAGTAGGGAGGAATTCGACAAAAGTGAAGCTTCTCTTTCGACCATTTTGGACGGTGCGGCGATGGAATTGATGAAGAGAAAAGTATCTTCGAACGTCGAGTGTCGATTTTATGAGAACGCTAGTGACGTTCCGGATCCTAGAGAATTGAAATTGGAAGATAAGAATCTCATGATTTTCGACGATCTGCTTTTGGAGAGACAGAACCGATGCGATTCGTATTACTTTAGGGGTCATCACAGCAACGTGGACTGTTTCTACCTGTCGCAGAATTATTTTCGATTGCCCAGACAGACGATAAGGGAGAACGCTAATTTTCTATGTCTCTTTCGCCAAGATCTCAAGAATCTCAATCACATCTACAGCGATCACGTCGCAAACGACATGAGCGCGGCGGAATTCAGGAGATTCTGTAAGAGGGTTTGGGATGGAGGACTTTTACAATTTTGTTGTGATTGATTTGACTAGCAAATTTAATCGCGGAAAATATCGGTGCGGATTCGACAAGTTTTATGTTTCTGATGATAATAAGATAGAGTGCGAAAATAAAATTAGAAAATAATAAATCTTCAAATAATTAGTTTTGAAAAAATGAAAATAAAATTAAATATAATGTTCGAACAAGGAAAATTGTTAGAACGGATAGCCGAAAATACGGCTGCAAAACAATCCATTCAAATCATGGTGAGTGGCGATTCGACTTGATTCGCGATGAAATTCGAACCTTCCATCAAATTGAACAGAGAGAAAAGTTACGAGATGGCGTTGGTGAATCTGGAGACTTATTATTCCTTTCCCAACGTCACCAAAAAGAATAACTCATTCAAGTATTCAGACGGAGTGGATTGGTTGGAGATTGGAATTCCCAAAGGAAGTTACGACATAGACGATTTGAACAATTACATTCAAACGCGAATGAAGACGGATGGAAAGGGAAGCAACAAGATCAGACTCGCTCCCAACCCTAATACCTTACAGACAATGTTGGATTTGGAAGATAATTTTCGAGTGGATTTCAACACGGACGATTCTATAGGCAAGATGCTGGGATTCGATCGAAAGATGCATCGAGGCCATGCAGCATCTGAAAATACGGTTGACATTCTCGCAGTCAATAGTATTCTGGTGAATGTGAATGTGATTGCTGGAAGCTACGTGAATGGTAGCGCTCAATCGACGATCTATTCCTTCTTTTCTGGGTTATAAGATTGTGGAACGACCTCGAAATTTAGTTTATCTACCAGTGATTTTAGACACGTTGTATAGTCTCAAAACCACGTTGATGGATCAAAATGGTGAACTGTTAGATCTTCGCGGAGAGAGGGTGACAATACGATTTCACATAAGAGAAATATAAAAGCAAAAAAAAATAATATTATGTGTATATATATAAATAAGAAAATAAAATAACGCAATATTAATTTACAAAAATTATTTAATATATATATAATTATCATTAAAACAAAAAAAACAATTGAACAAAATATATTTTAAAAAAAGAATTATGACACAATACGTGGTTAAAAACGTGAACATATCCGCAGGAGAGAGGAAGAAACTTAAGAGAGCGTTAACAACTCGAGGTGAGGCGGTGAGATTCAAATTCACTCACGAAGATCTGACGAGTGGCGGTCAGGATTCGATCGCCTGGACCAGAAGTCAAAGCAAAAGGATGGAGAAAGCGATTCGTGATGGAAGAGGGTTGACGGTGAGATTGAGTCCCGCTCAAATGAGATACAATTTGAGAATGAAAGGTGGTTTCCTACAGCTATTGGCAGGAATCACCGCAAAAGCATTACCCTTTGCTGCAAAAACATTACCCTTTCTCAGAAAGACTCTCGGCGTGGGAGCTCTCTCGGGACTAGCGAGTTCGGCAGTTGAGAAATTAATGGGTGGCAGCAGACTGTTTTTGAAGAAGGGAGGAGCCATGTGTCGCGTCCATGTAGACGACAGCGGTGAAGGATTGTATCTAGAACCCGTTAGAGGTGGCAACTCTTTGAGTGGAAATGGTCTCTATCTAAAGAGTGGACAGAACGTTGAGCGACTCGGCAAGGGTTTGTTGTTTGGTGAGAATTCGCCATTTAAGAATATACCAATTTCGATAATGTTATTATAATGTAAAAATTAAATAATTATATAAATATAAAATATAAATCATAGAAAGTATAAAATAATATAAAATGGATGAAAAGGTGGAAAAACAATTAGACGATAATGGTGAATATCGTGAGATAGAGTGCGAAAAAGATGTGGAAAAATGATTAGATGCTAATGATGGATATCTTAGGAAAGAACTGATAAAAGAGTTAAAAAAAGATCGGGATAGATGGTTGAAATTTAAAAGAATGAGACGTTTTCCACCGCCACCACTACCTTCTGAAGAGAATGGTAATGATGTGAGTGTTACCAAGAGATGCACCACATTTGTTCATAATTATGTTTCGGATAAACAAATGTGTTCTTATAAAAACGTAATATATCGCAAAAAAAAAAGAAAAGAAGAATTGACGCCGAAATTGAGAAAAAAGGAAACGTTATTATAATATATGAATGATAGTGAAGAAGAAGAAGGAAAACAAAAAAAACAAAAAGGACAAAAAAAAGTAATGAGATCTAGAGAGGTTGATTATCTCTAGATCTCATTACTTTTTTTTTCCTTCTTCTTCGCTAAAAAGCAATCTCTCTATTGTTTATATTTCCAAGTCCATTATTAGCATGTTGACACTCGTGTATTCTCCTTTTTCGAAAATGTGTTGAATGTGTATCTTTACTTTTTTGAGTTTTTTTACATCGGTGAACGCACTCTCACCATCTGATTTGTCCACGAGTTTGAGTGAGATTTTTGGATATATGTAACTTCCATAGGACAACGACAAATTGTCCTTGTCGAATTCTCTATCTTTGGCGATGACGATTTTCTGTAGATCGCTTTGGTACTCATAAAACAAATCAAGCATGGCTTCGTCCAATTTCAAAGGCATGTTATATTTGTCGTATTTGCATTCTAAGCCCTTCGTCTCGACCTCGTTCAATTCGATGGAATCATGTCGTTGTAATCTATAGATTTTAAAACTGAATTTCTTACACGTTTCAACTCGTTTCAATTTCAATTTGCATCTTTTAGGTGTTGTTGTCAAGATCGATCATTTGGGTTTTTTTGTTTTATGAATTATTGCAAATAATATATTTTTAAATTTTGTATTTAAATAATAATTTGTTAAAAAAGTTTTTTTTTTTTTTTACTCTCTATATATATATAAAAAGTTTTTTTTAATTTTCTTTTATGTAAAAATTTTATTTTGTAAAAGTTTTTTTCTCTTTATATATAAATAAAAAGTTTAAATTTAACGCCCTTTTTTTCTCGGGTTAATTCAATTTTTTCATGTTAAGGAACATAAAAAATTGATTAATTTCATCCAAAAAAATGTTTTGAAGGAATTAAAACATATATATATATAAAAACAATTTTTAAAACTTTTTAACAAATTATTTAAATACAAAATTCAAAAAAAAAATATTCTTACAAAAGAAGCATACAAATAAAAAATGGAAAATTTAAATGAGAAAACCGTACCTCAGTTAAACGAGATTTGTAAAAAATTAAAAATTCCACATTTCAGAAATCATAGAACCAAATCAAAAAAAATTGAAGTCATACAGGAATATCGTTTGCAAAATGATGGAAAGGCAAACAAAATGTCGATAGCAACAACGTCAAAAAATGCATCGGTTGTGAAAAATGAGAAGAAGAAAAAGATAGTAAAAAGAATCGAAATGCCAACATCGAAAAAATCTCAAAATGTTTCAGTTGTAAAAAATAAGAAGACGACTAAACGAAAAGCCGTTGAAGAACTTCAAGTTTCAAAAGAAAAAAAAAAAAGAAAACGAAAACGAGTGATGTACTTCAGATTCTAGACAAACGAGATATATCAAACGAAATTCAATGAGCAATCAACGAAGGGAAAGGAGAAGAATATGTAGCACGACTTGTCACGGAAATATTCCAATCGAATCCTGTAGAACGGGAGAGTGCGATCAAAGGCGTTTTTAAAACTTTTGATGTGGTCCCCTAGTTCAAGAAAATCAATCCGAAATTGTTCATGAAACGGGTGAAGAAAAAAGTATTGGATTTGTTTCACAAACACATGAACATGGGACAAAAAAATTAAGATGATACTCCATTGCGTGATGAATAAAATCGATGTGAAGTCCGGCGAGAGCATCGTGAAAAATGCATATTTCAGATCTAACGTCGAACCCATATTTTTGAAAAGATGAAAGACAAGATGTTGATGTCTCTCGCGAATTATCAACATGAAGGTAATAATTGGACGTTCGATGAGGTGTTGAAACTCGAAATTCATATAACTGAAAACGATTCATTGAAAGGGTCTTCCTATGTGGTATTACCGTATTTCTTAACTAAAAAAAATGCTGTGATCAATGTGAGAAATAAAGATGATCAGTGTTTTAAATGGGCAGTCACCTCCGCTTTATACCCTGTCAAAATGCACTCCGATAGAGTATCTCGTTACAAGGAGACTTCTAAAAATCTCGATTGGACCGGAGTAACTTTTCCAACAGAGTTAAAACACATCGAACGTTTTGAGGCTCAAAATCCCACCGTAGCGGTGAACATCTTGGGATACAACAATGAAAAACGAATGATCTATCCTCTCAGACAGACTTCGTATTTCGAAAGAGAAAAGACGATTATTTTATTATAGATTTCGAATGGTGACAATCGTCATTATTGTTGGGTTAAAAATCCGAGCCGATTACTGTCGAGACAAAATAATAAACATAAAGGAAAGATATGTTTATGTTGCAACTGCATGAACATGTTTCAGAGCTCAAAATCGTTAGCGAAACATTAGGAATATTGCAACGAAAATCAAGGTGTCGCCATTGAAATGCCCAAACCCAACACCATCATTAAGTTTGAAAATCGCAATAGAAGGTTAAAAGTACCATTCGTTGTGTACGCTGATTTCAAATGCTTCACCGTGAAAATGAGTTCCTGCCAACCTGACGCTCTTCAAAGTTACGTCGAAAGATATCAAAAACACATGCCTTCAGGCTGTTGCATTTACGTGAAATGCGCTTTCGACTCACATCACGACATGGGTCCCTTCACCTACACGAAACAGTGTGAAGCCGACGACATGGCTCAAAGGTTCGTGGATGAGTTAGAATTGAAAATTCAAATGTTAAACGATAAATTCAAAACTCCGGAGAAAATCATTATCACGCGAGAGCAGCAGGACGAAAATAACAGAGCCACCGAATGTCACAAATGCAGACAATCATTCGACAAGAATTCGGAGGAAAATAAGAAGGTCAGAGACCACGATCATTACACGGGTCTGTATCGCAGTCCGGCTCACAGCAAGTGTAATTTAAAATATCGAGATGCCGTTTTCTATCCGGTGATATTTCACAATCTCTCAGTTTATGACAGTCATCTGTTCGTGAAAAATCTTAGCACCTCCCACGAAGAATTAAATTGCATCGCGAACAGCGAAGAAAGATACATTTCCTTCACGAAATGGAAGCTCATGGAGAAGAAAAGAATAACTGACGGAGAGATGTTGGAAGAAAAAACCAAATTAATTCGTAAAAGCATACATTTCATCGACAGTTTTAAATTCATGTCGACCGCTCTGGAAAAATTAGTCAATAACATGAGCAAGGATAAATTCAAAATCACGAGCGAACATTTCGGAGAACGAGTAGACGTTATGTTGAGGAAAGGAGTCTATCCTTACGATTACATGAATGATCTAATGATTCGACGACACCAAACTACCTTCGAAAGAAGATTTTGATTCAAAATTATACGAATCTGATATTTCCAACGAGAATTAGGAACACGCCAAAAACGTGTGGAAATCACTCGATATGAAAACCATGAGAGATTATCACGATCTCTATCTGAAGACTGACGTTCTGCTCTTGGCAGACGTGTTCGAAAATTTTCGAGACGTCTGTCGTCGAAATTACGATCTGGATCCCGCTTGGTATTTCACCACACCCAGTCTGGCGTGGGACGCTATGTTGAAGACCACCAAAGTCCAATTGGAATTATTATCCGACGTGGACATGTTGCTCATGTTCGAAAGGGCTGCGAGAGGTGGCATCTCAATGATCTCCCACAGATATTCTGAAGCTAACAATCACTACATGAAAGAAGGTTTCGATTCGAAACGGTCAAATAAATACATACAGTATTGGGACGCTAATAATCTGTACGGTTGGGCTATGAGTCATCCTTTACCAATTGGAAATTTCGAATGGGTAACGGAACTGGAAGAGATGCAAAAATGGAGAGACTATCCTTACATTTTAGAAGTCGATTTGAACTATCCGGAAGAATTACAGGATCTACACAACGATTATCCGCTGGCTCCTGAACGAATGGAACCGATCGAAGGAGATGAGGAAAAACTCATTCCCAATTTATTTAACAAACATAACTACGTCGTCTACAATGAGAATTTGAAACAATACGTCGATTATGGGATGAAATTAGTCGACATACATCACGTCATTCGATTCGACGAAGAGCCTTGGATGAAAAATACATCGATCTCAACACGAATATCAGAATTTGAGCCGAGAACGATTTTGAAAAAGATTTCTTCAAACTCATGAACAACTGTGTGTACAGTAAATCGATGGAAAACATCAGGAAGAGAACCGGCGTTCGACTCATCACGTCTGAGAAAAGAGCTAAAAAATTAGTGGCGAAACCCAATTGCAAACACCAAACCATATTCGATGAAAATCTAGTGGCTGTTCACATGCAAAAGATGCACATGAAGTTCGACAAACCGTATTATCTCAGACCGATCATCTTAGATATGAGCAAGCGATTGATGTACAAGTTTCACTACGATTACGTCAATGAAAATTTGGTGATAAAGCCAAACTACTGTTCACCGACATGGACAGTTTAGTTTACGAGATAAAGACGAAAGATGTCTACCAAGATATATCTCCGGACGTGGCCGCGTGGTTCGACATGAGCAATTATCCCGTCGATCACCCGTCCAACATTCAATCGAATGACAACAAGAAGGTGTTAGGTAAATTTAAGGACGAGAGCGGTGGTAAACAAATCGTCGAATTCGTGGGCTTGAGACCCAAACTGTATGCTTATCGTCTAGAAGATGAAGAGATCAAGAAGTGCAAAGGGGTTAAAGCGTGCGTGGTGAAGAAAAACATCTCTTTCCGAGAGTATAAAGATTGTCTGTTAGGAAGTGGTCTGGTGTATAAGACTATGAAATCGATTGGAAGCGAAAATCATGACTTGTATACCGAAATAGTCAACAAGATTTTGCTGACAGCTGATGACGATAAGAGATTCGTGTTAGACAATAAAATAAGCACTTTAGCACTCGGACATTGGACTTTGGATCTAATTTTAGACGATAGGATTTCAGATATGATTGAGGATGATAGGATTCCAGATATGATTAAGGATGATAGGATTCCAGAAAATCAAGAGGTATTAGACGGATTCAAGATTATGGAAGTCGATAAAGACATCGAGAGAGTTAGTTTAAAAAGAAAAAGAAAAAAAGAAAAAAAATAACGTCATTTTAGTGAATTATAATAAAATAAATAAATTTTTAAAAAAATATACACATTTATGAATAAGAAAATAGAGATATCCGTATAAGGTGTCATCTTACCTAACGAACCCCTATCCAACATCGATCTGTCGAATGCAGCGAAGGATTTGAAAATCAAAGATTTTCTAGGCGTGTTTTCCAGAGATGCCTTGCCAAAGAGAAGACCTCGACAATCGGAATGCGGAATTTTAAATCTAGACGATTTATCGGATGAAGGCACTCACTGGGTGGCGTGGTTCAAGAACGGGAAGAAGAAGAATTATTATTTCGACAGCTATGGAATCTCACCGCCGAAAGAAATAAAGAACTATTTCAACAAGTCGATGGTTTGTTACAACACGGAACGAGTGCAATCGCCAGATCAAGTGTTTTGCAGTCACCTGTGTCTCTACGTTCTCAAGAGATGGTCTGAAGGAGATCGGTTTCAAGACATTCACAATGATTTACATTAGAGAGAGATTTTTTATAGTATATATAAAGGTAAAAAATTATTTTAAAAATTTTAATCGAATAAAAACGAAAATAAAAAATAAGTGAAATAATTCATTTTTAATAAACTGCATTTGAAATATATTTTAAAACAAAAAATCTCAAAACAACATGCCAGTCGATAAATTTGGTAGAAGTGACGATGAAAGTCAACCCAAAAAGAAGAGGAAGAAGCTTGAAGTCGGTGATGGTTACGATGTTGCCAACTTGGACGATCGTCATGTTCGGAGATATGAACCTCAAGAGGAACATTTGAACATGAACGATAAAAAGCTCTACAATCTTCCCGAGCCAATAGATCTCGCAGATGCTGCGACTAAAAAATACGTCCGCAGGGGCAATGCGGATTTCGAATGAATCATGCTAGATAATTACGTAGGTAAAGCCATGACCAATGATCTTGATCTGAATTCTAAATGTTTGGTGAACGTCGCGAATCCTATAGATCCCACCGATGCCGCAACCAAGAAATACACGGACGACTCTCACGCGAGATTCAGCGAACACCTGAGAAATAGATATGTTCAGAAAACGATGCACTCGGAATTGAATGCCAATTCTAACAAGATAACAAACGTGGCCACTCCCACGAATCCCAAACACTACGTAGATCTGGAACAGAGAAAGTCTGACAGACGAGAAATGAAATCGGATCTGAATGCGGGATTCAACAAGATATTGAATCTGTCGAAGGTCAACGACATGGATGCGGACTCAACCGCAGTCAACAAGGGCTACGTAGATTCTGCCGTGATATGATCACAAGAATATGTAGAATCGCAAGTGGACGATCTCTACCTGAACAAACAATCTGGCAGAACCATGGAGGGTGGTATCAACATGAATGGTGAGAATTTATTCAGACTCGATCACGATCCCGAATTCGATTCCAGCGCAGTCAGCAGGAAGTACGTGGATGACAACTTGGTCTGGAGAAAGGGCGACATCATGGAAGGTAAACTAGACATGGGCGGACACGCGCTTACGAATCTACCTGATCCCGTGAACATGATGCCTGCACCCTCATTTCGGTGGTGGAAAGAGTCAAATATGCTAGACAATTGATCACCATGTGGGCTGAGGAGGCCGGCACGTTAGAGGAGGGAAAAACCGAGTGGTCTTTCGGAAACGGAGGTAGAGGATCGAAACATGGTCAGGTGGGATATCCCATGCCGTTAGGAGGTGAAATCATTCGAATGAGTCTGGCTTCCTTGGATTAGAATAACAGAGCAGCCGTCAATCTCGTGGTGAATGGAGTAGAGAGCGATAAGAAATACAGCGTCGAAAAGACTGAGAATCAACATGCAAATGTTAGCACGTTCGGCATGCCTCTCAAAGTGAATGCCGGAGACAGGATTAATTTCGTTACGAAAACCAATAATCCCGAAGCCGCCACTTCCGTGGTGAGTCTACTGATCGAACTAGATCCTTTGAACAAACAGTGAACGCATGGAAATAATTAAAAAATAATAATGTGTGATGATTAAAAACAAAAAAAAAAAGTAATGAGATTTAGAAAGATGTTCAATCTCTCTAGATCTCATTACTTTTATTTTTTTTTTGTTTTTTTAATAATTACTCATTACTTTTTTTGTTTTGTTTTTAATTTTTTCACACACGTCTCTCATCGAATGATCGACATCTTATTTCCATCGAATTCGAATTGTAATTCTCTGTCCAACAGGACCAGGGCGAACGTTTCAGTTTTTCTTGGCACGTTCCTATCGAATTGCATCTTGATCTGAATGTCTAAGACGCTACTCTTGAGTTGTTCACTCTGTTTACTGACGTCGAATACGAACATGGGATACATCGACTTGTATTCGCCGGGAGATATATTAGGGTTGCTCATTAATTCGTCTAGACCATGATACTTCTTTCTAAAATCAGCGGCGTCACCATACAGTCTGCAGAAATCATTCTTGTAGAATGACGCTTTGTAATCGATTGCTGGATATCTCGTGGCGTTCAGAAACACTTGCATGTTTCTCAAACTGCAGTGATCGAACAGCGATGCATTCTTTTCCTGAGACCCGTCCCTATCGGTCTGAAACACAACCACGATGAAACGCGGTCTCTCAGAAGCGGATTTCACCATCAATCTCCAATCGAAGTGATTCGTGGAGGGTGGAATGCTAGCCGTGTCGCACTGTCTCATTCTAAATCCCACGGGTAATTTACTCTTGGATTCTATGATATTGTAGAGATGCGCTTTTTCCTTGATAGAAGGCTCCACGTGCAGAACAATCCACGATATCTTGTGTAGAGTTATCTTACCTGCATCGGTCGCAGGGAGTCTCACTATTGTGTCGTTGTTTCCTTTTCGAATCAACGTCAGATTGTGTTTGAATACGTACATGATCTTGTTGTAATCGTCTGCAAATCCGAAGATGTGTTTCAAAGGTATCCTGAACGAAAACGTTCCTTTAGGTCTGGACATCTTGATGACGTAGTCGAATATCGCGGCGGCACAGGCGCTAGCAGGGCCGACGGTGTCTTTCACCCACAACTGATTAAGTCCTCTGGATTTCGAAAAATCATCCGGATACGTCAAGAGTCCGAACATCGTGCTGGCCTGACCGGGATGAAACACAGATTCTATATCTTGTACGGATAGCATGTATTTTATATTGCTGAATAGATGCATGATGCCATTATTGGCTAGAGTAACCGTGTCGTCGGCGGCGTAGTCGCTCCCATCTTCCTTGGTGAGACGTCCCTGCACCACTATGTAACTCTCGCTAGGATGAACGAATAGATCTTGAGTTTCGACGTTGATTCTTATCTCTCCCGCATTGTTCAAACTCATTCCGGTTACCAGTTCGTATTCGTGAATCTCATATTCTTGAATACTTTCATCTTTCACTATGCTTTGTGCTATATCTAGTATATTTGCCATTTTTTAAAGGGCTTTTGTTTTTTGTTTATTAATTAGCTTGCTTTTTGATCTAAAAATAATTTTAATTATTTTTTATTTTTATTTTTCTCTCCTATATATATATGTGTAAACAAGAAAAATGTTAAAGAGA
This sequence comes from Pictodentalium vernedei, assembly GCA_031216915.1. Classification (NCBI taxonomy): domain Eukaryota; kingdom Metazoa; phylum Mollusca; class Scaphopoda; order Dentaliida; family Dentaliidae; genus Pictodentalium; species Pictodentalium vernedei. The sequence goes on from CM062295.1 coordinate 404,090,323, forward strand.
GTAAATAAAAAAAAAAATTGTTTTCTTTATCAAAACTTCGTCTTCTGTAATTGTTGTTCGTAAAACTTTCCGATGATCTCTTCTCCATCCAAAGCTTCGATTTCGTAAGTCACCAGATCGGTGTGAAATATTTTGATTATCACGAAGATTTCCGAGGCCCATCGAGGAGTATAACTCTTTTTGAAGTGCTTCTTATAAGCGTAGATTCTCACTCGACAACCAACCGCAAATTTCGGCGTTCTAGACTTCTTCCTGATCTTAGGATATAGATTCGCGTAGACCCGTTTTTCGTTTCGATGATCGCTAGCTTCTACGGGAGTCATCTTGATCGATCTGTGTCGTGTGTTGTTGTAATCTTTGACCAGACCGTTCAGAGCGTATATGTATTTCTTGGTCGAATTTGCCTTGAAGTGTCTATGCATCTTTTCCTTCATCGTTCCTCGTTCCTTCATCGTTCGAATCCAATGTTCCACCACGCTAGCTTTCTCTTCGTTTTCGATCGAGTAGAGGTCGACCAATCGATGAACGTGCTTGTTGTAGAATTCCTTCCCCTTATCCACCCACAATTTATTCGGTTTTCGAGAAGACGAGTCGAACATGCTCTTCAGAGCCTCGGCGACACAAGGTCCCGATTTATTCTTCAAAGCTCTGATCCAACCGTATTTGGAAAACACGTCGATGACCATCAATAGATATTTGACACCCTCGTTCCACCTCGAAAACGATCTCATGTCGACCAAGTCCGCAGATCAAATATCATCCAAACCCTTCACGAACACCCTTCTCTTTCGAAATTTACACACGATGGGTTTGTGTAACTCCTCAGCCAATTCGCTCGTCAATAATCGTTTCTTCTTCTTTTCAGATGTGCCTTTTTTTTGGAACGCCCCATCCGAATCGACGTTTCGCACCGATCAAATTGCCGACCAGCGAACGTTCTATCTTCTCTCTCCTGGTCGGATTCGATATACCTCTCAATTTTGCCAACATGTTTTTATCGCAGACATCATTGTGAGTCTTGGTGTCGGGATGTCCGGCGTAGCATAGATCGTGATCATACGCGGCCGCATCCACCCTATTCACAGGTTTGCTCCAAGATTTAGGAGTCAGATCGGCGTTGAGTCTCTTGTTCAATTTCGTTCCAGGTCCCATGAAACTGTGACCAGGCAGATGCATTTTGAAAGGTAGATTATTGATCATTTTATTCACGATGCCTTTACCTTTGCTGGCGTTCTTTTTTTTGACAAATCGAGTCTTGATAGAACCACACACATCGCAAATTCCGCGAAGCATCTGTCTGTCGTTTTTAGTTCGTACTTCTTGAGAATTACTCGTCTCGGTAACTCTCTTACACTTTACGCAATACATTTTTTGAGAGTTATTTAAATTAATTTCGTTTTTATTTTATATATCAATTTAATATTTCTTTTTTAAAAATTCTGTTCTTATTATATATATTTTTTTTTCAATCACTGCTCTTGAGTTCTATCATCTTACTAAATTCCTCCCTAGCCTCACGAGAGAATCCTTCATCTCTTCCTTCATGATCTGACGAGTCTTGATTCTCACAGCTTCTTTCATGGCATCGTATTTCATTTCCTAGCTAAATATCGTGAAGTATTCTCCGTCTGTTATCCTACCGTGTTTCAACGCCATTGAGATCATTTCGGATATCGTTTCTATCTTGGAGTCGGCCAAGACGCAAATCTGTTCGTGTTTCCTCGCCTTCAGATATAATTTCCTACTCAAAAAGTTTCCGAGCGTGCTAAACAATCCGGCGGCGAGAGCCACTCCTTCTATGGTCAACACGATCGGAATACCGACCACGGTCGACAACAATCCGATGCCAGCTGCGTGTAAACCCATGGAAATCGTGATGAGTGTCGCGTCGACTGCATTGACGAATTTCTAGAAACGCGAATACTTCTTCTTGAGAGAACGGCGAGAATCTCTCTCTCGAGTCAGATACAATTGTATTCTACTGATTTGATTGGTGCGATACCTCTCTCCTCTTTCTTTTTCTTCTAGCGACGGTGCCGTCGGCAAAACGCCGTTCGGCTTCTCATCCTAGTCGTCATCTAACGTCGCATACAATTTATTTCTGGTTCTCATTTTTGTGTTTTTTCTTTCTTTCTAATATTAGATAAAAAATTTATGTGTGTATTTATTTTTATTTTCTATTCTCCCTTATTTATATCAACGAGAAAACTTAGACATACGCTTCATTGAACAATAATTTCATGATGCATCCCTTGTCTTCTAAAGTCAGACTTCTACACGCCAATTTCAGTTCTTCTGAAACTGTGGGCTTGTCTCGATCCTTATAGAAGAGTAATCTCTTCCAAAACGTGATCACTTCGTCGATTTGAATGCATTCGAATGCCGGTTCGAAATACTTCACGACCATATCTTCCCTTTCCATCGTCAGACACGAATGATTCTCATAATCGAAGTCTAGGTGATCCCGACATCCAACGCATCGTTCTAACAAGAGGCGACCTAGTTGTTCGTTCACACAGAATGCGTAGGCTCTCATCAGCATTTTTAAAAGAAACCTTGCTCTAATAGTCTGGGAAGCATTCATGATTTACGTATTTTTTATTATCTATTCGATTTGATATATTATTTTTTTAAATAACTATTTATTTTTTTTTCTCTCCTATATATATCAATCACTTTTTTATTTCCTTACTATTTTTATTTGAATGAAACAATTCTACAAAGTGTTTCATTAAGATTTATTTCACAAAATTCGCAGTGACAAAATGTAAACAAACGATTTTCCATCGATTCTAATTTTCTAAAACTCAATTTTTTCAATGTCATCCGTTGAACGAAAAACCTTTCATTCACACCGAAACAAAACATGAATGTCTATTATAACAGATTCAATTTTATAGTCGACTCTTTTGAACAAAAACCTTTCATTCACACCGAAACAAAATCATGAGTGTCTATTATGATAGAATTTATCGAATTCAATCTTATAGTCGACTCTATTAAACGAAACAAGCTATTTATTTACACTGAGTACAAAATTGAAAAAACTCCTCAAAACCGATTTTATCACGATTCGTCTCACAAAACTCAAGAGATGAATCAGCAAATCGTTTTCACTGATCAAATCGCACCCTATACCGTCCGAAACGTGATCGGGAACGTGGCGGTGGTTTGCGGGTTCTGAACCACCTTTTTTCCATGTACCGTAGGCCCAAATCGATTTTTAAAAAAATCCTCGATGAGTAACTACACTTTACACCACTTTTCACCGTTGGCGAACGTCGAAAAAACGTTTTGAGGTCGATTTTCCCTGGTCTAGAATCCGCAAATGGGTTTCCCCGATCGGATCGCACTTTAACCGTTCGAACATTCGTTGGTGAACGTAGGTGGCTCAGAATCCGCAAACCACTTTTTGATGCTGGTCTGGAAGCCGCAAAACGTTTTTTGCTCGCGTTCACCAACGATAGATCGAAGGTCTGATCCGCGATGGGAACGTAGAGAAAAAATTTTAAATTATATTTTCTTAAAATTTCGTACATTTTTTTCACTCTTGAGCGGCGTGTCAAATGTACGCGTTCGCCAACGGGTATTTGAATGTTAAAAGTGCGATCTGTGAACCTCAAAACCAATGGCGGATTCTGGACCACCATGAAAAAACGACATTTTTTGCACTTTGTACACGATTTAACACTGACTCCCTATGGCGGTACACGTACATGTACGTGTACATGTACGAAATCGTGTACAAGTGGTCGGGAATCCGCCTTTTATACCTACTCACGTTCACTGTGTGGATGTGTTTTTATTCGCCTATCAACCTGTTCGTGGATGAGCTGCTTATCAGAGAGGGGAAACTGTTCATGTGCAAATGATCATGTTGAGTCCACAATTCTCGCGAGGACAAGCCACTTCCGCGCAAACGACTGTTGTGGCAGGAGGTAGCCAACGATAATGTGAGAGTGGTCACAGTGGAGCATTGAGGTTTCAGGCGTAGAAATTCCATCTCCAATTCCTAAACCGCCGGTTCGGCAACAGGATTTTTGTTGGGATTCTTTGGCGGACCGAGTTCTACAGCTAGGTTGTGAGACTGCAAAGTAGTATCGCGAACAAGAGCCTTGAATCCCGGCGCGGGGTCAATTCGGATAACAGCCGGGGGACCTTCCAGTAGTCGTAAAGGAACACAGAGCTGTATTGGACAGTTGCGAAGGGAGTCTCTAGTTTCATTGTTAATTAATGCTGCAGTGGTAAAACTTGTTACTGTTTCGCGAACGACAAGGATGAGCTGATTATTGCCTTTGATCACGTCTGCCGAGATGTTTCTGTCGCGTGGTTGAGTTACACGTGCAAGGCGGTCATGATGCCATGTTCTACGGATCAGGGAATCACAATACAGTCTCTGTCCAGAGGTGCGAGTGGCTCTGATCTTTTGACCACAAGTAAGTCATCGGATGCAACACTTAAAACGTTAAGTTAACGTTTCTCATCTTTTATGTCTGTTGCTTTCTTGGAGGGACGGGTATCCTGCGTGAGATGGGAATGAGTGTGGAGCAGGTCTGTGCACTCAGACTGGGTTTTGATCCAAGCGGGACAACTAGTGAATGGTATTGCTACTTGTTCTGAAAGAATGTCTTGTAAAGAGACCAGTCGAACAACAGTCTTCGATTCGTCCAATAAACTGACAAATGCGGCACTCAGGATCACTGCATTTGGCCGCGTTTCTGCTTGCGATGTCCGAAGACATATTAGACAGCAATGCCATGTGCCGAACACTAACTTGGTACCGACTAACCGTGGCTTGAAAGCTTGAAACTATAGGACTTGCAGAAAACTCGCCCCAACATAGTTTTTGGTACGCCAGCACGTAAGGCTTGCTGTCGGATAACACACGCTTGGTTTGCAGATTTTACGATGTACGGGCTGAAATGTTTCACGGCTGACGCAAAACTCGGGGCCTCCACCTCGCACGCTAGCCACGTGACGTGATGTTTGCGAAGTTTGGCACTAAAAGGTTTCTCGTCTCGAACCACATACAGAGTATCGCCGATGCCACGCGCCTTAACTGCTCCATCCGTCTCTATCCACAGGTTGTTTTAGCGACGAGGCAACATGGTGGTTTTACTGCTATTCAGGTGTTTTTGGGCGGTGTGAAATGCGGCTAGAAGCTCGTCATTCCAAATGAGCTTTTCGTTTGAAGCACGACTGGCTACGAACAGTCTAATGGACAGAGGAGGGCAGCACACTGTGGAATTATGGGACCAAAACTTTGTAGGCACCGATGAATGTTCGTAAGCTTCCAACGATAGACGGTACTGAACATGATGCAAGGGCGGCGACTCTATGAGGGCTTGAACGAAGACTACCCGCACCCCAAAGCCAACCCCGAATATCCGTGGATCTGGGAGAAATCACAGTTTTACTGGCTGACAGTCGGATGCCGCACTTATCGAATGCTTGTAATAGACGCGTCCAGTAACTCAACAGATCGTTGTACGTATTATCACCACAATAAAGATCGTCGGCTAACTTGGGAACTGCACCGTCCGCAAGATCTTCGAATATGAGGAACATAAGTTCCTCAAGAGCAGTTTTGCTGCCCAGCATACCCATGGCGGAACGGGTATTCACTCTTACTCCTCGAAATGGCGTGACTACGCCACAGCACTTCATGGAATCGCGAGACAGAAGAATTTGATAAAAAGCCTGGGTCATATCTGTTGTTATTATGAGTTTCCATTGGCCAATGGTGTGGAGGGTGGAGTTGACATTTGTCATAAGCGTTGGTTGTGGTTTGGATTAATGATCCATATCTGCAAAGGCGGTAACAAGTCGAAAACTACAATTGCTTTTTGACCAAAAAGGGATGGTTAATGTATTCCTCAACAAAGCCGAGTTCTTCGGGACGCTTAAACACACCTGCATTTTCTAGTTCTTCGAATTTCGCCTGTAACTCGAGCAGTTTATCTCGTCCGTATTGGGGCAGTCGACCTTTGCGCGAAGGTGGAAATACGGGACCCATGTTCACGTTAGCTTCAAAGGAACTCATAACACAGTTATACCCGGAAATGTCCGGTTCAAAGACCAAGTCGTACTGTTAGTTGATCGACTTGAGTTTTTCCTTGACTGAGTCGGGCATAATATTATAGGGGTCCAAGCAAACGTTTTGAGAAAACGAGTGGCGTGGAACAGAAGCCAACTTTTGGAGACTGATTAGGGATACTCTTGCAGTCGGTGTCCACAACGGGGCACGGCTGCTCCTTTGTAGGGCAAAATGTGTCGTGAACTTGTGCAATGTGTTGGTTTCGTGACAGTGTTTGAGGCTCGTCTGTCTCATTGAGTCTGACTTTTCTGCCAACGCTTTAGATCAAATGAGGGAAGGGCCACACTCTTGATAAACTGGGCGACGGATGTTTCCAATCTTCGCACCTGGATTCTAATGCATACTCTAGTGCATACTCTGAGACCTCGTCAAAAGTCTGTGGTAGTTCTAGCTCGAGGAAATTCCAGGGCCACACGGTAGTCAAAACAGAGGGAGCACGTACGCTATGACCTTGTGTGCGGCGAACAATGTGAGGGCCAGTAGTACTTCGGCTGGTCGGAAGGGAACCCAAGTAGTACGTCAACATCGAGATCGTCGCCGACCAGTGCGTCTAAATCGAAATTCTTTCCTTCGCGGGTCAGTCGTATGTTGATTTCGTCTGCAACGTTGAGATGTGATTGACCGTCAGCATGGAGGGCCTTTTGAGAAGATTGTTTGATTTTAACGTCGAGCCTCTTAGCAACAGTGGTGCGTATCATATTTTGTTTCAGCTCAAGAGTCGAGCACGACTTGTAAGGGGCAGTAATTGTAGAACAAGTTTATAAAAGGGGACATGATGATCTTAACTCTGCGCATGTCTGGCTTGTTCTTATTGTCACTTGTAGGCGATGCGGAATCACTAATGACGTAAGTGGCACATGTGTCATCTGTATCTGGCGTCGAGCTGTTAGACGCTGACTCTTCGTCAACTATACTTCGTGCACGAGTTAAAAATCTTCTGTCGCTTTCCGGTAGATGTCGACACTGGCTGAGAAAATGTTGGTAATCAACTCTTCCGGCTTGTCGGTATAAAGGGCAAGACTTGGTTGATTTAAATGTCTGTCTGCTTTTGTGTTGTGTTTCGCCTGCAGGGAACGTATATGAAGATCGCATTACTTTGATGTCCTCACACGTGTGTACTTCATCAGGCAAACTGTAAATGTGGATGAATAAGCTTGAGCCAAGTTAGTACAATGAAATTCTCGAGAGAAGGGGAAAGTTTCTCATCGTCAGTTGGTTTTTCACCATGATGAAGAATGTTGCTATCTCGGGTTAATACATTGCCCTCTACGAAAGCCAGCAGTCTCTGATATAAATATTCTGGGCGTTCGTTCTCTTCCAATTTAATCACAGCGTGGTCTGTGGAGTGGGCGTCTGTAGACTGAAATCCATAGTGAGCATGAATTAATTGCCACACAGAATCGATGGACGTAGAGTTCTTAATGATAGTGTTTCTGACAATCACGGGGCAAAAATTTGCTGTTTGATCCAGCATTAACTCAACAAGGTGGGCAACTTTCTGTTCGGCGGATCGCCTGGATTCTGGTACATCCAGTCTGTCTGGGATGAATCGTCGCAATGGTGACGCTTTTTTCTGTTTTTTTTTTTTTTTTTTTTTGGAGCCATGAACTGCCCTCAACCAGAAAGGAAGCAAAATGAACGTCCAACGAAAGGGTGTACTGTAAATTAGAATACCATGATGCAAACGAGGTAACAGTCTCAGTCTTTGCGGGCGACCACTGTTTGGGGGTGCACGTTGACATCTTCAACAATGTTGTCAAGCTTCGACACACTGCTCACTTTCTGAAATTGTGAATATACTGTTTCACTTACAAACCGAACCCAATAGCAGTTTGTCGAGACGCGGGACGGATAAGAACCTCTATCATCACGCCAAGGTTGGTGTAGCACTTTGGGTTAGAAGATAATAAACACTTTAGTTTAAACAATATTTATTTCCATTAAACTTGTATAGTATGTACATCGGTATAATAAATTGGATCCGACAGTCAGCTTTAAGCTAATAAATACTTTGTATTGTTCACAAATTGTAATTTGTAACACGAACTCGGAGAAGCATATATGGAAATAGGGGCACAACTCTGTGCACCCCGTGAACACAAAACAAACACTTAGAAGATTTCAAACAGCGAGGGTTTAACGTAAATATCGTCGGGGGCATTACTTCATGTTTCGGTCATTTTGGGACAGTTTTCATTAAAGTGTCTTATTTTATTAACGACAAATTTCCGTAACTGCCAGTGGCAAAAGTTTGAAACTTCACACACTGCATATTTTTCATTTGAAATTATCAACTATATTTTTACTTCTTTCGCATTCGATCCGCGGTGTGAGTTTTACGTTTCCTTCTTAATCTTTCCCTTTTAGCCAAATTTTTAGACTCATCGTTTTGAAAGTTTTAAACTGCAAGAGATTCGACTTTCATATACTACTCAAAGTTTGCTAAGCACCAAATATTTGACACATCATTGTGAAATTTGCTTGTGATATATTTGCGATATTTTTGGTGGATATGATTGAGGAATGTATTGAGATGGTCCCCAGTGTTTACATTAGCTCTCTTGACAGGCAGACTTTTCGTGACAGTCATGGAAAGCATGTACTCCTTGATTTTCATGATGTTTTCGTGTACTGTCTACATGCACATGACATGTGTAGGGTATTCAATCTTCATTTCAACACAGACACTTGTGATATAATGATTGAATATGCCAAATGCAAATGTAACAAGACATTTGTTTGAAGCAGAAATGTGGCGGGCTGTAGGGATGGTGGGGCAAGGAGTTACCCATCGTCAGGTTGATGAAGCCCTTGGTGTGCAACATACGGTGATCACCAGAGCCTGGGCAAGATTTCAGCAGTATGGCACACCAGTAAGACGGCATGGTGGTGGCAGAGACAGGGCAACATCTGCAGCTGAAGACCGGTTTTTGGTAATTCAGGCCCGCAGGAACCGCTTTGCCACAGCAACCCAGCTTCACAGTGACCTTCAGAATGCATGCGGGGTGAATGTTTTGACGCAGACTATCCGGGCAAGGTCTCACGAAGGTGTTCTCCAATCGAGAAGGCCATGTATTCGCATTCCGCTGTCTCAGAACCACCGCCAGGCACGATATGAATGGACCATGGACCACGTTGGACGGACCAGAGAAGATTGGCGACCTGTCCTTTTCACAGATGAGTCAAGGTACTGCCTAGACTACACAGATAGGCGTTCTAGGGTATGGAGAAGACCAGGAGAGCGATTCCATGCAGCCAAGATTGCTGAGCATGACCGCTATGGTGGAGGGTCAATCATGGTCTGGGTGGCATCAGCTGGGATAGACGTGCAGAGCTCTGTGTCCTTGAACGTGGTACGTTGACTGCACTACGGTACATTGGTCAGATCGTGGATGTCCACGTCAGAATGTATGCAGGTGCAGTGGGTGATAGATTCATTCTGATGGACGATAATGCCCGTCCTCATGTTGCCCATGCTGTCGGGGAGTACCGACTGATTGAGCGTAAGGACTGGCCAGCAAGATCCACTGACCTCAATCTAATCAACATGTCTGGAATGAGTTGCAGCTTGCAATTTCAGCCCGTCCAGTCAGCCAAGATGGAGCTTGGTGCCATGCTGGTCCAAGAATGGAGCAACATCACACAAAGGACCACCAGGAACCTGATTGGGAGCATGAGAAGGCGTTGTCAAGCTGTAATTAACAGTAATGGGTCTCATACTCGATATTGAAGCCATACCACTTCGCTCCGTCAACTTTGTGGCATCTTGAAAAAATTCCTCTTTTACCAAAAATATCCATGGTTATCCTATTCAAAAGCTAAAAAATAATGTCAAACACAAATAAAATCTTAATTTCTGTACTTAAAGCATTAAAGATATAATTAAATAAAAAATATATACACTTTTCATTACAATATTTCAACTAAAACGTAAAACAGGTAGTTGGATATACTTGGTGCTTAGCAAACTTTGAGTAGTATATATTACATACACCTAAAGGAATATTTGAATTTAATCAACATCACATTCGTATAATATTCAATATAAAATATTCAATATTCTCATGTTAAACCCGACTAAGTATCGGAAACTTTAAAAACAATTCATTTTATGTTGTTGAAATTAAGTGACACTTGATCTCGACCCCTTCTCCTTCACGTGACAAAAATCGGCGTGGGCATGCTTAACTGGTTGACCGCTAGATTATTTTTTGGTGGTCTGAATTTGTAATTCAAAACATGTTTTATTACAAATTATTGGAGAGTGCTTCCAGGCACTCACCAATAATTTGTAATAGAACAAATTTATATGAACAAAATTTTATTTGCGTTTGACTGAATATGAAACACAAGAAAGGAAAATGTTAGATTTTACTCTGGTACCCTCATTTTTTTGAAAGCCCTGATAGTGGCTTCTTCCACTCTACCAGTTAACAGGGTGGTACCTGGAGATTCGCACGCGATCTTAGTAGATCATAGTGGAATGGCATACATACAAAGATGCTGGGCTCTCCGGTGTCTAGGCTCAGTTTGCGGGACGTAGACTCGAGTAGGTTACACAAATGTTTATTTTCATTAAGTTGATTTGTGCCAAATCACCTGAATACGACATGCTTTAAACTGCTTTGTATTTGCAGGTGACTACGGCAGCTTAGAAGTGCCAAGAAGATTTTAGTTAATAGAGTAACAATTTTTGCTCTCCAGTAATTAATAATGCCTGTAAAATTAAAGGCTATTGTTACATGTTGCGTGTGATGCAAACTGCAAACATTGTTGAGAACTGGTATTTGCATCCCCCCCCCCCCCCAAAAAAAAAAAAAAAATCCTCTGACCTCGGGATCACCCTAGAGATGTTGTATACCAAATATGAAACCATTCTGACGGTTGGGTTTGAAGAAGCTTTTTGATGAAATTTCCACATAATACACTAAGTTAAAATCGGACTTCAGAACACCCCCAACCCCCCCCCCCCCCCCCCCCCCCCCCCCACATGAGATGTTGTATACCAAATATTAAAAGATTCTGATTTTTTTTTAATTTTGGAAAATAAATTATGGATGCTGTCCGAGTTATGCCTCTTGTGTTGCCGTATGTGGGCGTAGCAACTTTATTTGAACTAACTTGAATTCACATATGACAAGGAATTTGCATATCAAATTTGGTTTAAAGAAGTTGATAATGTAATGTTCTCGCCGAACCGAACGGACAATGGACGGACATACAACGGACAGAAAGTGATCACATGAGCCATCCCTGACTTTCAGTCAGGTGAGCTAAACAGAAATCTCCATATGAAGCTTGTGATGCCTTGACCCGGTTAAGGTGTGTGTGTGTGGGGGGGGGGGGGGGGAGGGGGGGTCTATTGGAGTGATGTTTCTTCTGCTTTAAAATGAGTTTTGAAGGATTTTGAGTGATGTTATGAAAAAAAGAAAATCACAATGTTACCCTTATGACCCCTTGCCTCCGAATTAGGGGAAGTGTCAATTTGGATGATATTTTTTGCTTTAAAATGGTCATTGAAGGATTTTGAGTGATTGTGATTGTTTTGCAAAGACAGAATGTCACAACAAGACCCTTATGACACCTTGACTCCGGGTTATGGAGAATGGCCTGTCTGTACATATATCACTATACTGCCATAGCATACTATTTTTGCAGCATGTACACCACTTGGCGGATCTATATGGAGGGAGTCGAAGTTTTGCACAGGAAAAAGTTGCTCCGGCAAAAGCTCTGGTTCCTATGGGAAATTATCACTAGCTGCTCCCGCAAAGCTCTGGGTAATGAGGCACAAATCATCCCGTATATACTACTTACAATGCTTGAAAAATCTTTTCCACTAAGTCAATCAAGTGAGATAGAAAACTCGTTCAATCGAAATAATAAGTCAATCAGTTGCAATGCCAAGTCGATCGATCAAGATAGAAAACTCAATCAATCGAGATACTATGTCGATTAATCGAGATAGAAAACCTGATCGATCGAGATAATAAGTTGATCGAACAATATAGAAAACTCGATTCATCAAGATAATAAGTCGATCAATCGAGATACTAAGTTGATCGATAGAGATAGAAAACTTGATCGATTGGGATAACGAGTCGATCGATCGAGATTATAAGTCGATCAATCGAGATACTACAGGAAAAATAAAATCATATGATGTCCTTTCCAGCCACCGTAAAATTTATTGTGCGTTATTCTTATTTTTTCTTCCCTTTTTCTTTTTTGACAACACTTTTCAAGAGCAGAATTCTCGAGAACGCTCTTACAGATTTCGTTGAAACTTAGCAAGGTCATAGATGGGTATACTTTATTCTTGTAAGTTGTAAATGATTGCTATTCGATATCCCTTAACCCGGTTTTTGACTTAGGTAATTTCTCACGATTTTTGAGGTTATTTTTCCTAGTACTGTGAATTTAGTTACTTATTCCCGTTTCCTTATTCGACATTCAAAATTCGAAAAAAATTACCGGATATTTTGGTGTTGATGGGTGGCCCCCAAGGAATAAAGAAGATTAGCACCTCAACCGCCCCAATCGGACCACAATTAGGGGCCCTACTAAGGCCCCAAAAAGGGCCAGTTACAAAATATCACCAAAGCAGGTTAAAATCACTGGATATTTCGGTGTTGATGGGTGGCCCCCGAAGAATAAAGAAGATTGACACCTCAACCGCCCCAATCGGACCACATTTAGGGGCCCTACTAAGGCCCAAAAAAGGGCCAGTTAAAAAATATCACCAAAGCAGGTTAAAATCACTGGATATTTTGGTGTTGATGGGTGGCCCCCGAGAAATAAAGAAGATTGACACCTCAATCGCCCCAATCGGACCACATTTAGGGACCCTACTAAGGCCCCAAAAAGGGCCAGTTACAAATTATCACCAAAGAAGGATAAAATCTCGGGATATTTTGATGTTGATGGGTGGCCCCCGAATAATAAAGAAGATTGACACCTCAACCGCCCCAATCGGACCACATTTAGGGGCCCTACTAAGGCCCCCAAAAGGGCCAGTTACAAAATACCACCAAAACGGGGTAAAATCACTGGATATTTTGGTGTTGATGGGTGGCCCCCGAGGAATAAAGAAAATTGACAACTCAACCGCCCCAATCAGACCACATTTAGGGGGCCCTACTAAGGCCCCAAAAAGGGCAAGTTACAAAATATCACCAAAGCAGGTTAAAATCACTGGATATTTTGGTGTTGATGGGTGGCCTCCAAGGAATAAAGAAGATAGACACCTCAACCGCCCCAATCGGACGACATATAGGGGCCCTACTAAGGCCCCAAAAAGGGCCAGTTACAAAATATCACCAAAGCAGGTTAAAATCACTGGATATTTTGGGGTTGATGGGTGGCTCCCGAGGAATAAAGAGGATTGACACCTCAACCGCCCCAATCGGACCACATTTAGGGGCCATACTAAGGCCCCAAAAAGGGCCAGTTACAAAATATCACCAAAGCATGTTAAAATCACAGGATATTTTGGTGTTGACGGCTGGCCCCCGAGGAATAAAGAAGATTGACACCTCAACCGCCCCAATCGGACCACATTTAGGGGCCCTACTAAGGCCCCAATAAGGGCCAGTTACAAATTATCACCAAAGAAAGATAAAATCACGGGATATTTTGGTGTTTATGGGTGGCCCCCGAGGAATAAAGAAGATGGACACCTCAACCGCCCCAATCGGACCACATTTAGGGGCCCTACTAAGGCCCCAAGAAGGGCCAGTTACAAAATATCACCAAAGCAGGTTAAAATCACGGGATATGTCGGTGTTGATCGGTGGCCCCCGAGGAATAAAGAAGATTGACACCTCAACCGCCCCAATCGAACCACATTTAGGGGCCCTACTAAGGCCCCAAAAAGGGCCAGTTACAAAATATCACCAAAGCAGGTTAAAATCACTGGATATTTTGGTGTGGATGGGTGTCCCCCGAGAAATAAAGAAGATTGACACCTCAACCGCCCCAATCGGACCACATTTAGGGGCCTTACTAAGGCCCTAAAAAGGGCACGTTACAAAATATGACCAAAGCAGGATAAAATCACGGGATATTTTGGTGTTGATGGGTGGCCCCCGAGGAATAAAGAAGATTGACACCTCAACCGCCCCAATCGGACCACATTTAGGGGCCCTACTAAGGCCCCCAAAAGGGCCAGTTACAAATTATCACCAAAGAAAGATAAAATCACGGGATATTTTGGAGTTGATGGGTGGCCCCCGAGGAATAAAGAAGATTGACACCTCAACCGCCCCAATCGGACCACATTTAGGGGCCCTACTAAGGCCCCAAGAAGTGCCAGTTACAAAATATCACCAAAGCAGGTTAAAATCACGGGATATTTTGGTGTTGATGGGTGGCCCCCGAGGAATAAAGAAGATTGACACCTCAACCGCCCCAATCGAACCACATTTAGGGGCCCTACTAAGGCCCCAAAAAGGGCCAGTTACAAAATATCACCACAGCAGGTTAAAATCACTGGATATTTTGGTGTGGATGGGTGGCCCCCGAGAAATAAAGAAGATTGACACCTCAATCGCCCCAATCGGACCACATTTAGGGGCCCTACTAAGGCCCCAAAAAGGGCCAGTTACAAATTATCACCAAAGAAGGATAAAATCTCGGGATATTTTGGTGTTGATGGGTGGCCCCCGAGGAATAAAGAAGATTGACACCTCAACCGCCCCAATCGGACCACATTTAGGGGCCATACTAAGGCCCCAAAAAGGGCCAGTTACAAAATATCACCAAAGCAGGTAAAAATCAAAGGATATTTTGGTGTTGATGGCTGGCCCCCGAGGAATAAAGAAGATTGACACCTCAACCGCCTCAATCGGACCACATTTAGGGGCCCTACTAAGGCCCCAAAGAGGGCCAGTTACAAAATATCACCAAAGCAGGTGAAAATCACGGGATATTTTGGTGTTGATGGGTGGCCCCCGAGGAATAAAGAAGATTGACACCTCAACCGCCCAAATCGGACCACATTTAGGGGCCCTACTAAGGCCCCAAAAAGGGCCAGTTACAAAATATCACCAAAGCAGGTTAAAATCACTGGATATTTTGGTGTTGATGGGTGGCCCCCGAGAAATAAAGAAGATTGACACCTCAATCGCCCGAATCGGACCACATTTAGGGGCCCTACTAAGGCCCCAAAAAGGGCCAGTTACAAATTATCACCAAAGAAGGATAAAATCTCGGGATATTTTGATGTTGATGGGTGGCCCCCAAATAATAAAGAAGATTGACACCTCAACCGCCCCAATCGGACCACATTTAGGGGCCCTACTAAGGCCCCCAAAAGGGCCAGTTACAAAATATCACCAAAGCAGGTTAAAATCACTGGATATTTTGGTGTTGATGGGTGGCCTCCAAGGAATAAAGAAGATTGACACCTCAACCGCCCCAATCGGACGACATATAGGGGCCCTACTAAGGCCCCAAAAAGGGCCAGTTACAAAATATCACCAAAGCAGGTTAAAATCACTGGATATTTTGGGGTTGATGGGTGGCACCCGAGGAATAAAGAAGATTGACACCTCAACTGCCCCAATCGGACCACATTTAGGGGCCATACTAAGGCCCCAAAAAGGGCCAGTTACAAAATATCACCAAAGCATGTTAAAATCACAGGATATTTTGGTGTTGACGGCTGGCCCCCGAGGAATAAAGAAGATTGACACCTCAACCGCCCCAATCGGACCACATTTAGGGGCCCTACTAAGGCCCCAATAAGGGCCAGTTACAAATTATCACCAAAGAAAGATAAAATCACGGGATATTTTGGTGTTTATGGGTGGCCCCCGAGGAATAAAGAAGATTGACACCTCAACCGCCCCAATCGGACCACATTTAGGGGCCCTACTAAGGCCCCAAGAAGGGCCAGTTACAAAATATCACCAAAGCAGGTTAAAATCACGGGATATGTTGCTGTTGATCGGTGGCCCCCGAGGAATAAAGAAGATTGACACCTCAACCGCCCCAATCGAACCACATTTAGGGGCCCTACTAAGGCCCCAAAAAGGGCTATTACAAAATATCACCAAAGCAGGTTAAAATCACTGGATATTTTTGTGTTGATGGGAGGCCCCCGAGGAATAAGAAGTTTGACACCTCAACCGCCCCAATCGGACCACATTTAGGGGCCTTACTAAGGCCCTAAAAAGGGCCAGTTACAAAATACGACCAAAGCAGGATAAAATCACGGGATATTTTGGTGTTGATGGGTGGCCCCCGAGGAATAAAGAAGATTGACACCTCAACCGCCCCAATCGGACCACATTTAGGGTCTTACTAAGGCCCCAAAAAGGGCCAGTTACAAATATTCACCAAAGAAAGATAAAATCATGGGATATTTTGGTGTTTGTGGGTGGCCCCCGTGGAATAAAGAAGATTGACACCTCAACCGCCCCAATCGGACCACATTTAGGGGCCCTACTAAGGCCCCAAGAAGGGCCAGTTACAAAATATCACCAAAGCAGGTTAAAATCACGGGATATTTTGGTGTTGATGGGTGGCCCCCGAGGAATAAAGAAGATTGACACCTCAACCGCCCCAATCGAACCACATTTAGGGGCCCCACTAAGGCCCCAAAAAGGGCCAGTTACAAAATATCACCAAACCAGGTTAAAATCACTGGATATTTTGGTGTTGATGGGTGGCCCTCGAGGAATAAAGAAGACTGACACCTCAACCGCCCCAATTGGAACACATTTAGGGGCCCCACTAAGGCCCCCAAAAGGGCCAGTTACAAAATACCACCAAAGCAGGTTAAGATCACTGGATATTTTGGTGTTGATGGGTGGCCCCCGAGGAATAAAGAAGATTGACACCTCAACCGCCCCAATCGGACCCCTTTAGGGGCCCTACTAAGGCCCCAAAAAGGGCCAGTTACAAAATATCAGCAAAGCAGGTTATAATCACTGGATATTTTGGTGTTGATGGGTGGCCCCCGAGGAATAAAGAAGATTGACACCTCAACCGCCCCAATCGGACCACATTTAGGGGCCCTACTAAGGCCCCAAAAAGGGCCAGTTGCAAAATATCACCAAAGCAGGTTTAAATCACTGGATATTTTAGTGTTGATGGGTGGCCCCCGAGGAATAACGAAGATTGACACCTCAACCGCCTCAATCGGACCACATTTAGGGGCCCTACTAAGGCCCCAAAAAGGGCCAGTTACAAAATATCACCAGAGCAGGTTAAAATCAATGGGTATTTTGGTGTTGATGGGTGGCCCCCGAGTAATAAAGAAGATTTACACCTCAACCGCCCCAATCGGACCACATTTAGGGGCCCTACTAAGGCCCCAAAAAGGGCCAGTTACAAATTATCACCAAAGCAGGATAAAATCACGGGATATTTTGGTGTTTATGGGTGGCCCCCGAGGAATAAAGAAGATTGACACCTCAACCGCCCCAATCGGACCACATTTAGGGGCCCTACTAAGGCCCCAAAAAGGGCCAGTTACAAAATATCACCAAATCAGGTTAAAATCACGGGATATTTTGGTGTTGATGGGTGGCCCCCGAGGAATAAAGAAGATTGACACCTCAACCGCCCCAATCGAACCACATTTAGGGGCCCTACTAAGGCCCCAAAAAGGGCCAGTTACAAAATATCACCAAACCATGTTAAAATCACTGGATATTTTGGTGTTGATGGGTGGCCCCCGAGGAATAAATAAAACTGACACCTCAAGCGCCCCAATCGGACCACATTTAGGGGCCCCACTAAGGCCCCCAAAAGGGCCGGTTACAAAATATCACCAAAGCAGGTTAAAATCACGGGATATTTTGGTGTTGATGGGTTGCCCCCGAGGAATAACGAAGATTGACATCTCAACCGCCTCAATCGGACCACATTTAGGGGCCCAACTAAGGCCCCAAAAAGGGTCAGTTACAAATTATCACCAAAGAAGGATAAAATCACGAGATATTTTGGTGTTTATGGGTGGCCCCCGAGGAATAAAGAAGATTGACACCTCAACCGCCCCAATCGAACCACATTTAGGGGCCCTACTAAGGCCCCAAAAAGGGCCAGTTACAAAATATCACCAAAGCAGGTTAAAATCACTGGATATTTTGGTGTTGATGGGTGGCCCCCGAGGAATAAAGAAGATTGAAACCTCAACCGCCCCAATCGGACCACATATAGGGGCCCTACTAAGGCCCCAAAAGGGCGAGTTACAAATTATCACCAAAGAAGGATAAAATCACGGGATATTTTGGTGTTTATGGGTGGCCCCCGACGAATAAAGAAGATTGACACCTCAACCGCCCCAATCGGACCACATTTAGGGGCCCTACTAAGGCCCCAAAAAGGGCCAGTTACAAAATATCACCAAAGCAGGTTAAAATCACGGGATATTTTGGTGTTGATGGGTGGCCCCCGCGGAATAAAGAAGATTGACACCCCAACCGCCCCAATCGAACCACATTTAGTGGCCCTACTAAGGCCCCAAAAGGGCCAGTTACAAAATATCACCAAACCAGGTTAAAATCACTGGATATTTTGGTGTTGATGGGTGGCCCCCGAGGAATAAAGAAGACTGACACCTTAACTGCCCCAATCGGACCACATTTAGGGGCCCCACTAAGGCCCCCAAAAGGGCCAGTTACAAAATATCACCAAGGCAGGTTAAAATCACGAGATATTTTGGTGTTGATGGGTGGCCCCCGAGGAATAATGAAGATTGACACCTCAACCGCCTCAATCGGACCAGATTTAGGGGCCCTACTAAGGCCCCAAAAAGGGCCAGTTAAAAAATATCACCAAAGCAGGTTAAAATCACTGGGTATTTTGGTGTTGATGGGTGGCCCCCGAGGAATAAAGAAGATTTACAACTCAACCGCCCCAATCGGACCACATTTACGGCCCTACTAAAGCCCCAAAAAGGGCCAGTTACAAATTATCACCAAAGAAGGATAAAATCACGGGATATTTCGGTGTTTATGGGTGGCCCCCGAGGAATAAAGAAGATTGACACCTCAACCGCCCCAATCAGACCACATTTAGGGGCCCTACTAAGGCCCCAAAAAGGGCCAGTTACAAAATATCACCAAAGCAGGTTAAAATCACGGGATATTTTGGTGTTGATGGGTGGCCCCCGAGGAATAAAGAAGATTGACACCTCAACCACCCCAATCGGACCACATTTAGGGGCCCTACTAAGGCCCCAAAAAGGAGATAAAAATCACGGGATATTTTGGTGTTGATGGGTGGCCCCCGAGGAATAAAGAAGATTGACACCTCAACCGCCCCAATCGAACCACATTTAGGGGCCCTACTAAGGCCCCAAAAAGGGCCAGTTACAAAATATCACCAAAGCAGGTTATAATCACTGGATATTTTGGTGTTGATGGGTGGCCCCCGAGGAATAAAGAAGATTGACACCTCAACCGCCCCAATCGGACCACATTTAGGGGCCCTAGTAAGGCCCCAAAAAGGGCCAGTTACAAAATATAACCAAAGCAGATTAAAATCACGGGATATTTTGGTGTTGATGGGTTGCCCCCGAGGAATAACGAAGATTGGCACCTCAACCGCCCAAATCGGACCACATTTAGGGGCCCTATTAAGGCCCCAAAAAGGGCCAGTTACAAAATATCACCAAAGCAGGTTAAAATCACTGGATAGTTTGGTGTTGATGGGTGGCCCCCGAGGAATAAAGTAGATTGACACCTCAACCGCCCGAATCGGATCACATTTAGGGGCCTTACTAAGGCCCTAAAAAGGGCCAGTTACAAAATATGACCAAAGCAGGATAAAATCACGGGATATTTTGGTGTTGATGGGTGGCCCCCGAGGAATAAAGAAGATTGACACCTCAACCGCCCCAATCGGACCACATTTAGGGGCCCTACTAAGGCCCCAAAAAGGGCCAGTTACAAAATATCACCAAAGCAGGTTAAAATCACCGGATATTTTGGTGTTGATGGGTGGCCCCCGAGGAATAAAGAAGATTGACAACTCAACGGCCCCAATCGAACCACATTTAGGGGCCCTACTAAGGCCCCAAAAAGGGCCAGTTACAAAATATCACCAAAGCAGGTTAAAATCACAGGATATTTTGGTGTTGATGGGTGGCCCCCGAGGAATAAAGAAGATTGACAACTCAACCGCCCCAATCGGACCACATTTAGGGGCCCCACTAAGGCCCCAAAAAGGTCCAGTTACAAAATATCACCAAAGCAGGTTAAAATCACTGGATATTTTGATGTTGATGGGTGGCCCCCTCGGAGTAAAGAAGATTGACACCTCAACCATGCCAATAGGACCACATTTAGGGCCCTCCTTAGGCCCCCAAAAGGCCAGTTACAAAATATTACCTAAGGAGACAAACATCGCCAGATATTTTGATGTTCGTGTGCAACATGAGAAGAATAAAGAAGATTCCATGGAACGCCATCCCCAAATATGAGGATATGAGCAATGACAAATTGTGGCTCACTAAGAATTTTCTCATGGCCCTTATGACCATGAGGATATATGGAATGGCAAGTTGTGCCCCTTTGCCCTCGGCTTTTCATATAATGAAAAGGGCATCTTGAAGGCCAGCCATGTAACAGAAAGAGATTCCACAAGTCTATCTCTATGCAACACGGTCCGTAAATATCCCAAACCGGGGCCCAACTTTCATTTCATAATTTGCTCTCCTTACCCTTACTTCCTTTCCTTCCTATCTCTAAGTCTTGGCATGCCCAAGGCCCTGCCTAATGTTTGCTTGCTTCTCCAAGCATACCAATACAGTACCAATACCACCCATTTCCCTTCCACTTTCCTATTCTTTCTAAACTCTGGCATACCAACGGGCCTGTTGGTGTCTGCTTGTTACGTCTTGCATACCAGCACTACCCATCCCCCCTCCAACTTCCCTATTCTTCCTAAGCCCTGACATGCCCGAGGGCCTACCTAATATGTGCTTGCTACGCCATTCATACTAACACTACCCATTCCCTCCCACTTCCCCATGGTGTCTACTTACTATGTACGCTAACACCACCCATTCCCTTCCACCTGCTTATTCTTCCTGTAGCCATAACTTGCCCAAGGACCTGCCCGATGCCCGTCTGCTATGTCATGCGTACTAACTCCTGCAGTTGAATACTTGGGTCAGAGAGTAGTCAGAACACGCCACAAAAGTTAATTATAGTAACAAAACACCGATCTTACTCCACGGATGGGGCTCTTTTGTTCTACCGGTGTCAATCCCCCATCAATCGAAAATACCATTTATGGGTCATATAACACTTCGCACGACTCTGTTTCGGTAACATAAGGCCGATGTCGGTGATTTGGGGTAAGTGTCGAGCTTATTTTGATAATTCGCCAGACTCCCGTTGAATCGAACACACCCATAGAACATACCCCCGCATGTTTAGAGGTCATTGGGTCACATGGCAACAGCAAGCTAACATAGAAACCAAGATGGTAGTCTCCAATATGCATGCTCACTAAAACCACGTATCACTATCGGGATGAGGTCACAACATGCCCGCTCTCCTGCGCTTCTATGACAACCCACGTGACACCTACAATACCCCACGGTATGCTGTCACTTCTGTGGTATGCTACCCGCTCCCACCCCCCGAAGTCCTCCAGATGGGGCCCATTTGGCACATTTCAGACTACTCAGAATAAATATAACGTACGGCGAAATGATAATACGCGCACACGAAATAATAATCCATGCACACGGAATAATAATCCTTGTGCCCGGATTATTATTTTGTATGTACAGATTATCAATTCGCCTACGCGGATTATTATTTCGTGTGCACCGATTATTATTTTTTGTGCACGGATTATTAACTCGTGTGCTCGGATTATTATTTTGTGTGTCCGGATTAAAACATAAGGTACCAGGACCCCCACCCCCGCTGTCCCAAAAGGCAGATCTGCAAATTAATAATCCATGCACGCAAACTAATAATTCATGCGCACAGATTAATAATCCGTGCATGAAGTAATGATCAAGGCAGACGAATTAATAATCCGTGCATTTGAATTAATAATCCGTGTGCATGAATTAACAATCCACGCACACGAAATGATAATCCATGCAAACAAAATAATAATCAATGCGAACGAATTAATAAATCATTCACGTGAATTATAATCTGTGCACACGAAATAATATTCCGTGCACACAAATTAATAAGCTGTGGAAATGGATTATTGATCAGTAGTATGTCACGTATCTTTCGAGCAAGATCTGGTGGACCGCGCGATGTACCCCGGAAGTGACGTCTTAGTCACGTGTCTGGGGCGGCCATCTTGTATTGCCATGGTAACCCGCATGAGCGACTATGTTATGACGTCATTCTCATGGTGACGCGTGGTGTCACTGCGCATGTGCAGCCCGTGTTGTTATGGTAATACACATTTCCGTCGTCCATTTTGTATACTGGGCACCACCATCTTGTTTCTATGGTAGCACGTGGTCGCTAGGTAGCCCAAATGCCTCTAATAAGATGGGGGTAAGTTTGGAGGGTAGGTTTGATTCAATGGGAGTCCAACGAATTACCCAAATGAACCCGAAAACGACTGCTGTTCACCCGAAATAACCGAAACGGACCCGAATTTTCTTAGAATATTGACCCTGATAAAACCACGTAGTGGTATAAGATCTATAAAAGATGTGCTCCTTATCTAGCTCGAATTCCATAAGAATCCTCGTTTACAACTACATATTTTATAACATATCTGTTCTACTTGACTTCTATCTACTCTAGTATACTGATTATCCCTGACTGTCCTTGTAGATTCTTATGCCTTTTTCTACCCATGATATCATGGCATTGTCCGTGTATTCCTAGCTCTCCCTTATCTTAGTAGATTATTTGGCTTGTTCTAACCGTGATATGACTATTATCTGCACGAGTCTACCATTATCTGGCTTATCAGTAGACCTAGACATAGCTGCAGTTGACACTTTCTCGACGGGCCATCTGCGCCCCGTTTTCTTCGTGTGAGGCCATGAGGGCTATGAAGACCTCATAGCCCTCATGGCCTCATACGACGAAAAAGAGGCGCCAAAGGCTAGT
The DNA here is from genome assembly GCA_031216915.1 of Pictodentalium vernedei. Lineage (NCBI taxonomy): Eukaryota > Metazoa > Mollusca > Scaphopoda > Dentaliida > Dentaliidae > Pictodentalium > Pictodentalium vernedei. The sequence goes on from CM062295.1 coordinate 404,113,480, forward strand.
CCTATTCCATAATGAATGGGGTACCAGTAATCGTTTACCCATGGGGTGGGGGTCCCCAAATACCGAGATGGGGCCACAGGGCCATGATGGCTATGAGGTCTTCATAGCCTTCATGGCCTCATACGACGAAAAGAGGTACCCAAATACCGTGATGAGGATGAGAGTAATGGCATTTCCTTATGGCACTCATAACCCTCATGGCCTCATACGATGAAAGGGGATTCTGATTCTGAAAGCCATCCAGATACTAGAAAGGGATTCCAAAATTGGAATTCTGTGGACCGTGGCGACCAAATACCGAGATGAGGATGAGAGCAATGGAATTTCCTTGTGGCCCTCATAGCCCTTATGAACTAATTCGGTGAAAATGGGATTTGAAGGCCATCCAGATACTAGAAAGGGATTCCAAAATTGGGATTCAGTGGACTGTGGTGACAAATGTGGAGATGAGGATGAGAGTAATGGCATTTCCTTATGGCCCTCATAGTCCTCATGGTCTCATACGGTGAAAAGGGGATTCTGAAGGCCATCCAGATACTAGAAAGGGATTCCAAAATTGGGATTCTGTGGACCGTGGTGACAAAATACCGAGATGAGGATGAGAGTAATGGCATTTCCTTATGACCCTCATAGCCCCCATGGCCTCATACGAAGAAAACGGGGCACCGATGGCCCGTCGGGAAAGTGTCCCCTGTAGCTATGTCTGGGTCTACTGGTAAGCCCAACAAATGGTAAACTAGTGTAGATAATAATCATATCACGGGTAAAACAAGCCAAATAATCTACTAAGGTAAGAGACAGCCATGAATACACGGACAATGCCATCATATCATGGGTAGAACAGGCATAAGAATCGACAGGGACAGTCAGGGATAATTAGTATACTTGAGTAGATAGAAGTCAGGAAGAACAGATAGGGTATAAAATATGTAGTACTAAAAGAGGATTCTTATGGAATTCGAGCTAGATAAGGAACACAGCTTTTATGGATCTTATAACACTACGTGTTGCTATAGGGTCAACATTCTAAAATAATTCTGGTCCATTTTGGTGATATCCGGTGAAAATAAGTCGTTCACGGGATCATCTGGGTAACTCTTTGTACTCCCATTGCATCAAACGTACCCTCCAAACATACCCTCGTCTTATTAGATGCCTTTGGGTCACCTAGCAACCGTGTGCTACCATAGAAACCAAGATGGCGGCGCCCTGTATACAAAATGGACGACGGAAACGCGTATTACCATAACAACACGCGCTGCGCATGCGCAGTGATGCAACGTTTCACCATGGGGATGGCGTCACAACATGGCCGGCCAAGCGCGTTACCATGACAACACAAAATGGCGGAACCCAGTCACGTGACTATGACGTCACTTCCGATGTCCACCGCGGGGTTCACCAGATCTTGCTCGAAAGGAACGAGCACTACTACTTTGATCCATGCACATGAAATAATAATCCGTGCGCATGACATGAAAGATATAAAAACTATGGTATAGGTTATTTAGTCAAAATGGCATCCAACCTGTGACCTTGGTGTACTGGTATCCTATCATCTTATCGCTGAAACAACAATTCTTAGGTCTACTTGTTCTTGTTTGGACCTAAGTTATCTAAGACCCTTCGGCCCTCGGTCGCTACCGCCTCCTCATCTCTTCAAGAAGGAAGGTCAGGAGGGGTAACCTAATGGCCCGAGGTCCGTCCTTGTTAGGCATGCTTCCCTTTTTTTAACGTGCGATAGGCCAGTCAGGGCGAAGTGAAGTCTGCGTAAGACCTCACATCGCTGCACTCTGGGCCTGGGGCAGTAAGTAGGTGTATGTAAGCGTGGCGGGAGAGGGGGGGGGGGGTCTCTTGTTGAGACGTGGGGGCGCAAAAATATGTCAGCGGAGATATAAAATTCAGATGACTAAAAGGGCCTATAAAGCAGCCATCGAAAAGTACTTCACAATGCCGGGGGAATTTGGGATGGGACGTCACCCAAAGTTGGCTGGGATGGCAACATATGCCTATTCTTGTCTGCTACATGTCTAATCTTGGCGGTATTATATATATTTTTGGTAGGTCCTGGGAAGGTCGGGTTCAGAGGCGGAGGCATGGGAAAATGCACACAGCTCGCCCCCAAATAGACTAACATTGCACCTCCCCCCTTCACAATAAATACAAACTGCCATATATGATTTCGACCCCCTCCCTCACCTTCCATTAGGAGACTTCAAAACTGTTGATATAGCTTCGAAATTTGAGAATATTTCAGAGAAACTCAGGCCCTTACCGATGACCTCGCGATCCTCCATTAGGCCCCAGAATCGCTCTCAAAGCTTCACAGTTAAAATTGTAAAATTTACGGAGGAAGGATAACCGGCCCCACCAATGGCCTCACCTCCTCTAAGGAGGCTTCAGAGTTCCCTTACAGTGCTCCAAAAATTTATAATTCGGGGAGAGGTCCCGAATCCGGTGGCGGCGCTACAGAAGGTCATGAAAGGGAATGCCCCCGAACACAGTCTTTGACACCCCCTCCTCTCTGTCTCACTCATTTGCCCCTCTCCAAAACTGTCACATCCAGCCACTCTCTCTTACACACACAGTGACTCTCTTTTCTTTATTTACATACAAACTCAGCAGATAAACAAAAATCCACTGGAATTTTGCAAGTTCGGATGCAGATACTTATGAGCCATGTAGGTTTATAAACCTTGTCTCTAAAATGTGGGTCATCCAAAAATGTAGCGATCTACCCTAAAAGTCATCAGAAAACTTGATTTAAATGCACAGTGATTTTTTTGTCTGGGAGGCGACCCCCTCCCTCTCCCGGGAAGGGCATGTTGGCTTCTCCACTCAGGATACCCACCCATACGGAGCATGTCCCCTACTTGCAGCCTCCCCCCCCCCCCCCCCCCGCAGATATTTTTCTGGCTCTACCAATGCCAGGTCACACAAATGGGGGAGGGTGATTCACCTGACTACACCCTTCCTTCCCTGTCTGCGGCATTTGAGATATACCCGCGTCATATCGCTACCCCCCCCCCCCCCCCCCCCCCCCCCCCCCCATTGGAATTCTCCCCTATAAAGGATTCTGGTTCCGCCACTGAACAGGATTCCAATGCATGGCGTGGTAAGTATATATTGCAAGTCCGTCTTTTGGGACAGGGGGGGTGGGGGTCCTGACACCTTATGTTTTAATCCGTGCACACAAACTTTTCATTCGAGCACACGAGTTAATAATCCGTGCGCACGAACTAATAATCGGTGCACACGACATAATAATCCGCGAAGGCGAATTGATAATCAGTACATACAAAATAATAACTCGGGCATGAGGATTATTATTTCGTGTGCACGGATTATTTTTTCGCGCGTATTATCATTTCGCTGCACTTTATATTTATTCTAGTAGTATAAAATGTGCCCCATCTGGAGGACTTCGGGGGGGGAGGGGGGGTAGCATACCGCAGAAGGGACAGCATACCGCGGCGTATTGTAGGTGTCACGTGGGTTGTCATAAAAGCGGAGGAGAGCGGGCATGTTGTGACCTCATCCCGATAGTGATATGCTGTTTTAGTGAGCATGCACATTGGAGACTACCATCATGGTTTCTATGTTAGCTTGTTGTTGCCATGTGACCCAATAACCTCTAAACGGACGGGGACTGTTCTAAGGGTGTGTTCGATTCAACGGGAATCTTACGAATTACCAAACTAAGCTCGACACTTACCCCAAATAACCGACATCGACTTTATGTTACCGAAACAGAGTCGCGCGAAGTGTTATATGACCCATAAGGAGTATTTTCGATTGATGAGGTATGTACTCCGGTAGAATAAAAGAGCCCCATACTTGGAGTAAGATCGGTGTTTCGTTACTATAATTAACTTCTGTGGCGTGTTCTGACTTCTCTCTGACCCAAGTATTCAACTGCAGGAGATAGTACGCATGGCATAGCAGACGGGCATCGGGCAGGTCATTGGACAAGTTATGGCTGCAGGAAGAATAAGCAAGTGGAAGGGAATGGGTGTTAGCGTGCATAGTAAATAGAGACCAGAATGGAGATGTGGGAGGGAATGGGTAGTGTTAGTAGAATGGCGTAGTAAGCAGACATCAGGTAGGCCCTCGGGAATGTAAGGGCTCAGGAAGAATAGGGAAGTTGGGGGAATGGGTAGTGCTGGTATGCAAGGTGTAGCAAGCAGACACCAACAGACCCGTTAGTATGCCAGAGTTTAGAAAGAATAGGAAAGTGGAAGGAAAATGGGTGGTATTGGTATGCTTGGAGAAGCCGGCAAACAACAGGCAGGGCCTTGGGCATGCCAAGGCTTAGAGATAGGAAGGAAAGGAAGTAAGGGTAAGGTGAGTAAATCGTGAAGTGGAAGTCGGGCCACGGTTTGGGATATTTACGGACCATGTTGCAAAGAGATAGACTTGTGGAATCTCTTTCTGTTACTTGGCTGGCCTTCAGGATGCCTTTTTCATTACATGAAAAGCCGAGGGCAATGAAGCACAACTTGCCATTCCATATTTCCTCAGGGTCATAAGGGCCACGAGAAAGTTCTTAGTGAACCACAATTCGTCATTACTCATATTTGGGGACGGCGTTCCATGGAATCTTCTTTATTCTTCTCATGTCGCACACCAACTTCAAAATATCTGGCGATGTTTGTCTCCTTCGGTACTATTTTGTAACTAGTTCTTTTGGGGGCCTAAGGAGGGCCCTAACTGTGGTCCGATTGGAACGGTTGAGGTGTCAATCTTCTTTATTCCTCGGGGGCAACCCACCAACACCAAAATATCCCGTAATCATTACCTGCTTTGATAATATTTTGTAACTGGCCCTTTTGGGGGCCTTAGTAGGACCCCCTAAATGCGGTCCGTTTGGGGCGGTTGAGGCATCAATTTTCTTTATTCCTTGGGTGCCACCCATCAACACCAAAATATCCCATGATTTTAACATGCTTTGGTGATATTTTGTAACTGGCCCTCTTTGGAGCCTTAGTAAGGCCCCTAAATGTGGTCCGATTGGGGCGGTTGAGGTGTCAATCTTCTTTATTCCTTGGGGGCCACCCATCAACACCAAAATATCCAGTGATTTTATCCTTCTTTGGTGATAATTTGTAATTGGCCCTTTTGGGGGCCTTACTAGGGCCCCTAAATGTGGTCCGATTGGGGCAGTTGAGGTGTCAATCTTCTTTATTCCTCGAGGGCTACCCACCAACACCAAAATATCCATTGATTTTAACCTGCTTTGGTGATATTTTGTAACTGGACATTTTTGGGGCCTTAGTAGGGCCCCTAAATGTGGTCCGATTGGGGCGGTTGAGGTGTCAATCTTCTTTATTCCTCAGGGGCCAACCATCAACACCAAACTATCCAGAGATTTTAACATGGTTTGGTAATATTTTGTAACTGGCCCTTTTTGGAGCCTTAGTCGGGCCCCTAAATGAGGTCCGATTGGGGCGGTTGAGGTATCAATCTTCTTTATTCCTTGGGGCCACCCACCAACACCACATTATCCAGTGCAGTGATTTTATCCTTCTTTGGTGATAATTTGTAACTGGCCCTTTTTGGGGCCTTACTAGAGGCCCCTAAATGTGGTCCGATTGGGGTGGTTGAGGTGTCAATCTTCTTTATTCCTCGGGGGCCACCCATCAACACCAAAATATCCAGTGATTTTAATCCGCTTTGGTGATATTTTGTAACTGGCCATTTTTGGGGCCTTAGTAGGGCCCCTAAATGTGATCCGATTGGGGCGGTTGAGGTGTCAATCTTCTTTATTCCTCGGGGGCCACCCATCAACACCAAAATATCCAGTGATTTTAACCTGGTTTGGTGATATTTTGTAACTGGCCCTTTTTGGGGCCTTAGTCGGGCCCCTAAATGTGGTCTGATTGGGGCGGTTGAGGTGTCAATCTTCTTTATTCCTTGGGGGCCACCCATCAACACCAAAATATCCAGTGATTTTATCCTTCTTTGGTGATAATTTGTAACTGGCCCTTTTTGGGGCCTTAGTAGGGCCCCTAAATGTGGTCTGATTGGGGCGGTTGAGGTGTCAATCTTCTTTATTCCTCGGGGGCCACCCAACAACACCAAAATATCCAGTGATTTTAACCTGGTTTGGTGATATTTTGTAACTGGCCCTTTTTGGGGCCTTAGTAGGGCCCCTAAATGTGGTCCGATTGGGTCGGTTGAGGTGTCAATCATCTTTATAGCTCGGGAGCCACCCATCAACCCCAAAATATCCATTGATTTTAACCTGCTTTGGTGATATTTTGTAACTGGCCCTTTTTGGGGCCTTAGTAGGGCCCCTAAATGGGGTCCGATTGGGGCGGTTGAGGTGTCAATCTTCTTTATTCCTCGGGGGCCACCCATCAACACCAAAATATCCAGTGATTTTAACCTGCTTTGGTAATATTTTGTAACTGGTCCTTTTGGGGGCCTTAGTAGGACCCCTAAATGTGGTTCGATTGGGGCGGTTGAGGTGTCAATTTTCTTTATTCCTCGGGGGCCACCCATCAACACCAAAATATCCAGTGATTTTAACCTGTTTTGGTGGTATTTTGTAACTGGCCCTTTTTGGGGCCTTAGTAGGGCCCCTAAATGTGGTCCGATTGGGGCGGTTTAGGTGTCAATCTTCTTTATTCCTCGGGGGCAACCCAGCAACATCAAAACATCCCGTGATTTTATCCTTCTTTGGTGATAATTTGTAACTGGCCCTTTTTGGGGCCTTATTAGGGCCCCAAAATATGGTCCGATTGGGGCGGTTGAGGTGTCAATCTTCTTGATTCCTCGGGGGCCACCCATCAACACCAAAATATCCAGTGATTTTAACCTGCTTTGGTGATATTTTGTAACTGGCCATTTTGGGGGCCTTAGTAGGGCCCCTTAATGTGGTCTGATTGGGGCGGTTGAGGTGTCAATCTTCTTTATTCCTCGGGGGCCACCCATCAACACCAAAATATCCAGTAATTTTAACCTGGTTTGGTGATATTTTGTAACTGGCCCTTTTTGGGGCCTTAGTCGGGCCCCTAAATGTGGTCCAATTGGGGCGGTTGAGGTGTCAATCTTCTTTATTCCTTGGGGGCCACCCATCAACACCAAAATATCCAGTTATTTTATCCTTCTTTGGTTATAATTTGTAACTGGCCCTTTTTGGGGCCTTAGTAGGGCCCCTAAATGTGGTCCGATTGGGGCGGTTGAGGTGTCAATCTTCTTTATTCCTCGGGGGCCACCCATGAACACCAAAATATCCAGTGATTTTAACCTGGTTTGGTGATAATTTGTAACTGGCCCTTTTTGGGGCCAGAGTAGGGCACCTAAATGTGGTCCGATTGGGGTGGTTGAGGTGTCAATCTTCCTTATTCCTCGGGGGCCACCCATCAACACCAAAATATCCCGTGATTTTAACCTGCTTTGGTGATATTTTGTAACTGGCCGTTTTTGGGGCCTTAATAGGGCCCCTAAATGTGGTCCGATTGGGGCGGTTGAGGTGTCAATCTTCTTTATTCCTTGGAGGCCACCCATCAACACCAAAATATCCAGTGATTTTAACCTTCTTTGGTGATATTTTGTAACTGTCCCTATTTGGGGCCTTAATAGGGTCCCCAAATGTGGTCCGATTGGGGCGGTTGAGGTGTCAATCTTCTTTATTCCTCGGGGGCCACCCATCAACACCAATATATCCAGTGAATTTAACCGTCTTTGGTGATATTTTGTAACTGGCCTTTTTGGGGCCTTAGTAGGGCCCCTAGATGTGGTCAGATTGGGGCGGTTGAGGTGTCAATCTTCTTTATTCCTCGGGGGCCACCCATCAACACCAAAATATCCAGTGATTTTAACCTGGTTTGGTGATATTTTGTAACTGGCCCTTTTTGGGGTCTTAGTAGGGGCCCTAAATGTAGTCCGGCTGGGGCAGTTGAGGGGTCAATCTTCTTTATTCCTCGGGGGCCACCCATCAACACCAAAATATCCAGTGATTTTAACCTCGTTTGGTGATATTTTGTAACAGGTCCTTTTTGGGGCCTTAGTAGGGCCCCAAAATGTGGTCCGATTGGGGCGGTTGAGGTGTCAATCTTCTTTATTCCTTGGGGGCCACCCATCAACACCAAAATATCAAGTGATTTTAACCGGTTTTGGTGGTATTTTGTAACTGGCTATTTTTGGGGCCTTAGTAGGGCTCCTAAATGCGGTCCGATTGGGGCGGTTTAGGCGTCAATCTTCTTTATTCTTCGGGGGCCACCCATCAACACCAAAATATCCCGTGATTTTAACCTTATTTGGTGATAATTTGTAACTGGCCCTTTTTGGGGCCTTAGAAGGGCCCCTAAATGTGGTCCGATTGGGGCGGTTGAGGTGTCAATCTTCTTTATTCCTCGGGGGCCACCCATCAACACCAAAATATCCAGTGATTTTAACCTGCTTTGGTGATATTTTGTAACTGGCCATTTTTGGGCCTTAGTAGGGCCCCTAAATGTGGTCCGATTGGGGCGGTTGAGGTGTCAATCTTCTTTATTCCTCGGGGGCCACCCATCAACACCAAAATATCCAGTGATTTTAACCTGGTTTGGTGATATTTTGTAACTGGCCCTTTTTGGGGCCTTAGTCGGGCCCCTAAATGTGGTCCGATTGGGGCAGTTGAGGTGTCAATCTTCTTTATTCCTTGGGGGCCACCCATCAAAACCATAATATCCAGTGATTTTATCCTTCTTTGGTTATATTTTGTAACTGGCCCTTTTTGGGGCCTTAGTAGGGCCCCTAAATGTGGTTCGATTGGGGCGGTTGAGTTGTCAATCTTCTTTATTCCTCGGGGGCCACCCACGAACACCAAAATATCCAGTGATTTTAACCTGGTTTGGTGATATTTTGTAACTGGCCCTTTTTGGGGCCTTAGTAGGGCCCCTAAATGTGGTCCGATTGGGGTCGGTTGAGGTGTCAATCTTCCTTATTCCTCGGGGGCCACCCATCAACACCAAAATACCCCGTGATTTTAACCTGCTTTGGTGATATTTTGTAACTGGTCCTTTTTGGGGCCTTAGTAGGGCCCCTAAATGTGGTCCGATTGGGGCGGATGAGGTGTCAATCTTCTTTATTCCTCGGAGGCCACCCATCAACACCAAAATATCCAGTGATTTTAACCTTCTTTGGTGATATTTTGTAACTGGCCCTTTTTTGGGCCTTATTAGGGCCCCTAAATGTGGTCCGATTGGGGCAGTTGAGGTGTCAATCTTCTTTATTCCTCGGGGGCCACCCATCAACACCAAAATATCCAGTGATTTTAACCTGCTTTGGTGATATTTTGTAACTGGCCCTTTTTGGGGCCTCAGTAGGGCCCCTAAATGTGGTCCGATTGGGGCGGTTCAGGTGTCAATTTTCTTTATTCCTCGGGGGCCACCCATCCACACCAAAATATCCCATGATTTTCTCCTTCTTTGGTGATAATTTGTAACTGGCCCTTTTTGGTGCCTTAGTAGGGCCCCTAAATGTGGTCCGATTGGGGCGGTTGAGGTGTCAATCTTCTTTATTCCCCGGGGGCCACCCATCAACACCAAAATATCCAGTGATTTTAACCTGCTTTGGTGATATTTTGTAACTGGCCATTTTTGGGGCCTTAGTAGGGCCCCTAAATGAGGTCCGATTGGGGCAGTTGAGGAGTCAATCTTCTTTATTCCTCGGGGGCCACCCAACAACACCAAAATATCCAGTGATTTTAACCTGGTTTGGTGATATTTTGTAACTGGCCCTTTTTGGGGCCTTAGTCGGGCCCCTAAATGTGGTACGATTGGGGCGGTTGAGGTGTCAATCTTCTTTATTCCTCGGGGGCCACCCATCAACACCAAAATATCCAGTGATTTTAACCTGGTTTGGTGATATTTTGTAACTGGCCCTTTTTGGGGCCTTAGTAGGGCCCCCTAAATGTCGTCCGATTGGGGCAGTTGAGGTGTCAATCTTCCTTATTCCTCGGGGGGCCACCCATCAACACCAAAATATCCCATGATTTTAACCTGCTTTGGTGATATTTTGTAACTGGCCCTTTTTGGGGCCTTAGTCGGGCCCCTAAATGTGGTCCGATTGGGGAGGATGAGGTATCAATCTTATTTATTCCTCGGGGCCACCCATCAACACCAAAATATCCAGTGATTTTAACCTTCTTTGGTGATTGTTTGTAACTGGCCCTTTTTGGGGCCTTAGTAGGGCCCCTAAATGTGGTCCGATTGGGGCAGTTGAGGTGTCGATCTTCTTTATTCCTCGGGGGCCACCCATCAACACCAAAATATCCTGAGATTTTAACCTGCTTTGGTGATATTTTGTAACTGGCCCTTTTTGGGGCCTCAGTAGGGTCCCTAAATGTGGTCCGATTGGGGCGGTTGAGGTGTCAATTTTCTTTATTCCTCGGGGGCCACCCATCAACACCAAAATATCCAGTGATTTTAACCTGTTTTGGTGGTATTTTGTAACTGGCCCTTTTTGGGGCCTTAGTAGGGCCCCAAAATGTGGTCCGATTGGGGCGGTTGAGGTGTCAATCTTCTTTATTCCTCGGGGGCCACCCATCAACACCAAAATATCCCGTGATTTTATCCTTCTTTGGTGATAATTTGTAACTGACCCTTTTTTGGGCCTTAGTAGGGCCCCTAAATGTGGTCCGATTGGGGCAGTTGAGGTGTCAATCTTCTTTATTCCTCGGGGGCCACCCATCAACACCAAAATATCCAGTGATTTTAACCTGCTTTGGTGATATTTTGTAACTGGCCTTTTTTGGGGCCATAGTAGGGCCCTAAATGTGGTCCGATTGGGGCGGTTGAGGTGTCAATCTTCTTTTTTCCTCGGGGGCCACCCATCAACACCAAAATATCCAGTGATTTTAACCTGATTTGGTGATATTTTGTAACTGGCCCTTTTTGGGGCCTTAGTCGGGCCCCTAAATGTGGTCCGATTGGGGCGGTTGAGGTGTCAATCTTCTTTATTCCTTGGGGGCCACCCATCAACACCAAAATATCCAGTGATTTTATCCTTCTTTGGTCATAATTTGTAACTGGCCCTTTTTGGGGCTTTAGTAGGGCCCCTAAATGTGGTCCGATTGGGGCGGTTGAGGTGTCAATCTTCTTTATTCCTCGGTGGCCACCCATCAACAGCAAAATATCCAGTGATTTTAACCTGGTTTGGTGATATTTTGTAACTGGCCCTTTTTGGGGCCTTAGTAGGGCCCCTAAATGTGGTCCGATTGGGTCGTTTGAGGTGTCAATCTTCTTTATTCCTTGGGGGCCACCCATCAACACCAAAATATCCAGTGATTTTATCCTTCTTTGGTGATAATTTGTAACTGGCCCTTTTTGGGGCATTAGTAGGGCCCCTGAATGTGGTCCGATTGGGGCGGTTGAGGTGTCAATCTTCTTTATTCCTCGGGGGCCACCCATCAACACCAAAATATCCAGTGATTTTATCCTTCTTTGGTGATAATTTGTAACTGGCCCTTTTTGGGGACTTAGTAGGGCCCCAAAATGTGGTCCGATTGGTGATAATTTGTAATTGAGGTGTCAATCTTCTTTATTCCTCGGGGGCCACCCATCAACACCAAAATATCCAGTGATTTTAACCTGGTTTGGTGATATTTTGTAACTGGCCCTTTTTGGGGCCATAGTAGGGCCCCCTAAATGTCGTCCGATTGGGGCAGTTGAGGTGTCAATCTTCCTTATTCCTCGGGGGCCACCCATCTACACCAAAATATTCCATGATTTTAACCTGCTTTGGTGATATTTTGTAACTGGCCCTTTTTGGGGCCTTAGTCGGGCCCCTAAATGTGGTCTGATAGGGGCGGATGAAGTATCAATCTTATTTATTCCTCGGGGCCACCCACCAACACCAAAATATCCAGTGATTTTTAACCTTCTTTGGTGACTTTTTGTAACTGGCCCTTTTAGGGGCCTTAGTAGGGCCCCTAAATGTGGTCCGATTGGGGCAGTTGAGGTGTCAATCTTCTTTATTCCACGGGGGCCACCCATCAACTCCAAAATATCCAGTGATTTTAACCTGCTTTGGTGATATTTTGTAACTGGCCCTTTTTGGGGCCTCAGTAGGGACCCTAAATGTGGTCCGATTGGGGCGGTTGAGGTGTCAATTTTCTTTATTCCTCGGGGGCCACCCATCAACACCAAAATATCCAGTGATTTTAACCTGTTTTGGTGGTATTTTGTAACTGGCCCTTTTTGGGGCCTTAGTAGGGCCCCAAAATGTGGTCCCGATTGGGGCAGTTGAGGTGTCAATCTTCTTTATTCCTTGGGGGCCACCCATCAACACCAAAATATCCAGTGATTTTATCCTTCTTTGGTCATAATTTGTAACTGGCCCTTTTTGGGGCTTTAGTAGGGCCCCTAAATGTGGTCCGATTGGGGCGGTTGAGGTGTCAATCTTCTTTATTCCTCGGTGGCCACCCATCAACAGCAAAATATCCAGTGATTTTAACCTGCTTTGGTGATATTTTGTAACTGGCCCTTTTTGGGGCCTTAGTAGGGCCCCTAAATGTGGTCCGATTGGGTCGTTTGAGGTGTCAATCTTCTTTATTCCTTGGGGGCCACCCATCAACACCAAAATATCCAGTGATTTTATCCTTCTTTGGTGATAATTTGTAACTGGCCCTTTTGGGGGCCTTAGTAGGGCCCCTGAATGTGGTCCGATTGGGGCGGTTGAGGTGTCAATCTTCTTTATTCCTCGGGGGCCACCCATCAACACCAAAATATCCAGTGATTTTATCCTTCTTTGGTGATAATTTGTAACTGGCCCTTTTTGGGGGACTTAGTAGGGCCCCAAAATGTGGTCCGATTGGTGATAATTTGTAATTGAGGTGTCAATCTTCTTTATTCCTCGGGGGCCACCCATCAACACCAAAATATCCAGTGATTTTAACCTGGTTTGGTGATATTTTGTAACTGGCCCTTTTTGGGGCCATAGTAGGGCCCCCTAAATGTCGTCCGATTGGGGCAGTTGAGGTGTCAATCTTCCTTATTCCTCGGGGGCCACCCATCTACACCAAAATATTCCATGATTTTAACCTGCTTTGGTGATATTTTGTAACTGGCCCTTTTTGGGGCCTTAGTCGGGCCCCTAAATGTGGTCTGATTGGGGCGGATGAGGTATCAATCTTATTTATTCCTCGGGCCACCCATCAACACCAAAATATCCAGTGATTTTTAACCTTCTTTGGTGATTTTTTTGTAACTGGCCCTTTTAGGGGCCTTAGTAGGGCCCCTAAATGTGGTCCGATTGGGGCAGTTGAGGTGTCAATCTTCTTTATTCCACGGGGGCCACCCATCAACTCCAAAATATCGAGTGATTTTAACCTGCTTTGGTGATATTTTGTAACTGGCCCTTTTTGGGGCCTCAGTAGGGCCCCTAAATGTGGTCCGATTGGGGCGGTTGAGGTGTCAATTTTCTTTATTCCTCGGGGGCCACCCATCAACACCAAAATATCCAGTGATTTTAACCTGTTTTGGTGGTATTTTGTAACTGGCCCTTTTTGGGGCCTTAGTAGGGTCCCTAAATGTGGTCCGATTGGGGCGGTTGAGGTGTCAATCTTCTTTATTCCTCGGGGGCCACCCATCAACACCAAAATATCCTGTGATTTTATCCTTCTTTGGTGGTAATTTGCAACTGGCCCTTTTTTGGGCATTAGTAGGGCCCCTAAATGTGGTCCGATTGAGGCAGTTGAGGAGTCAATCTTCTTTATTCCTCGGAAGCCACCCATCAACACCAAAATATCCAGTGATTTTATCCTTCTTTGGTGATAATTTGTAACTGGCCCTTTTTGGGGCCTTAGTAGGGCCCCTGAATGTGGTCCGATTGGGGCGGTTGAGGTGTCAATCTTCTTTATTCCTCGGGGGCCACCCACCAACACCAAAATATCCAGTGATTTTATCCTTCTTTGGTGATAATTTGTAACTGGCCCTTTTTGGGGACTTAGTAGGGCCCCAAAATGTGGTCCGATTGGTGATAATTTGTAATTGAGGTGTCAATCTTCTTTATTCCTCGGGGGCCACCCATCAACACCAAAATATCCAGTGATTTTTAACCTGGTTTGTTGATATTTTGTAACTGGCCCTTTTTGGGGCCTTAGTAGGGCCCCCTAAATGTCGTCCGATTGGGGCAGTTGAGGTGTCAATCTTCCTTATTCCTCGGGGGCCACCCATCTACACCAAAATATTCTATGATTTTAACCTGCTTTGGTGATATTTTGTAACTGGCCCTTTTTGGGGCCTTAGTCGGGCCCCTAAATGTGGTCCGATTCGGGCGGATGAGGTATCAATCTTATTTATTCCTCGGGGCCACCCATCAACACCAAAATATCCAGTGATTTTAACCTTCTTTGGTGACTTTTTGTAACTGGCCCTTTTTGGGGCCTTATTAGGGCCCCTAAAGGCGGTCCGATTGAGGCAGTTGAGGTGTCAATCTTCTTTATTCCTCGGGGGCCACCCATCAACACCAAAGTAGACAGTGATTTTAACCTGCTTTGGTGATATTTTGTAACTGGCCTTTTTGGGGCCTCAGTAGGGCCCGTAAATGTGGTCCGATTGGGGCGGTTGAGGTGTCGATTTTCTTTATTCCTCGGGGGCCACCCATCAACACCAAAAATATCCCGTGATTTTATCATTCTTTGGTGATAATTTGTAACTGGCCCTTTTTGGTGCCTTAGTAGGGCCCCTAAATGTGGTCCGATTGGGGCGGTTGAGGTGTCAATCTCCTTTATTCCCCGGGGGCCACCCATCAACACCAAAATATCCAGTGATTTTAACCTGCTTTGGTGATATTTTGTAACTGGCCATTTTTGGGGCCATAGTAGGGCCCCTAAATGAGGTCCGATTGGGGCAGTTGAGGTGTCAATCTTCTTTATTCCTCGGGGGCCACCCATCAACAGCAAAATATACAGTGATTTTAACCTGGTTTGGTGATATTTTGTAACTGACCCTTTTTGGGGCCTTAGTCGGGCCCCTAAATGTGGTCCGATTGTGGCGGTTGAGGTGTCAATCTTCTTTAATCCTTGGGGGGCCACCCATCAACACCAAAATATCCAGTGATTTTATCCTTCTTTGGTGATAATTTATAACTGGCCCTTTTTGGGGCCTTAGTAGGGCCCCTGAATGTGGTCCGATTGGGGCGGTTGAGGTGTCAATCTTCTTTATTCCTTGGGGGCCACCCATCAACACCAAAATATCAAGTGATTTTAACCGGTTTTGGTGGTATTTTGTAACTGGCTATTTTTGGGGCCTTAGTAGGGCTCCTAAATGCGGTCCGTTTGGGGCGGTTTAGGCGTCAATCTTCTTTATTCTTCGGGGGCCACCCATCAACACCAAACTATCCCGTGATTTTAACCTTATTTGGTGATAATTTGTAACTGGCCCTTTTTGGGGCCTTAAAAGGGCCCCTAAATGTGGTCCGATTGGGGCGGTTGAGGTGTCAATCTTCTTTATTCCTCGGGGGCCACCCATCAACACCAAAATATCCAGTGATTTTAACCTGCTTTGGTGATATTTTGTAACTGGCCATTTTTGGGGCCATAGTAGGGCCCCTAAATGAGGTCCGATTGGGGCAGTTGAGGTGTCAATCTTCTTTATTCCTCGGGGGCCACCCATCAACAGCAAAATATACAGTGATTTTAACCTGGTTTGGTGATATTTTGTAACTGACCCTTTTTGGGGCCTTAGTCGGGCCCCTAAATGTGGTCCGATTGTGGCGGTTGAGGTGTCAATCTTCTTTAATCCTTGGGGGGCCACCCATCAACACCAAAATATCCAGTGATTTTATCCTTCTTTGGTGATAATTTATAACTGGCCCTTTTTGGGGCCTTAGTAGGGCCCCTGAATGTGGTCCGATTGGGGCGGTTGAGGTGTCAATCTTCTTTATTCCTTGGGGGCCACCCATCAACACCAAAATATCAAGTGATTTTAACCGGTTTTGGTGGTATTTTGTAACTGGCTATTTTTGGGGCCTTAGTAGGGGCTCCTAAATGCGGTCCGATTGGGGCGGTTTAGGCGTCAATCTTCTTTATTCTTCGGGGGCCACCCATCAACACCAAACTATCCCGTGATTTTAACCTTATTTGGTGATAATTTGTAACTGGCCCTTTTTGGGGCCTTAGAAGGGCCCCTAAATGTGGTCCGATTGGGGCGGTTGAGGTGTCAATCTTCTTTATTCCTCGGGGGCCACCCATCAACACCAAAATATCCAGTGATTTTAACCTGCTTTGGTGATATTTTGTAACTGGCCATTTTTGGGCCTTAGTAGGGCCCTAAATGTGGTCCGATTGGGGCGGTTGAGGTGTCAATCTTCTTTATTCCTCGGGGGCCACCCATCAACACCAAAATATCCAGTGATTTTAACCTGGTTTGGTGATATTTTGTAACTGGCCCTTTTTGGGGCCTTAGTCGGGCCCCTAAATGTGGTCCGATTGGGGCAGTTGAGGTGTCAATCTTCTTTATTCCTTGGGGGCCACCCATCAAAACCAAAATATCCAGTGATTTTATCCTTCTTTGGTTATATTTTGTAACTGGCCCTTTTTGGGGGCCTTAGTAGGGCCCCTAAATGTGGTTCGATTGGGGCGGTTGAGTTGTCAATCTTCTTTATTCCTCGGGGGCCACCCACGAACACCAAAATATCCAGTGATTTTAACCTGGTTTGGTGATATTTTGTAACTGGCCCTTTTTGGGACCATAGTAGGGCCCCTAAATGTGGTCCGATTGGGTCGGTTGAGGTGTCAATCTTCCTTATTCCTCGGGGGCCACCCATCAACACCAAAATACCCCGTGATTTTAACCTGCTTTGGTGATATTTTGTAACTGGTCCTTTTTGGGGCCTTAGTAGGGCCCCTAAATGTGGTCCGATTGGGGCGGATGAGGTGTCAATCTTCTTTATTCCTCGGAGGCCACCCATCAACACC